>QVRM01005425.1:87500-424050 GCA_003439945.1 Dermanyssus gallinae | reverse complement strand
TATATATATAGATATATATTAGCTAAATCGGTAGATGAGCAGGTAATACTACGGCGCCATGACCTGATGGCTTCCGTCGAAGATTTTGGCGAGGCCGTATTCACCGGCTCCTCGCGGACGCACAATGACGGGAACCGCTTACCCTCTGACTCTTACCGAACAACTGGTATCGCCGTCAAGCTGATCACACCTGCATGGCCAATCACTGTAACATCTGCCTCGATCTCCTAAATTTCTATCTTTCTCCTAAATTTGCGGGGCCCGGAGGACGTCAATGTGGTTTTAGAAATCGGGAAACGCGTATTCGGAACGATATCGAGTACACGTTACCTGAGCCTACAGTCTATAGAAAATGTATTCGTCGGTGGGAACTACGCGATTGCTTTTCACTACTGAAGACAAAAGCAATGATTATCGGTACCTGGAAGGGGTTGTACAGGGCTAATAAGCTTTCGTGCGCGCTACGGGGTGTGTTCTATTCCAGTATCGCGTGCAACAAAGATAGAAAGTACGAGCTTAATGGGCAATGTTCTGAATGCGTTGTGGGGGAAGGAGTAGTGCGGGCGATTCTATATTCATGTTTATTTTTACTTTAAAGGTATTGAACCTGGGTAATTAAAAAGTGGGGTTTAGTGTATATATATATATATATATATATATATATATATATATATATATATATATATATAAACACGAAGAATGCCCACAACTATTAAAATCGTACGGAAGGAGAAAATCATCATAGACGGTCTCGTTTGATGTAAGCGTTCGCTTATTATTGCATTTATTTTGCTAGCTCTTGGTTTTAGCTTGTCGACAAAGGCACCCTTAGACAACTTCCAGTGATCACCGACACAATCAAGAAGAGACAGCCTGAGCGGAAAGCAGCCAACGTTAGCAGAGAGGTGATCTAGAGAATGAAATGAGTTTTCGCAAGCTTGGAGGAAGACCACAGGATGGCCAGGCTTGGCGACACAGCATTGGTAACACATGATCATGACGGCCTCACAACCGCGTCTCTGCACGTACATACGCTTGAATGTATGTATATATGTATGTTAAATTATAATTAATTGAATGATATATTTATCACACTCATCAGGTGAGTGAGCGCGTAATGCATCTATCTATTTGTTTCTCTATCTACCTGCTGGCTTTGCACAAAAGCATGGGTCATCTCGCCTCAAAAAGCGACAGAATCAGACAATCAGGCAGGAGGACTCTCCTCCCCCCCTCTGCCTTTTGCTGCATGGTCATGGTGGTTGCCACTGCCAACTTGAGGTACAGTCCGCGCATGCAGCGCGAGAATAGGCGTCTGCCTAGTATGCGACCAGCGCCTGATTACTGTTTTTATGACGACCATCATCATCACCACCATTATTACCACCACCATCACCACCTCTATGCTCATTCTCGCTAATACTATCAGCACTATCACCGTCACGGTGATTAGATGGGGCGGACATAATCCAGTGGAGGCGGTGATGACAGCTCGATCGAGCCCGATGACCTGGGAGAACCGCACGGCAACGTGATGCGTCGTGTTTGCAACTGCGCGTTCTAATAGCAGCACCAGCAGCACATCTAGCTTTCAATCGCCGCCAAGGGGGATAAGCGGTTGCTGGCCGACAGTTAGAGAGAGCGCCGCCAGCCACGAGCCTGCCAGTCAAGCCCAATCAGTTAGAGAGCCCATGCATAGGCCTTTAGATGCCTTTAGCCTTCACGTCTGGGCGTTCCATAGTACGGATGCTGCTCAGATGGAAGACGGCAGCTCGCCTTGTCTCCTCCCTCCCTCCCTCGCGCGCGTAGCGCATTCGTTCGCCAGCCTTTTTGTCGTCCTCGTCTGGCTCTGTTTCCTCTTCCCACAGCGTACAGCGGGGCTGGCCGGGCTCGGATCGCTACCTAGCGCTGGAGATCCGAAATGGCAACACAGCCTTTGTTTTGCTTATGCTGTTGCTGCAACAACAACCGCCACAGCAGCAGCAAGAACCGCTATGAAGACTACGCAAATCATTTCTAGTCCATTCTTTTAGTTAGTCTGCGTGCCGATCATTTCCAGTGTCTGTTTTGCAGTTCATGTATGAAAATAGTCTACACTAAACGCTACCTCAAAATCATCCTATGAAATCACAGCATCGTCATGCTTCATTCTATGGATCATGAGCACTGACTGACTGTCTGTGATCGGACTGCACTTCACTGTCTTCATGATTTCGTTTATTTGGGCGTCATATCCGATTTTATGACTATTTTTATTATTACTATTATTATTAGGGTTGACGCGCCATCAGGTTGTCTTAGCCTAGTGGCTGCGCCTTAGGCTTCCAACCAAGACAACCACGCGCAAGGCCCAAAACTTTATTTCTGTTTCTTTAATTATTTTATTTCATGTATCTATTTGTTCTTTTTGGCCGGAACTTTCGAATCGTCGTACTGGTTGGGGTCCTGTCGAATCTGATGAACGGAAAGACAAAAGTGTGCGAGAAATACGGCGCACGAGCCGGCGCAGCCGCCGAACGCCGACGTCACAGCTGTCATGCTCATGTCACGTCATATCCGCCGGCTGCCGATGAGTCAGCAGCAGCAGACGACGCATGTTGCCCGCGCCTATGCGATCCAAGAGAAGTCTGGATCCCATGACGTCACAGGCATCGTGCGAGGGAACCCAACCGCACAAATGCAGAAGAAGCTTCGCTGCGAAAGCAGCATTGCGGACAAGGAAGACGTGGACGACAGCGGTGACTAGATGGAGACTCATAGGAAGACCATGAAGAAGGCGGATTCATAACGCCAAGAAAAGGACTTCGCGTCAAACCGAGATCCACAGGGTGCAATCATTTCCGGCAGCAAAATCCGCGACACTTTACGTGCGGAATCCCTAGCGGCGGCCAAGCCGATAAAAGCCACCGTCCGTGAGACCCGGATGAATACAACGATGAGTTGGTTTGTAGAAGTAGACGAGACGAGCACTCTTTTCGGAGTTAAAAACACTAGTAGGAACACACCGGTTACCGAAGGACGCTGTGTGTTACCCCGACGTAGCTGGAGCATTTGAGGACATGCTCGAAAAGCAACGCGGTGGCAGCCTTAGGGATCTATCGCTGCCTGCTCAAAGACAACCTTTACCTCGGCTTAGGTTATGTTCCTATGTTTTGTTGTTCCACCTGAAGAGCTAACAAGCGCAAAAAAATAGCCGGGGGTCTGAATGGCCCGCCCGCTGTCTCACTCTCATCGAGTTCTCGCCAGTAGTTCGGGCCGTGTGTCCTCTGCGCTCTAGCGACATCTTCATTGCGGGGAAGGTCCCTGAAGACATCCGGGATGCACTACTCGGAGCAAGGCTGATCGCCTAGACAAAAAAGATCGGCGGTTGGAGACCCATTGCTATAGGATTCTTAGGCTCTTAGCAATCAAAATTACGAACAGTGAGTAGTAGAGTGCGCAGTAGTCCCGGATTCACGGGAGTTTAGGACCGTATGCGGCCTCCGCCTAGGTCTTGATATTTTCGCTCATCACCCATGGTCACCATAAGCAGATCACCATAACCTGGGCTGCAAGGAGGCGGCACTCATAAAGCAGGCACGCCATAAATGATGTGCTCGTTAGGGCCTTCAGGCGGCGGGCTTTGCTGTGCGAACCGACACATCTGCGTTAGACCAGATGGTATGACCCTGACCCCCTGGACCATAAGAAAACTGCTGATCTGGGGTGTCCATATGGAGTACGGTGATCTTTCGTACTGTAGGTAACGTTGCACTCAAAGCAGAGAGGGGCAAAACTCGTCATTACGAAGCGTTGGGTACCGAGCACACCATAATCATTGAGACATCAGGCGTGTGGGGACGGAAGGCCATAACGCGGACAATCGGCCAGATCTTCGAGAAGTCGAACGAGGACAAACGATCCACAGCGACAACGCGAGAATGATTCTTGACATGCTCCCGAGTGGGAGAGGCCTAGAGGAACTGATGCATATATAAGGAGTTTAATCTGTACGTTTATCAGGCTCCACAGCCGGTAAATCTAATTACAAAATTAATAATAATTACCAAAATGATTATAATTATTTCATTATAATCATAAGAGGAATTTAGAACAAAAACATACTGTAGGCTAAGGCACGTATATCGCTACAAACCGTTGGCGAGTTGCTGCGTTATCTATGCAGAGATAGATAGAGTGAAAAATACGTACTATATATACATATATATATATATATATATAATATATATATATATATATCAATGTACTGCGACGGCACACTAAATGCGTTAATCCTCGTATAAAACGCCCTACTTTAGGAGTAGCGGTTACACAAACATAGCTTCCATCTACTTATTCACAGTCAGATGAAATAGAATTATGGCAGCTACCAAGCGTTACAAGTTAATACAAGCAGATTAACAGTGAGTTTGTATGTATAGAATGGCCTTGTATCATATGATTTGCTGTACAAAACGTGCGGCTCTGTTTATACCCCACGGGTAGCAGTAGCGATATGCAGTTTATCATCGTAGCAATCGTGACCAATATATGGTAACCCTTACGCTCGGTCTGCACCATACACGGTTTATGCGTTCTTTATAAATATGAACCTTGAAAACGGATTAGAGTGTCATCGAGTCGACGCAAATATAGCGTAGAATATTTCCTACATCGTTCAAGTGTACGCGTGCGATTTATCATTCTCGCAGTGACCACGCGGCAGACTCTACTCAAATTCCGGGGCACATATACTCATGAAAAAAGCCTCGTGTGCTAAAACAGGCAACCAATAACAGTGCGGTGTACAAAACATATATTAGATCAATACCCATGAAGTGATATCTATATATATATATATACGAAGCAAGGTGGCTTAGTGGCAAAGCCATAAACTTGCATCGCGAGGTCGTGAGTTCAAGACCTGGACCGGCCACTCGTAAATTGGTTTTCATGTTTTCCAATTTAGACAAGGCGAATGCATTACCATGCAACTCATTATTATCTCTTTTATCACTTTTTATATATCTGTACGGAAGTATTTGCCAGCGGATGCCGCTGGTTAATTGCGATTGCCGTTGATTAACTTTTTTCACTGGTTAATTTCTACTGATTAATTTGGCTTTGAAAGAGACAGGAGCAGAGAAGTACATAGATGAGCTGGCGGCGTGGTCTAGGGGTCTTTTCGCACTAGTAATGATTGTCATCTACTGGGGTATCGCCGGATTCGATTCCCTGCTGCTGTTGATCGAATTTCTTTGATCGATGCTCATTGACAATAGATGATACAACCATACGCTAAGAGTCAGCGGCCATGCTGCCACAAGGACTGTTGTTAGTGATAGACCCTAGATATCCCAACATGTCCGGTCGTTGGTGCATTGAAGATACACCTCCCGGCGAGTTCCAAGCCTGTAGACAACGGAGGATAGTCTTGAATTAAAAACAGCCTCCTCAAACAGGTTCTAGATCTAGAGGGCTAGACGACGAAAGAGTCGACAGACCATATCAGCCGACCTGACGACTCTGAAGCGGGTCGCCAGTGTATCCACAGAATAGCCGGCTAACAGCGATAACAACACAGTAAGTTTATTGTCCACTGCCGTCTAATGGCAGCCAACATAGAAGCCCACTTAACCCCGTTGGCTCGTTTCTTTGCTTAAGTTTGCCCGCTCGCACATCCGCCCGTCGGTCCGCCTTCCTCTCTTCGTAGCGTCCAGTCGTTTAAACCGACTTGTAGCCTTTCCTGGTCCGAACTCGTCCGGATCAACAGAAATGCTTCACTTATCATTGCTCTTCACGTTTTCGCTTATATCCAACAACAGCAGCAGGAGTAGCAGAACAACAGGGGACTCTGTTCCATCATCACGACGGATGCTTCCTTCTTTATTAAGACGAGCGTCCGCAATACACATCCACACCCAAAGCCACCCACGAATATGAAAATGATTCTTCACCAGTTTGTTGTTTACGTCACATCCTACTTCCTTCCGGAAGTGTGGGGTGCGTTGGGAGTAGGGGAGGCATAACTTTACCGGCAGCAACCCGTGGTACCATACTGACTATTACTTTAAACATACTGTGATCACGATTGCCATATCCCGACAAACAACCAAAGTGGCAAATACAACAACAGAAGAGGCACGCACGCTAGGGCTAACAACCGCTGCAATCGCACTGCACCAATCTTGCAGTAACAACAGCAACAACAATGAGAGAAAACATCTAGCAGAGTTGGGATATTTCGTTTCAACCTCTGTCTGTTGCAGCAAATAATAGATAGCGACTTATAAACAGTCGACACACAGTGTTGGTTGGATATCTTCTGTGTATAGCAGCCACCGAAGACTCGAGACTAAGATCAGACCGGTGGTGCCGCACTAGTAATCAAAACAAGAGTATGCAAAACGAGTACAGTTGTCAGAGAGACGCAGTAGTTGCACGTTCGTGCTGCTTGAAAGTCTTAGGTCTTCATGGCTTGCATCCTCCAAACAAAAAGACACCCTAGCCAGCGGCGATAACTCCATTCAAACGATGCTATAACAATACTGATGCTATAACAGGATATTCTGGCATTGGTCTCACGGAACATAGAGCATCGACAGACATGAGCAACTATGTCTTAATGGGTGGTGCAAACATTTATGTTCGCAAGCAATTAAAATGTTTAATTATTCTAAGGAAATGTGGAATAAACATAAGTAGGGATCGAGAAGGTAAGCAACAAACAACGAGTGTTAATTTAGCAAGTTGCACACGTGTTAGCCGAACTTCTATATCTCAGGTAACGTAAAGACAGCCTAGTGTGTGCCTAAGCGCCTGACTTAGTTAGGGCCAAAATAGGACGTCATTAAATACGCCCAATAAAACGGCAGTAAGTAGACAACTGTAGGACAATTGTTTAGATTGTATAGAATCCTTAATTGTCTGTATAATGCTGGAGAAAAACGTTGTTAACCATATGCTTATTTATTTATCATAGGCAGAACTATGAGGTGAAAAACAGCATACTTTTTTTTTAGCAAAACTTAATTATTTAGAGCTAAATTACCGTTCAATCATTCGACCTTAACAACCACTCTTATTGCAGCCTTAGCAGATACAGCGCCTACACGTCCGGAGTATTTTAAGACGGTGCTTTCGGAACTTTTTTTTGCTTTTACATCTTATTGTAAATGATGTTATAACAGACGTCATTTCTCACAGTCTTTGCTACGATCTGCATGCTGATGGTCTTAATCTATACGGCTACTCCGGAACCACGGAGGATCGGCGAGATCTACAATTAGAAATTAATCAAGGCTTTAAGTACTGCATGATAACGACATAATAAATTTATTTTTTAAATTTCGAAATTAGCCGTAATGTGCTCAAAAGAGCCTGTGGTGTGCTCGAAAGAGCCTGTGGCTCAAAAACCAAAAAATATGGTGACCAAACATTAGACACTGTTCGTTCATAAAAGGATCTCGGTGTTATCAGTCGGTCACTGAACCATTACGGACCGACCCTACCGGAAACGACGGAATGAGGTCGACGGTTCAAGACCGTTGGTCCAAAACCTGGCATTGCACCTTATGCTCGACCGATATGGTGAGCCTATGTGACTGTACTTGATACGTAAATATAGCCACGCACCGTCATTACTCAATACGGTGATCCCTTTTTATTATCTATCAATAGAGTACGTCGCCGTACACTTGATGAGAATATAAACCGGAAACTCGTAGGAGGATAACTGCCATCAGGATGTAAAATCCAACAGAACCCGCAAAAGCAAAAGTCCACGGTAATCACGAAGACCTGTCTATGCACCACGGCAGCTGTATATTGTATATTTAAATAAATGAAAAAAAAAAAAATATATATATATATATATATATATATATATATATACATGGAGAGAAGGTAATAAGCGAGCGCAGCAGAATTACAACGTAAATCGACAGGAGAAGGAAATGGCACGATTAACTCTGATAGCTAGATCGGCAGGTGAGTCCGGGAAGGTCGAGCGCCGAGCTATCGAGAGAGTAATGGAGATTGGCCTTCAAAGTAACAGCATATAGCTTCGACGACGACGGTGGCCGTAGCCGAACACGAGCATCAAGTCGACGCCTGGCGGGAACAGGTGGTGAGAACGGTGCCTGACTCACAGATAACGACGGTAGCTAATCGATCATAATGAAACTCTGCGTCCCCTGGAACAAAGTCCAAATACAAAGCGACCAACCGAATGAACATGCAAGTAAGGGGAGAGAGAGATAGCCATAGGTCATTAGCGAGAGAGGGAGAGAGAGAGAGCGGCACAAGGCGGAAAGACAGACGTCGTCCACAACAAGATGAGCTAAATTTCCGTTTCACAGCGAAAGCATAACAGTCAGTGTTCCTCGGAGGAACAACCTTTCGATGGAAAATGCCTTCTCCAGGATGTCGAGGCGACAGAATACACTCGTGCAACAGAATACACTCGTGCCTTGTGCGACGGACAACAGCGAGACTGAATTGCTTGTCCTGCACTCATTATGGTTGACGTATACGCAGGTAACTACTACGACAGGTAACAACGACGACAACGACAAAACTACACAATGTGCTCGAAGCGAAAAACTGTTCCAAAAAGCGCCAATCACAACTAAATAATACCACAGTCAATATTTCGCTTGTATACGAGTTAGAGGGCAGTAGAAGGCCGCCAACAGCCGATATAGCAACCACACTACTCTGCTGGCTGATTCAGGCCCTGACCGTAGTAGCGGATGATAGCTACTCTTTGGGAGCGCAAAACAAACGGGCGACCCTCTCGACCGAGTAATCGACCTTGTCGCATGAGCTTTCCTGTAGCGCTGTCACGCGGAAAAAATCAGCCAAGCACTGGATCCGCCCGTGGTTTTGGAGTACACTAATTCGGAACTGATAAATGTGATAAATACCACGCCGCGGTGTGTCCGGCGGTTCGGTCTATAGCAGAACTGGCAAAACGCTAGATCGATTGTTGTGTCGAAACACTGTGATGTGACATAAACGCACTTACCCAGCCCGGGTGTTAATAAGTAAATAATGATTCTGAACTGAACATATTGCAAGTCGTTCTGTCAGTCTACAGTAGAGTCCTCAGTGCTAAGCATCTCTTAACAGACACCGATCCTGAACGAACGCCAAGAACGACCAAATACGACTATTGGAGTGCAAGAGTAGCCCAAGCAAAGCGTCCGACCAGCACCACAGAACATTAGCTACCGAGGCGGTTGAACCAAATATTGGTTCCAATACCGGCACAAGACTGACTGATCTATAGCCGTTAGACTTGCATCGTTCGGCATCGATTAGGTTATTATAGTTTATTATAGGTTATATTGTTATAGGCTATATTGTTATAGGTTATATTATTATTATTATTATAGTTCGGCATCAATCGACCATTATATCGGTCGTGCATATTTTCATGTTGCGCGTCTTTGCCAATTTTGGAGAATGACGCTGAACTGCATGTGTGTACACTAAGTATACCGTCTATAACGTTGAAAGTATCTTGCATACTGTGGAGGCGCTACTTCAGTTAAATCGTTCCCATTATTTAACCGCATTACATCTTCTTCGATGTAGGTTATTGTGTCACTGTCCAATCTATTCATATATATATATATATATATATATAAATAGGTTTGGGACACATTTACTTGGGTGGGAAAGTACACTCTAAAAAAAGGAGTGCACGTTAATTTCTACGCCGCAGGCGTTCCTTACGATACGAACACAATCGACAGCTGTCACAATACATACAACCGTAGAAGTAAACGAGACATGACAATGACCAGAATCATCATCATCATCATCATTGCAAATCTCGCACTGGATGGACGGACATCTATCTTCGACGATGTCTTGTTAGCTTAGCAAGCCTGCTGACATGCCCAGGGAGCCGAGGGACACGATCGCCTTCGCCTTCTCGCGCGAGGGTGTGACAAATTTATGACTATATGCACTACTAGATAGCTAGACGGGCGGCGTTAGACGGGACCCATACGTTAGGCGAACCTCTTGCCGACATGTTAAACAATAGGTTAGCTGAAAACTGACTGACAGCATTTGTGTCAAAGATATATATATATATATATGCCTGCCCAGCATCCACATACCTGGCTATTCAGGCATCACACCAAGTACTACTGCTGTTGTTACAATTACTCTCAACCTTATATATATATATATATATATTTAATAATTTGTCATTGAGCTTAACGTTTCCATAGTTAACACATTTTCAATAATTGTGAAAATTGAGAGTATTTTTGCAAAAAAGGCTGTCTTCATAAAAAAAATATATATATTTATATATGTAGCCACCTACAAATGTATGTTTCTGTTGATGTTGTAAATACGTCAGCGCGCATTAAGAGTGTTCAAAGAGTGCTAAGCGACATGCGAAGCAAAGTCGTATAAAACATTACGACTACACATACAGACAAGCCGACACGAATGGCTTGCGCTGATAGTCGAATTCGAGTATAGTATGTACATATAATCGAGGAGAAATGAAACGAGAGCGAGAGGGCAAGAGTGGAGCGCCGGTGATTTGTTCGGGAGGGCCGAGTCGAATTCGACTATCAAAAGCGGACCATTCGTGTATGCACGTCTCTATATATCGGTGTGCGTATTTGAATGTTTAAACAAATCGAAATGCTATTAATGTAATTAATTAAAGTGCGTTTGGTTTAAAATCACAGAGTTAGTTACACGTGAAACAACAAATGCTCGGCATCTACCTACTATGGTAGATGTTGGTTGGCAACGAACCCGTGACTCAAGACATACCCAAACAACATTATGTCCCGCCGATATATATATATATATATATATATATATATATACATATATCCCTCGCTTAGCGGACTTTCCAACAGGCAGCAGGTGGGCGGCGGAAACAAACAAGCAAGTCGAATTGTTTTAGCTATGACGATGAGTCACACAATGACTACAGCGGCGTCAACAAAGCCAGATGGGCCATTTGTACAGAGACGATGGTAGCGGGTTGTTGTTGTTGTTCTAGCCAATGTTGATTTTGCTGTTGCTTGCGTTGTTGTTGCTGTTCGTATTGTTCTTGTTGTCGGTGCTGTTGTTGCTGCTGCTGCGGCCGTCGGAGGCTTAATCTAACGGAACTTTGCACAAACTCGACACGCATCGGTCGCAGTTGCAGGTAGTAAGTAATCCGCCTCATGCGACGAGGTCTTTTACATCGGCGTCGTCACCGCCGACAACAACCATAACAACGACGAGAACAACAGCAACAACGACGACGAGGACATCAACAACAACAACAGCAACAACGACGATGAGGACATCAACAACAACAACAGCAACAACGACGATGAGGACATCAACAACAACAACAACAAGAACGACGACGACAGCAATAGTACCAACAACAGCAACAGCAACGTTCCGGCCGCCATAACAACCGGCGTCAAAGTCGCCGTTAGCAGCCCAGATAGCCCAAGCGTCATTTTTGCGCCTCGCTTGGTCGGCCCACCGCCGGCTGGCCGCACCGCTTCGTGCCGCGCCGAACGCACGAAACAGAGGAACGAACAGAGGCGAGTGTTACAATGCTAGAGTGCCATAATAATTTTAATAACAATAATAGTAATACGGCATCCATCACCAGTACCACCAGCACCACCACCACTTCCACCATTACCAAGACCAAGACGACGCCAATTGTCGGCAACCACCATCAGCATCAACACCATTATCATCATCATCATCACGCAAGTCGAAGCGATCACCCTCCATGGCGCTCGGTGGTCCGGTTGTCTGCCTTCAGACGGTCGTCGGTGGGTCTGTTTGTATGTCTCTCTGCCTGTCTGTCGGCCTGTCTATGTCCGTCTGTAGGGGGCGATTATAATAAATAGCCACGATTCTGGTACTAGCCCGCTATTTGCGCAGAGCTGTTTGCGCTGCTGCCGTTGCTGCCGCTGCTTCTGCTGCTTTTCGCTTGTTCCGGGATTGAGGCCACAGAATTTCAATCTGGAAATCGGCGGCGGGTGGTGTTGTGAAGAAGCAGAGGAAGAGGAAGAACACCACTGCGACACGCCATAGACGTTTCATCCATAATTCACACCCTCATACACAGAACGATACCCAGCAAGGAGAAAGTATGAGCGAGGAAAAAAGCGTCCTCGTATATATATATATATATGTATATATATATATATATATATATATATATATATATATATATATGCCCAGATGGTCTAGGACGAGATGTGTATTCGGCATTCGGTGGCGATTAATGCATCCCACTACAGCCACCAGCAGCAACCTTTGTGACGCCCAGTCCAACGCCTCCTATTACTACATACACTAACTATGCTCGTTTTAGTTGTCAATATGTACGTCATTACAATTAATGTAATAACAATAACAAGCTTTCTCGTCGTTTAGCTGAGCTAATTACTAGATGGCCAAACATGACTTCGGCGTGACCGCACACAAAGCGGCAAAGCGTACCTGCGTCTGTGAGGCGTGTCGCGTGCCTTAGTTGAACACGTGACAACGCTTCGCACGCGACTACTGACAGATAAGTGTGACGTCCGTCGCTAACTAACTGACGAAAAGACTTCTAAACTAGAAAGTTCTCTCTCTCTTTCTCTGACTTGACTCGATAGACTTTTGTTTGTTCAAGTCTAATCGTTGAGTCAATAATAATAATAATCATAATGTGCGACCAAGAGCTTCGCGGCAGCTTCAAACAGTCGGAGACCGAGCGGCGGTGAAACGACGCCTACCGCTTTTGCACCGCCCTCGACCGGCCAGCCATTCTGGGTAGTCAATCAGTCAGTCAATCGTGGTCCTGGTTATAGTAGTTAGTCTATCTAGCTATATATCTCCGGCTGTCTCAGTGCACAACTGTGTAAACGCAATAGCCAAGCGCGCACCGATCAGAAGTGACACGAAAAGCGGATAGGTAAGCTATATTGCTAATAAGAGCAGAAATAATAATAATTATTATTATAGTAATAATATCATCGTCATTATGCAATTATGCACGATATATACGAATCTTTTCAGGCTTTTCATTATCAAATGGCATCGTTAATCGACTTACGGTTAGTACTGGAGAACACAAAGTAGGCGTTTGAAGAGAAAGTTACATAAATACGATTGCTCCGAAATACGTAAGGTCATAAGAGAGAGAGAGACAGACGGGAGGAATTCTCTCATCCACAGAGTCAATTCGAGTCACTAAGAAGCCGCTGTTGTTGTTCATGTTGCTGCTGCTGCTGCCGTTCCTCTGTCAGCAGGCCTCAATAAATTGATGCATCTTGTTTGCAATACATATCTTCAAGTTTAAGGAGTGCATATATATATATATATATATATATATGATCACAAACAATGTGATCATAAGAAATCTCTACACTGCGCATTCCAGACGCATTGTAGTTCCATTGCAGCACGGGGCAATCATCACAAAGTAGAAGAATCCGAACTATTTCCTATGCTGGCAAGTCTGGCCGCCGCTGGAAGAATGATAGCAGGGTTCGGATCTGTCGTCTCTGTAGGCTGTCAGTCGTCAGCCGATCCGCTACTGGAACGAACTGGTGGGGATCGGCTGAGCGACTTTACGTACGACTGGCAACGGAACTTCGCCGGCCACCGAACTATCATCAACAACAACAACAACAACAACAACAGCAGCAGCAGCAACAACAACAACAACAGCAACAACAGCGGCCACCCCCGCCCCCCCCCCGGAAAGACATCCGTGTCCGCCCAAATATGTCCTCCTTCTGCTTCTGCCCACCAGGCGGCGGCGGCAAAACAACAACAATACAACGCGATACAGTAATCGCCGCAAACGTAACCATTAGCATAGGCAGTTTTGTCTTGATCGTCGCTAGCGTCAGCGTCGTTGTCGTCATCATGATCATGATTGGCAGCAGCAACAGCATCAGTATTATCTTCACCATCACTGTCATCGCCATCACCATCGTCGTCGTCGTCATCATCATCATTGTCGTTGTCCGTGTCAACCGCAACAACAACAACAATGACAGCATCAGCAGGCAAAACATCAGCAGCAGCAGCAACAACAACAACAACAATGATAAAAACAATAAACAAATACCAACAACAACGACAACAACAGCATCAATATCAACAGAGGCTACACCAGCAGCAGCAGCAACAACAAGAGCAGTTGCAGCAGCACAGTAATGTACAACAACAGCAGATACAGCAACATAACAACAACAACAACAACAACTACTACTACTACATGAAACACTTACATCGACACCACCAATAATAACAACAACAACAAGTGAGCAGGAAGGCAAACACAGACAGACACAGGTCTGCTGAGCAGAGCAGTCGATGTAATATATTCATGCAATGCAGTCGCTTCAATTCTGCTTCACTCACTGCTGTTGCTATAGCTGCTCCTATAGCTTCCGTGAGATAATGGCGCGTTGTCTCAATGACGACTGAGCTACAGCTACTACTACGACTACTGCTACTACTTAAAAAAAATAGTAGTATTCTTCTACTACTACTACTACTACTACAAGATACTCGTGTCGCTGGAACTGCTATTGGCAGCCGCCCGGCTGGGTCACTCACGCACGGCTGGACGACCGAAGGCTGCCGGCCTTCTTCAGTGTCCAGCGGCCGCACGAAGCGCCTCATGTTATAGCAACCCCCGCAATATATATTTATATATATATATATATATATATATATATATAGAGAGAGAGAGAGAGAGAGAGAGAAAATAAAACATATATATTTTTCCTTTTTTGTATAATACATTATATATATATACTTCGTGATATGTTACACATATCACGAAGAATTAGCTAAGCCAATGTGCCTAGCGGGCACGTATGGTAACTATGACGTGTCCGTTTCGTTTCGGGCAGGGACCAAGACCAGTTCAGAATTGTGTGTAGCCCGGGTGGAAGCCCCGGCGTTGTATCTTAATATTATATACATGCATACAGACATACACCTATCGGCTGTGTAAGCAGAGGTTGTATATGTATATATATATATATATATATATATATGCACTGCTGCAAACTGGCACTTTTTATGCTTCTCCGGACGGCAACGTATTTGAACTCAGTAATTCCTCATTAAGTTTGAAATTTCTACAGTTACACATTTAAAACAATTGTAACCATTATAGGGGCATATTGCAGTAAATGCTATCGCCCGTGTCTGAAGTCGCACTAGTTGTGTATTGTTTCTGTATGATAGCCATACACCATAAACGGTATCTTAGTCTGCTTGAATATATGCAAAAACACATTTTGAAACGACTCCACCGGAGGTGCTCTATAAATGTGACCCCAGGACGTATTGCCCCACTTGCAGACCTTTTAATGGGCCAAAACATTAGGGCCGTGACGCGGGTCTAATGGTAGAAGACACCTTCTTGGTGACTTCCGAAGCTGTCGCATACAAAGAGCACATAGGCAAGCTTTTTGCTTGGCGCAGGGCCAATGGAAATATTGTACTGGTCCATCGTCACTGCTACATGCAGCCTAGAAAGTGCCAACACCGTTATTAAGTACCCTTCCTTTAGTTGCAATAAAAGTACGTTCCAACGTATTCTACATGCACGCATATGCAGGCGATATGCCGCGAATGCTAGGCACATATCTGTTTTCGAAATTCGTTGGACGTATGTGTATAGAAATATATAAATACGTTACATAATGATATTATATGTACGCCATTTCTTAACAACGAGAATTGCCGTCATTAATGCGTAATTATGACCAACATATATATATATATATATATATATACTTAGATGATACACGTACGACTGCGACGTTAGCAATAAGTGGTCGAATAATTAGTGTATATATATATATATATATATATTTGCATCCCTCTCCGTCAGATCGGCACATGCTGTATTACAAGACGCATGTACAATTTGTGTGTGTACAACATTTCTTGATTTTTTTTAATCTCTCTATTAATATACCCAGTGCTGCTCTGACACTTCGTGTCGTTGCAGTGTCCCCAATGCAGTGCCGATCATAGTGTGCCAAAACAAGCATTAATTTGAACGAATAAAAAAAACATGATTATTTGCTCAAACGCTCGGCAACGCCGCCCACTCGTCAATGCAGAAACAGTCGAATGAGAAAAACTACCAACCACATCGGAGGTGGGGGGTGGGGGGGGGGTCGTGTCTCTGATGTCTGCCTCTCTGATTCGAATTTGCTCTTATCTAAGTCTTCATAATTTCCTACGTTTCAAACCAGTCCCCAGTCTCTCTAGCTATCCACTTATCTGTCTACAGGTCTACGCAATGGCCGGTAGTTGGCCGGGTTTTGGGTGCATCAACTAGCGACGCTACAAGGACGTCGATGTCGCAGCCTGATTCCCTAAATGCGATCAACCGGTATACCGGAAATCAGAACAGCAAAGGGATGTCAATCTTGGTCCACCTGCTCTTTCCACTGGAGAATTGTGTTAGGCGTCCTTATACGAGCATACAGAGAGGTGGGCACAAGACAAGACGCCCCTTGTGTGAGGCGTTGACCCGATGCCAGGAAAAATAAACTAAATATTAGGCCAGTCAAAAATGCTGTTTCCAAAAGAAAAATTGGAACTGGACTGTATGAGCTATCTACGGTATTACTGCAGCCAATAATATAGACAGATGCCGACTTTTTATAAAACCTTTGCTAAACGCTGCCGTAATGAGAAGTGTTTTGTGTGTTCTGTGCCCCTGAAGCTGAGGTGAGGTTTTGGCTGGGAAAATATCCTGTTTGGAAATCGGATCGAGGCTCGATTTTGAAAATCCCTCCCTCCCTGTTCCCGGCTTGCCCTCTCTTCCTCCCCCCTCTCTCGTATTTATCTAGACCCCCCCCCCGTCTCTCAGCGGCGGACTAACTAAAAAGCTAAGTGTAACTTCTTAACGAGTTATCATCGTCCTCCCAGCCTGAGCAGAGACAGCCAAAGAGGGGCAGAACGGCCGAACATATTGCTACATTGATTACAGGCTAGACTGGATTGATCGACGAAGAATGAATGGGTGGGTTGGCCTGGCTTGGTAACGGACCATCAGGAAGGGGGGGGGGGTGATCCGTCAAGTCGAAGAACCCAGCAGACGACTTCTCGCCGCCCTGCTCCGCCGGCCATCCATGACGTCGTTGTTACGCATGATTCACTCTTGGTTGCTGCTTCTTCCTTCTGCCACTTCTGCTGCTGGCACCGCCCCAACCAAATAGCTCATTTAAACAACATTTCAAGCGTTGCCCTCTTGACATACTCACACCTCCTCACAACAACTAGAACAGATGCTCTGATCAGACTTCATGTTCACTGGCTTCGTCGATGCTCAGGAAATGACACGTCGACGTCGGCGAAAATATTACATATATTTTATTGCCACCTTACTTTCTAGGTAGGCTGCCGCTGTCAGTTAAACGGTACAAACTAAAAAATTGACTATAAGCGGATGGATCGATATATATATATATATATATATATATATATATATATATATAGTTGTAGTTTGAAACCAAAGAAACCGAAATCTCCCATAGAGGTTCTACAGTTCTCTCTCTTCCCCTCTCTCTTGCCTGCTCCCTCTACAACAATTTTCTACACCTCGCCGGATATCTACACTTCGTTGTATAGCGCCGTGCGTTCTATTACATACGGTTAAAGAAAGTACGCGCATAAATAACAGCTGCTTGTTTATAACTCAGATGAGGTATTTATATTTGTAATTTTTCAACTCGCTCGTAGCGATCGACTGATTTCACTGCGTACGAATCTTATCAAAGGAAGAAAAACATGCTTTTTTTCTACAGGCGCAAGCCCTCTAAGTGTATTCTCGGTTCAGCTTCGAGGGAGGGGAGAGATCTAGGCGATACATAAGGCGACAACTATATACCACAACTTCGTCGTTACCTTTAAGCCACCTTTAGCGTGCTCATACGGGACATTTGGGCTTTCCCCAGCAGATAAATGTAACAACAGTCAATGCTCAACCCGAGCTGAACAACCCATGAAGTAAGAAGAAAAAATTCTTCCCGAGTAGGATTCGATCACACACACACTACATGGTAACGCCTCAGTTATTTGGAACTGACGTTACCCGCCCAATCCACTACTTCAACATCAAAAGCAGCAAAGACTCAACTAGATGGTAGGTATTTGGCCAACAAGCAGCAGAAAGTAAGCGAACAGTACCTGGCAATATCGAGCAAATAAGCATCGCGGTCTGTCTATTGGTTTAGCTGCGCTTCCAATTGACTAGTTTAGCTAGCGGCCGAGTTTCATTACGCTAACTGCTAGTATATATATATATATATATATATATGGTCTAGGCTACACAGAAATGTTCCTTACTAGAAAGGCGTTGTTTCGATATCCGCCGCCACAATATCCACTAGCATGGTTATATTTTATTGTCACAACTTTAATAAAACATGAAGGTTTCATTTATTAAATAAGCGTAGAAAACACTGAGGTGTGCTTGTGTCAGACTAAAATGATAAAAAGTATTATATTAATATTATTATTAAATATAAATTTTAGATTACTGCTTTTATTGCTATTCGAATTAAGATGTTGCCCACAGTAGGGTTCCAGCGCTACTACAAGAGTAATTGCGTGGATCACTTGAGCCAGCTGCTAGCAGTCAACGTTTGGCAAAGTTATAACTTTAAGGCTTGCTGCAGATTGTGACATCACACGCAACAAACCAAGGCAAATTTTCAGCTAAACTCGTTAAGCACCCAGTAGGGGGGTGCTTTACGGCCATAAATCTTCGCGCACGCAGTACACATGATTTTTTATTAACAAATGAAGCAACCCATAGGGAACAGCAAACAACGAACGATCACGAACTACATGTTCGCAACATGACTGCTACAACCGAACAAATTGTGATTAATAAATACTAGTCAGCTTTATATCGTCTAGCTTAGTAGGAAAATGCGTCAATCAAAACCGGAACTAGTAACCGGGAACTGGAACAGTTCAGAATTATATATATATAGTCGACGGAACGAAGAAAATGGTAGGCAACTTTGACAGTAGAAGCCGAATAGCAAATATGTAGAAGAAGAAATAGCAAGCAATGTCGTTGTTATCATTAACAGAAATCCCCTAGAACGCGAACAAATGACGATTATATTCGAGTGGTTTGTAGAGCCACCTGCATAATATCTGCGTGCACCATCATCGGCATTACGAACCTGTGTAAATCGCCGCACGAGACACGTCTTACCGACGCCTGCGTTGCCGATAAGGACCACCTTGAACAGGAACTTGTAGTCTTCCATCTGAAACATACACAAGCGCGCAAAACACAATCAGAGTCAGCTAAAGCATGTTATTGCACATACGCGGAACGGGTTTAGGAGGGCACGGGAAGAGGGCTATTCATGTCTACCAGGCGCAGAACTCTAAACGGCTCTACGCCAGACAGAAAGTCGTCGTAATAAATTCTCGAATGAACACCTTCGAAAAGGGACGGCCGCTCGTACGGAACAGCACTGCTACCGACACGCACACACTCGCCTGCCCTCCATTGCCGGGCGCAGTCTTACCCATCGGGGCTACGCAACCATGCAAGCGAAGCAATACATGATCTGAAAATACCCTCAGCTTCGGAGCACATGTGTGTTCGAACGCCGCTGGCGTTCGAGACGTTGGGAGGGCCAGGTCGGGATCTTTAGGAGGCAGTCGTGGAGACAGAGGGTGTCACAGCGACTGACAGCTGGCAAAAGTTACGGATGACCCAACGAGTAGGGCGTTTCTTCTTGCGAAGACTCTCGCTGGACGTACAGCAAATAACAACGCTTTGAGCAAAAACGTTTAAAGAAACTCTACATAGAGCGGCATACATGCATTCGGTAAACACAAGAGACAAGCAAACTTTCATCTCAATTAAATAGTGACCCCTTTCAAAACTTTGTAGTTGCCGCTATCAGCTTTGTAAAATATATTGAGATCATTGCTGCTGAAAAGATGAAACATTAAATGAAATAACAACAACAACAAAGACAGAAAGCAACAGCGAAGATCTTCCAAAGGCGCCGTGATGCTCAAGAAAACTATGACTCGAGGAACACTATTCACGCAATCACCCCTTTGCAGCACACTGTCTAGGACGGGCTCGTATCATGAACGGAACAGCAGCTGCAGCAGCAGCACGAATGCCATCATCCTAGCATTCTTAGCATCCGCATTTCAGCATAATTCATAAGGCAAATCACCGGTGGTGCAATCGTAGTTTTCAAGCATCATCATTGTGATGGCCAGCGGCCGTATCTAATTTGCGGAGCCATCATCTCTTGCAGTGGAGGGGGTATATCCCTGGACGATAAGGAATGGACGGCTCGATAGATGGCAAGGCATTGTCCAGTTCACTCGAGCAAGTTTTCGGTGCCAACATTATAGGTTGTGTTATTGTTTGCATCAGGGACACAATATAGGTTATATTATTATTATTATCTGCATCAGCAGCCGAGCAGGGTCGCTAGCTAGTTTCACGCCGAACTGGGCCGAAGACGGCCTGGCATCTTCTGTACAAACCGTTGTCGCAAAATCTAAACGCGCCTAGAAGCCGGCCTTCTGAATTCTCTGTCTCTATCCACCGATAACAGGTCGTTGTCATAGGAGGGCCATGAACCGTGTTCTGCCATCAAGCTTTACTACAACCTGTACAACCTAAGGCCACGGACACTTTACAAGCCGCCCACCAAGTATCACCTGGCAGACAATCGAAGAACGAAATGCCTGCAGCTATATCTGACCACAAGGAAACACGTTAAAACATATACTCGTAGTACCACGGGTTCGATATATATATATATATATATAGCCCCGTGGCGTAGTGCATTCGCCGGAGGAGCCAAAAAAGCGCGGGTTCGAGTCCCATCGTAGCACGTTTGTATTTATGGGGGTCCGTCCATGAAGCAATGCAAAAAGCAAGCAGTCCCGTGGACGTTAAATCTTGGCTGGGGGTCAGCCCGAAAAAAAAGATGTAAATATATATATATATATATGATGCTTTTGCGTCTACTGCGGGAGTAACTATGACCCTCTTTCCAGCGTGTGCGCGCGAATTATGAGTGCTGCGGGCACCTTCCTCGCAAACTGAAAGCTGGCCAGATGTCTAACCTCCCTATAGTGACATTCCGTTGGAAGAGTCGATCATGGAAGGCAAGGCATACGCTATAGATTATGTGGCAACGAATTCATATTGTCATATTGTCGTGGTCCATTCGAGGACCGTAAGGCTAATTGTACGGATAGGTGATTGCCACCGATTCCAAACCGACTGGTTAACGCCCCGGACCTAGTCAATCAGGGGTACCACCGATCGAGGTGCCTGCCGTCTTGGCATAATGACAAAAGTGCCACTAGACTACTAATATATATATATATTTTGGGGACCACTCCAGAGTGTGCAAACGTATTGTAAATGATTAATAAATCATCACAATATGTTCTATATATATATATATATATATATATATATATATATAAATATATAGATTTTTTAAATTAAATCTGGTCGGCTACTTGTTTAGGGAATATTGATATAGTCTAGCATTATGCTATATTCGTTGTCGTTTGCTTAATATATGATGTACCCAAACGAACGAGCGATGGTAAGTGGAATAAATCCCATCTATCTGCTGTTAAACGCTGATATTAAAAAAAACTATGACGTTGAGCGGATACGTTGAACATACAGCATTTCGCCAAATTTACCGCAGGGCTCAATCTAGTGAGATGACTCAGCGGCCATATATATATATATATACACACACAGCCAAGACGGCCGTTACGATAGCGCGTGCCACCGGTGAAGGTGTTGGGGTACCAAGGACCTTCACATCAACCCCACCAAAAAATAACCGCTTCGTGAGAGAAACTCACATGTAGACGTAAACGGGCGAGGGAAGAAAGAATAGAAAACGTCAGACAGGGGGAAACACACAAAGAGAAAGGGAGAGAGCGAGAGAGAGAATGCAGAGACTTTACGCCTTTAAAGGGAATTGCACAAGATACCTTGCACCGAAAGCACAACTGGGAATTTCGTTACGATTGTGCCTGCGGTATTAACAACAACAGCAACAACGATAACAAATGAACATTCTGTTGCCGCTCCATAATTAAGATCATAATTGTATTCGAACATCTTTATGATAAATCATTGGCTTGAAGTTCGTCTTTCGCTTATTTTTCTATTGCAGTTATTACTAGTACTAAAGTAAAGTTTTCGGGCTGACCCTTAGCCAAGATTTAACGTCCACGGTAATGTATTTTACCTTGCTTCATAGACGGACCCCCATAAATACAAATGCGCAACGGTGGGGCTCGAACCCGCGCATCTAAGTGTCTCCACCGGTTGCGAGGCGCAGACTTAAGCTACCACACCACCGGGCTCAACTGTTATTACTAGTACTAAAAACTAAAGTTTTCGGGCTGACCCTCAGCCAAGATTTAACGTCCACGGTACTGTATGTTTACATTGCTTCATAGACGGACCCCCATAAATACAAATGTGCAACGGTGGGGCTTGAACCCGCGCACCTAAGTGTCTCCTCCGGTTGCGAGGCGCAGACTTAAGCTACCACACCACCGGGCTCAACTGTTATTACTACTACTACTACAACTACTACTAAAACTGCTGCAGTTTTCCGCCCTGCGTGGCATTCGAACGCCGCCGACTCGTCCGGTGTTCCTCCATTTATTCGTCAGTCAGTCAGTCAGTTTGCCTCCCTGTCTGCCTGTCTGTCTGCGTGGTTGGTTGTCCAACTGATTGAACGAAGTGATTGGCCAAACTGACTTCGATGGTGACGCCATTCGGAGCCACCAATAGCTCCATACCAGCAGCAGCAGCAGCTGCTGCAGCAACAGCAGCAGCAAAAGCAGGTGGCGGTGTCGTAGTTGCAACGGACTTCACACAAAATCATCACCATCGTCGTCGTCGTCGTCATCGCCATCATCATCATCATCATCATGACCATCATTACCTTCACAACTATCCTCACCATCATCAATCACAACAACAACAACAACAGCAACAACACGAAGACGTCTAGCAAAGCAACAGCAAGCGGGTAACAAGCGAGCGGGACTCGTCGTTGAGTCTCTGTTGGTCTGTTGGCTACGGGCTGCTGTCGTCCGTCGATCCGTCCGAAGTCTGATGACATCGCAATGCAAGGCGGTGGTGGTGGTGGTGGTGGTAGGCGGTAGGAGGTAGGAGGTAGTCGCGGTGGTAACAGCGCTCACACATTGCAATATGTTGCGCAAACGTGCAGATGTTCTGCAGGACAGAGAGGCGAGTCACGACGACGACGATGATGATGGTGATGATGGTGATGATGACGATGGTGGTGATGATGATGATGATGATGGTGGTGATGATGATGATGGTGGTGGTGATATGAGCTATGTGACGTTGTATCGCTGGTGCTGATTGTGCCGCCGGTAGCCGGTGGCCGCCGTGTTGTCAACGCGTTGCTGGTCGACGTCATTAGAACCACCACCACGACAATAACAACACCACGACAACAACAACAACCACGACAACAACAACAACAACCACGACAACAACAGCAACAATAACAACAACAACAATCACGACAACAACAACAACGAGCACAGCCAGCAACAACAACCCCCACCACGACGACGACGACGACGACGACGACAACAACAACAACAACGACGATGACGACGACGCCGATGGTGATGATGATAATGATGATGGTGGCGTTATTTTTATA
Source organism: Dermanyssus gallinae (assembly GCA_003439945.1). Taxonomy (NCBI): domain Eukaryota; kingdom Metazoa; phylum Arthropoda; class Arachnida; order Mesostigmata; family Dermanyssidae; genus Dermanyssus; species Dermanyssus gallinae. Next base: position 400,291 of record QVRM01005425.1, on the reverse strand, counting down.
TGGCAAACATAACACGTACGTGACAGAAATAAGAAACGACGCTAGTAGTGTGTATACATGCTAATCGTAGTATCAATCATAAATAGAGCAAGGCAACATTGATACAATGGCAGCCAACATTGCGACACAGAGCCGTCAACAGCGACAGCATCTACAATCAACACGATGTAACTACAGCCACAACACAACAACAACAATAACAATAACAACAGCAGCAACAACAGCAACACGAGGTAACTACAGCCACAACAACAACAATAGCAATAACAACAGCAGCAGCAACAACAACAACAACAACTTCCAGCACTGCCACAACGACTTACAACGGAATTACTTTCGTTTTAGTTCGCTGCTTGTACTACCGCTAACTACAGCTAACTTCAATGGTGATTGCTGCTGCTACAGCTAAGTTCTACTACTACTACTACTATGACTACTGCTGCTGCTGCTGCCAGACGAATCGATGTAATTTTTCCTCCAGTCGTTAATGACAACGTATGTCTGTCATTACGCATTTACGTATTTAGTTACGCGCCGCACGTATTTCCTTACGATTTGACTCTAGTCTAACCCGTATGTTGGCCACCTTTCACAGCTATCGCAGCGGGTGGTGTTGTCCCCAATAACGTGCCCCCTGCAACAACACTACGCGTATATATATATATATATATATATATATATATATATCTATATATTGTGTAGCTTAACTTATGCAGCTAGTTATTTGTGGCTAGTTCATTTCGCGTGGAGCAAACAAATCCCCCCGCTCGCTCTCTCGAACTGTCTACGAGTGGAAACTTCTCATCGAGGCACAATCGCAGCTGTGTTTGGTCAAGCGTGCGTGCTCCACTAAACGCGACAGAGCTCCTGGTCTCGTTGCGAGCAAGCTTCTATTACGCTTACGGTGTGGACGCGTTTTGGGTGCACGAGTCGCTTTAGTAAATGAAGCAAGCACCCCATGTCATATATGTATGTGGGATGTCATCATGACAATGACGTTATCAAACGATCGGTTGCGCCATTGCACTAGAACTACATTAACATCAACAGCCACATCCACCGTGTTCGAAAACTTTTCAAAGTCAAATTAACAAAAAAAAACGCAAACAGTGAGGGTATAAACGTCTCGACATAGAGAGAGAGAGAGCGACTCGATAGTGCAATATTATCCTCTTTTATTAAAAAAAAAAAAAAAAAACAGTTTCTTTTTTGGTCGAGAAGTCGACATTTGTGCTGCTGATAGAACCCAGTTGCGTCACGACAATTTCTTCTTAAGTTAGGGTTCCAGCCTTTGCTGGAATCCTCATTTGTGGCATGTGCCATCCGTGCACACGCACACCCTGCGTGGTGCGCACTGCCTTAAAGGCACGTCGAAGCTACATATATCGGATAGAGGCTCTCGCCTCCTCTTCTTACGTTAGTCGGCTAGAATGTTACGAGAAAATGTACTGTTAACGTCCATAACATCGAAGTCGAAAGATGAACACTTACAAACATGTTGGCGATTGGCTTCCACTGCTGCCGTACTACGAAAGTTGTGTGCACCTTTGTCGGTCGAGAAGAAACGGTCGCACTTGGCGAGAAACGCAAAGCACCACTGAGAAAAACCGGCTGACGAAACAACGGCACTAAACCAACAATAGCAGAAGTAGTACCAGCACAGCAACAACAACAGAGCAACAACAGCAACTACTGCAGTAACAACAGCAAACAATAACTACGACGACGACGACAGCAACAACATTAACTACAACAAAGACAGTGTGATGCTGATGACGATGATGACCGGCGATAATGATGATGACGGCGCCAGCTTCTCACAACATCCAGCGACGATCAGCGACGCACAAATCATGCATTATCCGAGATAGATCCGAGATCCACAGTAGTGAAGCAACAAAACGAGATACGGGGTAGGAGTGAGCCAGCCGGCCAGCCAACCAGAACAATAACAGATACCAGCCAGCCAGTAGTACACGATACGAGAAGCTGCTGGTATGTTAGGCATAGGCAGAGGAACCAACCACCAGCAATATTGTGGTGAATCACCAGTCGCCGCAGTTAGAGACCGACGTAGACAGATACAAACGCACACACACAGGAACAAGTTCACAAAAACACGCGGACCGTCCGGTCCCCCGTCCGGCTTTGCTCTGCACCAGCAGCAACAGCAGCAGTGGGGTCGGTCAGCTTGTTAATACTAGGCTGTTGCTGTTAATCCACAACAACAACAACAACAACAGCAACAAGTTGCTTGCTGTGTGGTGTTACTGTTGTGGCTGTTGTTGCTGTTGATGTGGCTGTTGTTGCTGTTGTCGTTGTTGTTGTTCTTGTTGTTGTAAATGTTGCTGCTGCTGCCACTGCTCGAGTAAGCACTAGTGATCTCTCCAGCTTTTGATGCAGCTTTTGATGACCTGCTCCTAGGGGCGGCTGGGACGACTAAAATGCGGCGATACACACACTGAGCGATTCCCAAGATCCTATATCCAAAGAACGGAGAACAAGCACATCACGTTCATTCACGGTCCTACTTCACGTAAACATGTGGAAGATCGCACGAGCACAGATGGATGCATAGATAGATAGATATATACACATAGACAGCTGGATGGATAGATATATGGACAGCCAGACAGCACTGCTTAGCGTAGGCGAGCCCCACAACCGAATCCGGTGGTGGTGGTGGTGGTAATGGTGATGATGTCTGCTTGGGTGGCTACTTTCCCTGCCAGGGTCCGGCGTGATCAGGGCAGAACCGGATGTGTCCCTGATAGATGCAAGGCAAGTCCTCGCCAACAGACAGGCGGCAGACAGGCGGACAAACCGATAGACCGACAACTACTAACTGAATGGGGCGTATGGAAGCACCGCGTCACCACACACAGCAGACATCAACATCGACGAGGGGTTCACATGGGAGGGGGGGGGGAGGGCTTCACACGGGGGTCACACACATACTACTACGGGTGTAGATGTGGACGCAGACATTCACAAACACACGTTTCGGTGTTGAAAGTACCATACGAAGTACCATAGACGACAAGGTGATGACAGCGAAGACAGGTCAGCCAGCACCCCCGAACGAACACTACGAGCAATAATAATAATAATAATCGCGTCAAGAACAACAAGAAGATAAAAAGAACACCAGCAATGATCGCGACGATACTCCGTGCTGCGGAATTAACCTAAACGTCGTACATAAATTATCCACTGCACTGTGCAGAGGGGTCAAGGTGCAAGCTTGCAAGTGGGGTGGTTTCTGCTTAAAACACAAGCGACGACAGGAAAAGGGCGGCACAAAATTAGGAGCCCCCGCACTGGGCTGAGAGCTTGTCCGTTGTCGCCGGTGGAGGCGAGGACGTCTTCTTAATGTCAGCTGACCTGCACCGTGTACCTCCCATTGAGACTCCGATTCAGGGTTCTTCAGTTGTTGCCGCCACCGCCGTCGCCTGTCTATGAAAGCGGCAGTTTCAGCGACGACCTCAATAGCGGGAGCCTTTGAAATGCCCAACCTCTGGATTTCTCCACCACCTCCTTCTTCTATTTAGATCTGCTGCTTCCTTTCCTCTGTCTTTCTGTTACACTCGTTTCGCCTCTCTGTATGTCTCTCTCTCTCTCTCTCTCTCGCTCGCTCTCGGTTTCTCTCTAATCTCGCGTTGTCACGAAACAACGACCACAAGCACTGTCGAGCCACCTTGTCGACTGACACAGCAGAGGAAGGAAGGAAGGAAGCCAGCAAGCAAGCAACAAGGAAAGAAGCAGTGTCGCACAGCAGAAGTCGACAGGGATATCCACAACAGCGACGAACAACGTTAACAACAGCGACGCGACCACAGCTCCATGACGACACTGGACGTTCAGCTGGTGGCGCCAGCAACAGCACTGGTGGTGGTAGCAGAAGTGGTGGTAAACCAGTAGCCACACAGTGTTCGTCGTCCCTCGCTTACCGCATTCACTCTCGCCTCTGTCGACGCAAAAACGGCGGCGGCAGCGGCGGTGGCAGCAGCAGCAGCGCTAGCAACAGCGTCAGCAGCACAACCAAAAACAACAACGACAACAACAAGACAACACGCTGAAAACAACGCAGCTAACATCTGCATCAGCAACAATCACAACAACAGCAACAACAACAGGAGCAGAAATAAGCAGTGATAACAATAGACATTGACGATAACCACCGTGACACGAACGACGGCGACAACAACAGTCGCAAACATATCAACAATAGCAACAACAACAACAACAACGTGAACAACTAAGACAATAACAACAGCATAAACAACGAAGACGACAACAACGTGAACAACAAGGACAATGACAACAGCATAAACAACGAAGACGACAACAACGTGAACAACAAAGACAACAACTTGAACACCAAATGCGACAACAGCAACAACAGCACCGACAACAACAAGATAAACATAAGAATAGCAATAACAATAATAGCAGCAGCAACAACAACAACAACAACAACAACAACGGCGACGACAACGACAACAATGATCATCAACTAATCAATCGCCACTATTACCACCACCATCGTCATCAGAATCATCATCATAATACGGACTAGATCAGCATCAGCAACAACAACAACTCCGACCGCTTCACCGGGCTACTGTCTGTGCAGGTTGCTTTCACTGCTGAAAACCCCCTTTTACTGACTGACCGGCTTGACTACTGATAAAAATCCTTTCGGGGCTGACTCTCAGCCAAGATTTAACGTCCATGGGACTGCTTTGCGCATTGCTTCACAGACGGACCCCCGTAAATACAAATGTGCAACGGTAGAGCTCGAACCCGCGCACCTATATGTCTCCTCCGGTCGCGAGGCGCAGGCGGAATGCACCACGCCACCGGGCTCGACGCTTGACTACTAATGCTACTACTGTCGAGCCCGGTGGCGTGGTGGATTAGGTCTCCGCCTCGCGACCGGAGGAGACACATAGGTGCGCGGGTTCGAGACCCACCGTTGCACCGATTTGTATTTATGGAGGTCGTCCGTCTATGAAGCAATGTGAAAAACAGTTCCGTGGACGTTAAATCTTGGCTGAGGGTCAGCCCGAAAACTTTACTAATGCTACTACTGCTACTACTACTACAATTGCCACGGCCGCCGCTGCTGCTGTTGCTGTTGTTGCATGGCGGGCGGCTGCTAACGATCGCTACAGGGCTTTCAGACGGGAAAGAATGGGAAGAGGAAAGGAAGAGGAAAGAGGGAAACGGAAAAGAACAAGAACAAAAACAAGAAGAAGAAGAAGAAACGCTAACGACAGCAGCCGTGGCGATGGCGACGACGAAGGGGAGAGTGGAGCAGAGTTGCAACGTCAGCCGCAGGTGGCCCAAGTTCTTGCCACTCGCTTGCTCGCTCGTTCACTCGTTGGTGGAGGGGAACCAACAGTGCGCAATAAGTGTCATCTTGGGGGCTGATGCAATTCGTGGAGCTCTTCATGGAGGCTCGTGGAGCCACCGCCTGTACCAGAGGCAGACAAAAGCAGATGCAACAGCTGTTGCTCTTGATTATTTTTGTTATTATTGTTGTTGTTGTTGTTGTTTTTGTTGTTGTTGCCGTTGTCATTGTTATTGTTAATGCTCTTTATTGTTTGTTGTTGTCATTGTCGTTGTTGTTATTGCCCTTTAGCGTTGTTACTATTGTTGTTGTTGTTGTTGTTGTTGCTGTCAGTGTCATTGTTGTTGTTGTTGTTGTCGTCGTCGTCGTCGTTGTCATTGTCGTTATTGCCCTTTATCGTTGTTGCTCTTTATTGTTTGCTATTGTTGCAGTTGTCGCTGTTGTTGTTGTTGTTGATGTCGTCTTTGCTGTTGTTCTCTCTTATTTTTATTATTTATAAGTACTAATTATTAACTAAATATAACTTTATTCGATTAAAAAGAAATCCTTGATTGATACTACCGCCACTTCTGTTGCAAATGAGTCGTCAAGAGCAGATGTACGCGTACACTAAATGACATCGCCAAGATTACGGTCCACAAAAGAAAGCAGGCAAACAAGCGGGCGGGCGTGTGTTTGTTCAGGCAGTTCAGTGATCGGTCCGGTGGGCTTCGCTTCGTCCGTCCGTTCGTCCGTCCCTCCGTCCGCTCTAAGAAGCCAAGCGTGATCAAGGAGCCTACAGGCTAGCAATCTAGGCATCCATTCATCCATCCATCTATCCAGCTAACCACTGATTGATCCATCATCAACTTCTCCATTCAATCATCTCTCTCTCTCTGTCGGTTTATCGGTCTGATCGTATGGTGGACGGCCTGTCGGTCTGGGCATCCGTCTGGGGGGCTTTTTACCTAACTAACCTGAACTGAACTAATCGGCTACTAACTAACTAACTACCCCTCTGTATGGTCTGCTGCACGAGCTCGGTCTGCAGTTGATGGCCACCGCCGGTCGCGTGCCTATGTGTCTGTCTGTCGGTTGGTCTTCGCATGCCTATATCGGTAAAGGGGGGGGGGGGTCCTTGGGGAAGCAGGGGGTCCTTGGGGGTGTGGGTGGTTGTGGGGTAGTCGTGGTAGTCATAGGGTAAGTGGACGTCTTGCATGTGTCAACTCAATGAGCTGAACAAGCGTCGTGCAAGCGAAAACGAACTATCCTTATGTTGTTTTTGTTGTTGTTATTGCTGTTGTTGCTGCTGCTGTTCCGTCTAATGCCGTGATTGCTTTCGCTGTCGTTGCTGCTTCAGCAGCAGACTAACGTTACCGTGTCGTTCATCAGGCGGCGAGACCGAGCGGGCTATGTAGGAACGAGCAGGGAACAGGGACAGGACACTCCCGCCACATTAATTACCATTTCAATGGATAGCTAAATGAGCTGATAACTAGGTGGATAGACAGATTGATGAACAGATGTGACGATGATGATAATGATGATGATGATGATGATAGCCGACTTGTCTACCTCCACCTGCGTTGTGCTCTGTCTGTCTTATTATACAGTTACTAATGGTTCGTGCTACTCCCCATGCCCTATGCATGGGGAGCCGCCCCCGAACCGGCACCTTGTTGGCAGTGGCATGGCTGGCTGATTGACTGGCAGACAAACTTGTTGGTGGTTGGTTAGTGGTCAAAACAGGACGTTTGTAACATGCACCGGGGCGTAACAGCAGCGGCAGCAAACGCTCTGGTGTTGTTATCGTCGTTGTTGTTGTTGGTATCATTGCTGATACTGTTATTGTTGTTGTCGCCGTTGTTGCTGTTGTCATCCGTGTCGGTATTTTGCTGTTGCACCGGCGGTCACGGCAATATCATAAACCGTACTGGAGAAATCTGTGCGTGCGGCGTTCACTTGCCAATAGATGGCGCCACCATCGAGGCAAGCAAGTCGTAGCAGCAACAATAGCATAAGCAGTAGTCGTTGTAGAAGAAGATGTAGTAATGCTAGTATTATAGTTCTCGAGGCGGAATTAATTTTGGCGATGGCTTTGTTACGCGTTCGTACTTTTCGTTTCTATGGCAACATTGATGTTGTTGCTTGCCGATTTTGTTGTTGTTGTTGTTGTCGTCTTTGTCGTTGTTGTTGTTGTCGTCTTTGTTGTTGTTGTCGTCGTTATCGTTGTTGTTGTTGTTGTCGTCGTTATCGTTGTTGTTGCTGTTGTTGCGCCTCTTGACCCTATTGCTGTTGCTGCCGTGATTCATAATACCGTTACGGCTACTTTTCGTTCGCTGCCCTTATTTTGTCAATGCCGTAACCTCTTTGTTATGTATTTTTTTGCCGTAACCTCTTTCAACTGGTGTTGCCGCCGCAGAGCCCGCTGCTACAGCTGCTCTTGGCTGTTGTTGCTGTTCTGAAGAGCCACGTGTACCACCGGCTAGAAAGGGGTTCGATCGCGCGTATCATTATTAATTGTCCTTGCTATCTAGACGAGACTAGTTTGACAGGTTTTGTTCGTATGTGCCACGTGAAGCCCGCCACCCTCACAAGCGCACAAACTTCGCTCGTCGTCGTCGTCAACAACATGTTATATAGAATGTTGATTCGAAATGAAATGATAGTGAATCGTGTCATCGACCACTCAGTGCCTGCCTACGAAGTCAAACGGACAGCCCTTAATCTTAATACTTGAACAACGATGCATAGCCGCATTGTCATTCACAGGAGCAAAACTGCATATTGTACAATGAATGCTACATCCTGATACTGTGATATCGGTGGCTTTTGTCGCCGGAATGATCATTGCAAATATACGCTTTAGACTTCGTAATGGGCTTAAATGCCTGTAGCACGAGACAATGTCCAAATGCCTCTATCGGCATCGCGTTATCGTTACTGAATTCATATAGGCTTTCTCCAGCAGAGGTCTGTAGCAGCAGGGCAATGACGACCCCCTCCAACAAGAACATCCAGCATCCGGTCGGGACTCGAACTTGCGATCGTTGTTCTGGTTGCCATGGCTTGAATGGTGCGTTAGTAGCCCACGCCACCGGCGCAACCAATATACAGGTAGTTCAACAGGTTCTTAAAATGAGCTTTTTTATTTATATATATATATATATATATATATATAACAGCACAACAAAAAAAGCTTTTCAGAATTCGAATTTTGGCGCGATTTCTTTTTCACTGGAAACGGTAACTTTTCGACTGCTAGCAGTCAAAATATTATGGTGATTGGCCGTTGCGATTTCGTTTGATCGCTTTTCCCGTGCAACGTATCGGCGTGATTTTGAAAAATGGAGAAACAAGAGTTTCGAGTGGTTATCAAGCATCTTTATTTCAATGGTTGGAATGCGACCCAAGTGAAAACTGAGTTAGACGAGGTGTACGGTGACTCTGCGCCATGTTTTGCCACTGTTTCCAACTGGATTAATAAGTTAAAAAGAGGTCGCAGGAGCACCGAGGATAAACGTTCAGGACGCCCAAAAACGGCAACTGATGGGGAAAAACGTGGAAATCGTTGCCGCGGATAAGCAAGTGAACATTAGGGAGATAGCGGAGGCCTTTGGGGATCAGTTTGGGTAGTAGTGCATTTCATCCTGCACGACAACTTGAAGATAAAAAAGCTCAAAGCACAATGGGTGCCGCATTTGCTCAACCAAGGCCAAAAAGACGCGCGTGTTTCCGCTTTACAGCGAAATTTGGCCAAGATGTCGAAAAATCCGTCAGATTTTTGGCGCAGATTCGTGACCGTCGATGAAAGCTGGGTCCATCACTACACTCCCGAGACCCAAGAAGCATCTCGCCAATGGTGTGCACCTAGTGAAGGACCTCCGAAGAGGGTGCGGACAACGGCATCGGCCGGAGAGATAATGGCTACGGTTTTTTGAGACCAACGTGGAATAATCCTGGCCCCCTCTGATTATTTCCTCTTCGGACATTTGAAGAATAGTTTCGGTGGAAAGCGTTTGTCCAGCAATGATAAGGTTAACCTGCTGTCAATGCCTATTTTCAGTCTAAAGACGCAGAATTCTACTCAAGAGGTATAAATGCTCTGAAATCTCGGTGGGGAAAATGTATTGAGCTTCTCGGGTAGTATATCAAATAAGAAAAAATTTAAAACATGATTTGGAAACTTCTTGGTTTTCATTTTAAGAACTTGTTGAACTACCTGTGTGTATATATATATATATATATATATACATATACAGTCTGCTAGGGTAGCCTAGGATAAGCTTCATCCGAATATAGTTCTTAATTTAGGCATACAAAGGTAAGTCTGGCTTTTCTTTTATCCGGCCTTAATAAAGCACTTACAACGCTAATATACGCACACGCAAAATGCCGCTGCACGAATATCGTAATGACCTGGAAACGTAAAAACGCGAGAGAAGGTTGCGGCATTCATGAACAAGTTAGCGTCCTCAGCAATATATCGACTAACAATACATACGGTAAGCCTCCGAGGGAGTATAGATACGGCGGTAAGACACACAATATAGACACGTTATGCATTCTTGGATGAGCTTCGCCAGTTTGAGAGTCTGTATAGACTGGTCGCGCCAAACACTTACTCTAAGCAAAATGCCGAGCAAACGCACTTTGAAAAACTTCGGAATTCACAAGCTCAACTACTGGTACATAATCAGCTGCGCCGAGAGCGTCATCATGTTGAGACTTGAGTGTTATGTCCTACGCTGACTTTAAATTCAGGCGGAATTCACTACAGACTGTCCAACAAGCATCCCGCGTATGCAACAAGATCATGTGAGATTTTATTCTGAAGGCCGGCGTCAATGACGTCAGAGAGTATCGCTAAACCCGGCATGTTTCTTTGCGATCAAATAACCTAAGACACGGTTATTCTATTCGGACACCTGAGACGGTTGTATTAGATATAGAGAATAATACATTCGCATGTAGAATGGCTAGATACGCTCATGCCGATTCAAACTAGGTAAACATATTAAATTCCTTTTATAAACAAAGAAGCGTTTTGTTGTCTATCACATTTACCATCCTAAATGACTGCTGACACAATACAGACAACAATGCGAATTTCAAGAATGACACGATTAACCTGGCCGATGCAACTTGTACAAACGTGTGAGTATCGAGCCCGCTGGTGGCGTGGTACATTCGCGTGCGCCTTGCGACCGAAGAGGACGCGTAAGTGCACGGGTTTGATCCCCATCGTTGCACATTTGTATTTATTGGTGTTCGTCTTATCAGGCAATGCGAAAGCGGTTCCGTGGACGATAAGTGCTGGCTGAGTCAGCTTAAAAAGTTGCCGACGCGTGACTCAGGCCTATTTCGATTAATACAGAGTTCCATCAAATTTACGTAACCTACAGATTCGTCACGCTTAATAAGCTTAAACTTTCGTAGATCATCCGCGTACACGCTAGACAACTCTCTGTGCTGTTTCGCATAAGTAAGTTCACACGTTGACTATACATCTTCTGAACTATTGCTCATTGCCGTGGCCGTTCCTAAGGTTTAAAGGCACAGAATATGTCGAGTCGGGAAATCTGCATTTTTGCCAAGCCACACCGTCGCCGCCGTGAGGTAATAGGTGCCCCCCCCCCCCCAATATTTCTAAGGTCGACATAATAAAACAAACTTTTAGTCGCCCGCTAATTACGGATTGTGAATATTCCTGACAATCAAAGGCGGTAAAAATTTAGGCAACCTGATCATTACGAGAACTCTGAGACTACCGTCATCAACATCCGGTAGTTATAAAGGCGGCAAAAAATAATTTTACATATGCCTCGCTCTCCCTCACTTGGAAAGACCGCGTAGAAATTGAGTAATACCTTGCAGCGGTACCTCGCCCGCCCTCCCAAAATAACGCCGTATATTTTCCACACGCCATTGCGACAAAGATTAGCATCCGGTCCCACGCAATCCCCTCCAAGTAGGATTGTCGCTGGACACTAGATTGCAAACTCACGAACCATCTACCAATGATGTCACCACAGATCTACGCTTACGAATTTGCCGACACACGTATATATATATATATATATATATATGCATTGCCTACGATTCTTTGCGGCTTTAGGAGACAAGTGACCGACAATCTTAGTTTTAATCAGCGAGTTATACAACCAATAAACTTCTGTGTTCTACTTGTGAAATACTACGTTTAAGTGGCTCTGCTGTAAGTAATCCAAATGTTTACACATGGTGGTACTTATTATTTAGCACTGTATGTGCTCCCCGGTCTGAAAATCTCATCCAACGTAAATGTATTTGAGATGCTTAGAAATGTACAAATGTATGCTCAAAATTATAACGTTTGAAGTGTTTAGACACTAGCACACATTTAACGTGCCGATCTAATATGCTTTTATTCGAATATTCGAACAATTTGAGGAATTGCTTGCCAGTCACTCCCAAAGCTGCCACCGCATGTACTGCATAGATCACTGTCATAGCATATGGAAAAAAGGATCGACAGTAATGGCTTTTTTTTACTTTCCTTCCTTTATATATATATATATATATATATATATATATATATATAAATATATAGTTATATATATATAAATATATATATATATATATATATATATATATATATATATATGTGTGTGTATTCTTCTCCGCACAAAAGTTTCACCAGCAGATTACATTCACGGTCGCTCATAAACGACATTCAGTTTTCCCCTAAAGCCGTCTACTCGAAGCTGTGGCGTGTAAAACATAAAGGCAGGCCACTTCCTATGATATGCTGCGCGTAGCTGTGGCTCAGCCACAAGGCCAGCAAAAACCTAAAGATAAGATTTATAGACGCTAAAGTTCCACCTGCGTTCCTTGAAATAACGGTAACGCCCCTCTCAACAAGAGCTTAGAAATGTATCGAACCTCAGAACTATCACCCAGCGGTGCAAGCCTATAGGTGTAGTAAAGTCTAATAATGCATCTAAGATGACCTAAGTTAAATAATACGCAGCAACACAAATTTACAGAGCAGCGGTTGAGGATTACACTGCATGTGCAAGTGGCCCCATCTTTAGGCCTTGCCAAAAAAAAAACATATATATATATATATTTATTATTTTGTTGCAATTTTTCTGCGGATAGTTGAAAGTTGAGAAAACAGCTTCTCCATTAAAAGTGGGTGAACGCTCCAATATCGAGACTCGCGTCTCCCACCATGGATGTGTTCGGTTTCGACTATTGTCGACGAATTATATAGCAAGCTTGTGGCAACGAGCTAGTACGCCCATAATTCCCGACAATATTACGTGCTACTCAACGTGGCGTGATACAGGGGATACCTAAGAAATCTAAACGGTTGCTCCCAGTTTGCTGTGATGCTGGAGACTCGTAAAAGGTGTCTCGAAATTCAACTGTTGCCTGTTGGTCGTGATCTAGCCGCCGCAGAATACAATGATCCAAAACAATTAGGTGCAGAAATAGAAGAAATCATCCAGCGCACATGTGCACATGGCTTCTCCACCTGCTGAAATTTGTACCGCGTTTGACATTTGAACCAACCGAGAATCTAAACGGAATTGAATTGCGTGATTTATCAACTGACGAAGACACAATATACGTCAGACATCAATTTAGACTAGACTTTGAATATCAACCAGCTCGGATCTGATATCTGGCCCTGGCGTAGCTGGCAGCAGTTCCAACGAAATGCCTTAGGCATTGTAAAATGTGTGTACATAATAACGACAGCAGCAACATAATTCAAAGCCCTTCTAATCGTCATAGAATAGAATTCGCCTTTATTTATATGACAAAGGGATGGTTTGTATAGCTATGAACATACTGCTTGGAGCTAGACGATGCCGCCTGGCAACCATGAGTTGCCATGCTCTCAACAGCTTACGTTGTTTGAGCGTAAAGGACGGATAGTAAAGAAAAAGCCATTACTGTCGATCCCTTTTTCCATATGCTATGACAGTGATCAATGCAGTGACATGCAGTGACAGCTTTGGGAATGACTGGTACGCAATTCCTTCAAATTGTTCGAATATCCCGAATAAATGCATATTAGATCGGCACGTTAAATGTGTGCTAGTGTCTAAACACTTCAAACGTTATAATTTTGAGCATACATTTGTACATTTCTAAGCATACTCAAATACATTTACGTTGGATGAGATTTTCAGACCGGGGAGCACATACAGTGCTAAATAATAAGTACCACCATGTGTAAACATTTGGATTACTTACAGCAGAGCCACCTAAACGTAGTATTTCACAAGTAGAACACAGAAGTTTATTGGTTGTATAACTCGCTGATTAAAACTAAAATTGTCGGTCTTTAGTCTCCTTAAGTCGCATAGAATCGTAGGCAAATGATATAGTTGGTCATTGATTATATATATATAATATATATATATATATATATATATATATATATATATATATATATATATATATATATATATATATATATATATATATATCATATAATGTAGCCCTGCTTCCCATAGTTTCGCCTGTGGCACCATCAATAGCTTGCCGTAGTTCTTTGTGAACAACAGCATTGACTAAGCTGAGCAATGCATCTTAAGATCTATTCTTAATATATTTTGCGTCGGCGGGTAAACCGCAATCTAGATTTGCTTCACAGAAGACGTCGAATAGAGAGAGAGTCAAATACAGCCGCCTAGTTTTACCTCTACAGTTGCTTGTCGACACGATCGGTAGCATGGATACCAGACTTATTATTATATTAGTATTCAGCTTTCGTAGCCATATACTATAATTAATTCGATTAGCGATTATTCCTACAATAGCAACAATTTGATTTCATCCACATATAGACATAGACGCTTCAGGGACACTCATTATACTAAATAGACGTGCACATACTCTTATAGGGCGGATGACGCATTCGCATCGTTGTTAGCATTAATTTAGTTAGAACCAAGCAATACGACCTAAGCCGTATAGCATTTTCGCCCAAGCCAGCCCCGTCGAGTCGCTGCCAAACGCAAATGTTGTAAACGACGTAATTTTTACACCACTTGCTGAACATACAAACTATGAAACAACTCCTATTCTAGGCTAGGCAGCCACGTTGTTGCATTGGACGTGAAACCGCAACTGGCACGAGGCTAAAAATGACCAAATGCTTGCAAATCTGGTATTATTCGTAATAATACGTAGAAACACCTCATCGAAAGTTAAATGTATCAATAGCCTAATAAATAGCGGGAGCTGAGCGTGTCAATAGCCTGAAGTTCGATTATTGGCCTAGAGCCATCCATAACGAACCTCGAAGAACCTGGCTGCGGTCGTACCGAGGGAAGTCACATAGAGGTGGAGGTTGAAAGGTTTCAACCGGGTGCAAAACCTCTGTTTACGAATAAAACTTGCTCAGTTAGCACCGACTGAGATAAATGGGTAAGCGATAAGGTTCTATTTTGCTGCAAAAGCGACACAAGATATGATGGAGCCTTTGTTTTCGTAGCGGAATTGCTCTACATTCATGTGCAAGCCAGCAACAGCTCACAAGATGCCTGTCCAGCTATTACCGTTAGTATTGTTGAGGTACTGCCATATTATTGACCTCGAATACACATGCAACAATTTCAATAAAATGAAAGTATATATTATGCTTTATTTGTTATTATTTCATTTGGGTATATATTAAACTTTATTTACTATTATTTCACCTGGTTTATTTTTCCCGGGCCCCGTAAGGTCTCGAAAGCAGAATGACATAGGTCCACTGAATCTCCGATAAGTGCATACTTTCGGCACATATTTGTCTCTGCCTGCGAAACAGCGTAACCAATATGGGCCGAGTCGTTATTGACCACTGATTGTGCTACAGAGCCACTCACGGTAGCATCCCAGACAATTGTCTATTTAGCCTCAATGGCAGTTAGGATTATTCCATCAGGTTCGGCCGGGAGTCGTCTGCGTGCAGAGCCGTAGTTTCGAGGACACAAATATCGTCGGAGGATCTTATGGCACAGGCCAGGGTATCATTTAGACCAGCAGATGTCTCTTTCTTCAGCACGGCCAGTGCTGTGGATGCAGGATATGTCATGCTGACCTAACGGTGGGGTTTTCTCGCCACAGCTGCACTTATGTTCCTCGAAACCGTGGAGGAGGGTCGGCTATCAGTCTGTGTGAAGAGTCGGGTATCCGACACAAGGAGTTTGTGAGTCTTGTGAGGTGAGACATAAACCGCTCTTCGTTGCACAATCCAGCACCTTCTGAAGCTACTATTACAGGGTTGCCAGCTAACGCGCCATCATCCAGGCGCCATCGACCGGGCACTCGAGAGAGAGAGCCCACCAGATCCATGATGGCGAGACAAAACTTCCTTGAATAGCAGCAAATATTGCGTGTTGAAGGAATAAGTCGTTAACTGGCGAAGTAAGAGGTGAACGCAAGCTCGGCTCTGCCACTGAAAGTAGCGATCCAGGCTGTGCAAGCTTATATCTTGTCAAGACAAGTCAGAAGGCACAGTCATGGTTAAACTAGACTTTATCAAAAAAAGTCTTTCGACAGCGTCTGGCGCGATCACCTTCTGAGGACTGTCGTCTCGCACGTGTCTGACCTCTATCACTACACTGCGCGGGCAAGCAGGGAAGCCAATATATATATAATATATATATATATATATATATATATATATATATATATATATATATATATATATATATATATATATATATATATATATATATATATATAAAGTAGCTGGAAAACGAACAAACACACAAAATGGGTGACAACGCTGAATCGAACTCGACGTGGTTGTCGCCGCGAACCGGGAATAATTATTTCATAACTTCAACAATGCGGGAGCAGAGGTCACCAATTCGCCAAGCATCGTTCAGGTAGATGGTCGACTCAGATCGCCTCGGCTCAGCGGACGCCTTATTGCATCATCAGCTTGCTGCAGCCAGCAGGCAAGCTAGTCAACGACACGCACACGTACCGCCTAGAGACAGACAAACAGGATCTACGGTGTCCTCCGTTTCCTGCAACGACTACAAGACGACAGCGGTCTGGGCCGGGCGATCCGGGAGTTTGAGCTGCTGGACAACGTTACGTATAGCTGCTGCACCCTGCGACCGGCCCGCGTTCGTCGGCGCTTCATACGGAGCAGCATCGACCACAGAGAGAAAGAGAGAGAGAAAGCGAAAGAAAGAGAGGCCCACCTTCCTCAATGTTCACCCATATTTCGAATCGTTCGTAACAACGAAAAGCGTCCGATTCTTCGAGAAACATTTGCGGCGGTGCCGGCGGCTTTAACGGCAGCACACACATTGCATACGTTACGATAGGGTAAATGGTGGTTGTTCCTGTTCACGCATGCACGCCCCTACCCTAACTCGCCAACACGCCAACAACGCAACCCCCTCTGCATGCGTCCGATCTTGTTCACTATGAGTTATCCGCTGCTACCACTAGCAGCGTTCCAATATCGATTGATTTTAATGCGCACACTTGGCAAGCCTAACTTCCTATCCAGACGCTTCTGCTACGCATGAATGATACCCTATATATATATATATATATATATATATATATATATATATATATATATATATATATATATATATGTGTGTGATGATTTTCATTCGGCTAATTTGGTTGGGTCAGTTCGATCCACCCGCCCCGGTCGAATAAAAACGCAAAAACATTTCTAAGTGCACTTTATAACTTCTCATTACAGCATACACACTTCAGAGTAAAATGCATAATACCTATTTTAAGTAGAAATCAAGTCAGTCTGCACATCACAGGGCTTTTCAAGTAGTAACACAACTATGAGTAGATACAACTTTAGACTACGCTTGCTCAAACATATATGGATTTAATCTCTCCTATGAGGTATGATCGATGGATGACCAAATCGAGCTATTGTTGATTATCCGTTCGACAGCCGCAACTAACGTTACAACAACAACAGCAGCAGCAAGTTCGCTGCGCATCCGTTCGTGTCACTCGTACAGCGTTGACTTTACGCTTGAATGACGCGTTTTGTGGGGTGCGTGTGTGTGTGTATATATGTATAATTGTTTTGCAGTTTGTTCCAACAAGTGAACCGGTTATCTACCTGTTCCCACACAGGGACAAGTTACCCCCCGCCGCCGCCGCCGACGGCTGAAGTTCAAGTTGGAGTTCGCGCACGTTGCCAGACAATCGAACACTGTCGTATGCGCCAGCCAGCCGTTGCTGTGCCACCGTAGCGCAACTCGCGGGACGAAATTTACGACATTTTGAAGGGAGTGCCTTTGCCGGCTCACCTCGGTTCGCTAGTCAGCTAGCCAGCCAGCCAGCCAACCAGTAATGGTGGGACGCCTCCATGTTGGACGTACCGAAGGACGGGTAGGCGGGGGTATGACTGGGGGGGGGGTGCGTTGCCAGACTCGGCCCCCCACAAAACTGGGTGGCTGCGTCGCATGGAGTTCGCTCGAGCTGGAGCGACATGATACGGGTCGAGTATCATCGGCCCGGCTACACAGCGCGTCCGACATGCATTGTTGTGTGTTGCTGTACTGTGGGTCGTAACGACTACCCCGCGATTACCCACCTCTATCACCACCACCACAACCACCAGCACGAACGAGGAATGTTACTCACTCGAGACTTAAGTATTCCCTTCTCAATAACATATAACTGTTTCTGCTACGCCTGAAGCATAGTCCTAATACTACAGAATCTCTAGTGGACTTTTCGGAGACCGATCGACCGACCGACCGTCCTTGCTGCCCTGTTTGTCTGTATCATATGCAATGAGGCATGTTGCAAATGGCCTGCAAAAGGTTGCATATATATATATATATATATATGTGTGGTTGTTGTAATATGGTTATATATATATGTGTGTGATTGTTGTAATATGGTTATATATCTTTCTATCTCTCGAGGAGAAGGTCAGCAGAGAGAAGTACGGGGCTGTTTGTTTTATGACGATGCTCGATAGCTTGAGACCGCACGGTTCGCCACTGCTGCAGAGATCCTAATGGGTGTCCTTGCGCGTGCTGGCTTCTTCCAGGCGCCGAGTCGCGTGACAGCGCAGTGCGACTAACTAACGCGGACACACACAATTGTCTCGGCCTCGCACTCACTGCCTGTTCGTCGTTCATAGCGGTCCAGCAACAAACTAGATCGACTGGCCTCTGCAGCTATTGCAGCTGAGCAGTTGCAACAACAACAACAACAACAACAAAGAGCCACTGTAACAACAACAACTGCAACAGAAACAACGACAGCAACACAACAAATTTTGGCATAGCATTTCGACTCTAACGGACATGACGACGACGACGAGAGAAAGGCAGAGTGCGTAGAAGCAGTGTGTGCCGGTCAACTTGTACGTACAAGTGAAGTTAAAGTATCGCTGTAGTAGATGTAGTAGTAGTAATTGTAGTAGTAGCAGCAGTAGTGGTGGGGTAAATAACAAACGTGAAAACAACCTTCGTAAAAAATGCCTTAATTCTAGAACAACCAACGAACTAAACGACTCCCTACCCAGCGGTTCTTAGAGCTATTTATGCATTAGTGGGCCAGCTATTGCGCCACGACATCGCAGCCAGTCATGACAAGAGTTAACCTCAAGGTAACGGCGAAAATGACGCTGCGCTTTTTGCTCTTTGTCGTTCTTGTTGCTGTTGTTGTTGCTGCGGCGGCCGCGGCAGTTGCTGCTGCTCAAAGTATTTACGCTATTTAATCAGTCCAGCAGCGATAGAAAATGCTACTAAATCAGGAATTTAACAGGAAAAAAGCCAGGAACTGTGTCATCACTGCCGGACACAGCAGCGGGAACGAATTGGGCTAATCCATGGACGTACAAGTTCTATCAGCACACCGCAGCAACAACAGCGACAAGACCAAGAGCAGCTGTTGTAGCAACGCTTAACTAGCGAAAAATTAAGAGCTGACTGCCTAACTAGCGAAAAATTAAGAGCTGACTGTCTAACTAGCGAACAATTAAGAGCTGACTGCCTAACTAGCGAAAAATTAAGAGCTTAGATAGATTTTAGGCAGAGTGTTCGTGAAGGGAAGCGAGAAACAGAGAGAGGGGAGAGAGAATGTGTGTACAAAATGCATTTTGGTTCGCAGCACATGCTTATCGAACCTGTCCGCTGAGTAGCAGCAATTCAACTAGGTGCCAGTCACAAGGTGCAGACGTCAGCATCTGGGCTAGGATGGCGGCGTGCCTCGAGTTAACCAGCATAGCATTTCGCATACTCTCTATAAATGTACATTCGTAGACAATTGCATAGCGAACTTATATATATATATATATATATATATATATATAAACAAATGCCAATAAAAGCTTTCGTAGACAATTCGTGTCATACAAATAACTAACATTCGTAGACGGCTTATAGGCTCAACTCGACGTCAGCCACCGTCAGCTAGAGTAGGGCGCTTTCGTCGTCAAGCGTCTCGAGTGCCCGGCAGAAGAACTCGACGTAACAGTCGCTCGTGTCGTCCGCCTTGAGGCGAAACTGTAACGCCAGCGTTCCGTCGTCGGCCAGCCGCACGAGCGTCTTGTGCGAGAGATTCAGCGCCTTCTGGGTGGCGCGGAGGATCTTCATGTTGTAGTTGACGTCCTCCTGGCTGCGTTCGCCGCTCCGTTCGAACTGCACGATGGCGTCGGACTGCTTGCCCACCTCGACCTTCATCGTCGGCGTGGCGAGCGCCAGCCGGTCGGCGGTGATCGACAGCTTCAGCAGCGACGCCGTCTGATCCATTTCGGCCCAGATCTCCTTGAGCAGGTCGGAGTTGAACAGCACCCGCGCGACCACCGCGTTGTCCGCCCGATCCTGCAGACTCTGCTCTTCCACGGCGCTCTCGTCGCAGACGAACGTCGCCAGCTCGCACTCGCTGAACGCGCTACTGTCGTCGCTGACGAACAACACGAACGAATTGTCCCGGCCCGGATAGACGAGCTTGACGGTGCACAGAGACGCCGACGCCGAGCCGAACAAGTTCAGACACTGCTCGAGATGGTCGAGTGACACCTCGAATCGACAGAAGCTCGACGAACTACCCCCGTCGCCGCCACCACCCCTCGGATTCTCGTCGAGGTCATCGCCGCCCCCGCCACCATCGCGACCGGCTGCCCCGTTGAAGTCGAACTGCTTAAAAAGCTGCCGCTCCAGCAGCGCCACCGCCTGAATCCACTTGTCCTCGTCCGAGATGAACTTGAGGCCTTCGGCGGAGATGTGCAGCGTGGCGCGTTTTCTGCGCAGCCGAATCGATCGAATCAGATTGAGCAGAACCTTCGGATGCTCGAGGGTCGCCTCGAGAACGTGGCCGTCATCGTCGCTGCCGCTCGTATCGCCGCCAACAACACCGGTGTTGTCGTCATCGTCCAGCGCACTGCGCTGCATTCGCCGCATCGTCGTTTCTATTGTTGTTGTGATTGTTGTTGTTGTTGTCGTCGTTGTTGTGATTGTTGATGTTGTGATTGTTGTTGTTGCGGTGCTGCTTCAGCAACTGCTTCAGCGCCAACCTCACTGTCGGCCGCGGCTCTCAGTAACGCAGCTCAGTACGCACTAATGTACGACGAGGACAACAACGCAGGAGGAGAGTTTCTTCAGTGTTCACTTGCTGAGATGACACGAGCATATATATATATATATATATGATCGATAATTGATCGAAAAAAAATGATGATTGATCCAGCGATAGATTACTGGTTACCGTTGAGCGCGATCGACCACCGGCTGATTTCGATTCAGCCACACCGATTCGCTACCGGCACATCGTCACAGCCCGCCAACACCAAGACACCTCTCCACATGTCATAATAAAAATAATAAGAACTATAGCACAAACAATCATAACAGAAGACTAGAAGAAGAAAAGAAAGAAGGAGAAGGAAACGATGAGCCGCCCATTGTTGGCTTGGCGCGTTGCAGACAACACATGGCGATAGTATTCCCGGGGCGCGGGGAAAGGGGGCAGAAGGAGAGCGAGACCAGAGCATGAAAACACCCGCATCAAATGAATCGTATCGTCGTCGTATGAACGAACGTCAAGAAGAAAAAGGCGACGATCCAACAGGAAGATCGAAAATCGAACACCAAAACAGCCACCTACACCTCCTACCTAAGAATGATTATTACGACTACTCACCGTCGTCGTTTCGCGCCGCAGGTATATCGTTTGGTTAGCTGCACGACAACCGTCATAGACTAATCTCGATCTATGATGACTCGATTCGCATCATCATCATCCAGAGACTTGTTCGCACACGGAGAGCGGCTCATTCATCTGCACAGTGTGCAGGTGTACACGCACAACAACGTCAACGGCTGCACCCAAACGTCAAACATGCTAGCCAACTATCACATACAGGTACACACAACGAAAGTCTGCAGCCAATCAATCCACAGACAGAGCCGTCACAAGAAGCAGCAATAGCAGCAGAAACACCAGCAGGTCAACCACATCCACCAACCGACCTCTACAGCACAATTTGACAAATGCGCTACTATTCCTCAGTCAGCACTGCCATCATCACATCCGACGGGCGGCAGATAACAACGAGATCATCAACATCAACAACAACAATCGCATCAGCAGCAGCTGCAGCAACAACAGCAGCAGCAACAACAACAACAGTAACAGTCGAACGTAACATTAGCAGCAGCAATAGCGACAGCAACAACAACAGCAACGATGATAACAACGATACACCACCATCACCACCACTTCAAATCTACATCAGTCGAGAGCTGAGCAAGGGTAAGTGAGAAGTTCCGAGAGGGTAAGAGAGGGCAGGCGGCACTATGGAGAAGAGAGTATACAGGAGAACAGCATCCGCCAACCAATCACCCACCCAGCCGTCCGTCCGTCCAGCATTGCGAGGTCAGGATGGCGGCTCAATTCAAAAGTCGTCGTCCTTGCTTGCAAGGCAGCACAACACTCATTCTCACCTATTCGGCTCAGGTGATTCGGCAGGCTCACCTCGTATGATGGTTGGTGTGAACGAATTTACAGGTGAACAAGGCATTCTCCATCCTCACACACCCACGACACACCTACATCACACATACCTACCTACCTACCTACCTGTACACCTATGCGACGACTACCGATTAAATAATGAGTTCATTATTCGCCAATGTACTTACTCTTCTCATCTGCATGTGCAGTTGGATAGTCGTTGAATAGTCGTTGTGAACAACACCACTGTGGTTAAGGTAGTCTACGGTCTACCGTTTCCACCGTTAACGTCTAGAACTACTAGACAATTTTTGATTAACGAAGAAGTCGTTTCGTAAATACAGTTCGAGTAGTTTGATTGCAGTAAGGTTGTTTTACAGTAAAGCCAAGGCTAGTCAAGCCATCTACGCCTACCAAGTACTTTGACATATTCGATTATCTTCTTATAAACTCTACAATCATATCTTATGCGGTAGCCCGGCTTTTGTGGACCCAATATGCTTATGTATGGAGTCGTGCTCACGCGAACTACCCGACCAGGTTCGTTTCGCGTTAGTCCGTCGCGCGCCCGATTTAAAGCAGAATGCATCTTGCACAAACCCAGACACAAGCCACTTTGTCAAAAAAAGAGCGTCGACGGCCGTTGTTCAAGCCGACCCGTTCGACAATCGGGTGTTGTTAGCCGATTGTTTTCAAAAGTCGCAACATCATTCTGTTGTGTCGGCTTGGAACCTGGTGGTCGCCACTTGACGCACGTCGAAGTTGTAGCAGCAGCAGCAGCAGCACGGTAAGGTAAGGAAGTACGCATAAGAACGAAGCCAGTCTGTCATAATTTACTCGGATTCCACTTCTGAACGTATGTCGGTAGTTCGGTAGCGATTGCTGAGCCAATTATCGCGTGTGTTTCCAGGTAGATAGTGTATATATGTATATATATATATATATATATATATATATATATATATATATATATATATACATATAAATACATATATATATATATATATATACTTTCATTTGATTCAAGATCGATATGCAATAAATCGAACAATTGCCACCAATTTATTTGCTTAGCTCCACTTGGCATGTATAACAATCGGTGTTATACATTAGCTTTAGATGAATGCGGTGACAGATTGATGGACAGGCCAAGTGGAGCTAAGCAAATAAATTGGTGGCAATTGTTCGATTTATTGCATATCGATCTTAATTCAAATGAAAGTATATATATTTGCTTAGCTCCACTTGGCATGTATAACAATCGGCGTTATACATTAGCTTTAGATGAATGCGGTGACAGATTGATAGACAGGCATCCTTATTGCTACTGGTAGTGGTGGTGCTGCTGCTGCGACCAATGGTGCCATTTATGTTTTATTTGTTTGTTAGGTATTAAACAAAGCTTTTCTTCTAATGGATCACAATAATAATGTTACACATTGGTGTCACCTCAGCCAACAGTGCTAATTAAGTTTGGCTATAGGTGACTATGCGGATAGATTATTGTCCGATAAACGTGAAGTGTTCGTCGTGCATAATCTACTGACTTCGATTACCACAACGATTTGTTGTAACATAATGCCCTCTTAGTACATATAGGTCCGATCTGGTAGTGCGTCGTATACCCATTTTTAGTGGCTTTATAATATAATGTCGTATATATTATGTTTTTCAGAAATCGCCATGTCGAATCACGTGAAGGAAAGTGGAGAATATGCCTCGCACGATGTTCTTCGAGAGGGGTAAGCCGTTAATCACATAGCGATATATATATATATAAAACTTAGAATCTTTTTTGCAAAGAATATATACAGAGTGTTGCGGGACCGTTTGAAGATCGATAATAAGTATTGTAGAGCTCGTTAAAGCAAATATTTTCCAATGGAAGATGGTCTCTGAGAAGTTTTTTTCGGAGCGAGAGTGAAATTACTACGATTTGTGACACTGTTGTTGTTGCCCGACATAGGAGCATAAAATGTGCCGTTGCGAGACAAGTCCTCCTATACAGAAACTAAGCAAATCGTCTTGTTTATGAGGAAAGTCTGCTTCCTCTAAAGAATATATAACGCCGGCCAGAAGATGCGACATGGTCGTTTAGAAAATAATTCAGTTAATAAAGAATGAAGTTCTTTATTAGCCTTCACGCCAAACACCTCAAAGTCATAACCATTACGATCATTCACAGCGCTCAACTAGGACATTCAGGCAAATGCGATAACGATCATTTTGGTACCAAACATATGGCAATGCGAGCCGTGGTTGCGGAGTAATTAAGATTTTTCAGCGGGCATGTCAAGATTGGGTGCATGCATAAATGATCTAGAGTGATTTATCTGATGGAGGAGGTAGTTTATGCATGCATTCCATCTCGATTACTTCGTAACCACGACTCACGTTGCCTTAGATTTGGTACTAAAATGATCGTCATGAAGTGTGCATTTGCGTGAATGTTGAACGCTGTGAATGGTCGTGGGGTTATTATTTTGAGGTATTGGGTTTGGAAGCTAATAAAAGAACCTTATTTTTTAGATTTCTTTTCTAAACGACCATGTCGCATTTTCTGGCCGGCAGTATATATTACTCAGAGCAAGCAGAATTCTCACGAACACGAGGGTGTGCTTAGTTTCTCTATAGGAAAGGAGTCTCGCAATTACACATTTTGTTCTACTATGTCGCGCAATAACACCAGCGTTACGGATTTTAGTAATATAACTTTCACTCCGAAGCAAGACTTTTTAGAGACCATTTTCCATTGGAAAATATATTTTCTTTAGCGAGCTGTACCAAGCATGTGTTAGCTATAGGCGTGAAGGCTAATAAAGAACTCCATTCTTGCGAATTCTCTTCTAAACGACTATGTCGCATCTTCTGGCCGGCGTTATATGTTTTTCACAGGAAGCAGAATTTTCTCGAACACGAAGGTGTGCTAAGTGTCTGTATAGGGGGACTGGTTGTCTCGAAATGGCACTTTTTATGCTCTTATGTCGAGCAACAATACCAGTGTCCAAATTGTAGTATTTTCATTCTCACTCCTGAAACAAGACTTCTCAGAGACCATGTTCCAGTTGAAAGACATACTTGCTTTAACGAGCTCTACAATTTTAATTATCGATATGCACACTGTCTTGCAATATCCTGTGTAAATACGTGTATCATTCAGTATATATAGAGAGAGAGGACGATGGTTTTCGTTGGTGAACATACACTGGCTAAACGTACTTAGATTACTTTCCAGTCATCTCGATGGCTAAATAAATTACAAGCTTAAGCATTATAGCGAATCATATTTATTTAACTCGTAACGGGGTTAACAATTGTCCCCTACATACTCCCCTACATACATAAATAAATTACATGTATGTTTTTGGTACTGATATAGATAGTACGGCATACATTATAAGTATTATAGCAAGGGACTTCATAGCCTGCGATGCCGCAGTTTCTCACCTCAATGCTTAATAACATGAGTGCGCAATGAATAAAAATGATGCGATAGACTGAAATAACTAACAACACCCACGATACACTTGCACACCGTGTTTGATATTCACTCATGGGGCGCTTTGCAACTTCTCTGTTTGTCTTACCAGCTTCTCGCGCGTCAAGGATTCGTTGGAATCTGGGCATCCGCTCGAGGCGAGTGAGAGGAATTATCATGCCAGACAGGATGTACTTCAACTTCAAACTGCCCGGAAACTTCAGGGATTACATGCGCCGCTCAGGTGTGTTGTTGTTAGCGACTTGCCCAACTTTGTCGGTCCGTCACCAAAGCCGCATTGTACGAAGCTCACGGCTCTCTGGGATTAAGTAACTGGGACAGCTGAATGAATCAGCTGCATTCTTGCAAAGCTAGTTAGTGGGTACAACGTATTTAGTACAGAAAGTAACGCCTTCTTGGTAGTGAATTATATAATCTATTCATTATTGATCTCGGCTGTTTTATATTACTATAAAATGAATGAATATTAGCATTTGCGGGTGTTTAATGGCTATCACAGACATGTCCAGGGTAGTGAGCAGCCAGATTTGTAACGGCATGACCATAGCATACTTAGCAGCTTTTTGTCATATTGCTTCTTTATTCCAGGATGATAATTGTATATGTAAGAATTCATAATTGGTGGTCGTGTCCAATTGATCTGACGACACTGTACAGTAAAATTACGCACAAATATCATTATAATCCACAGACAGAAGGAGCAATTATGGTGAGCTGTGTGTGTTCGCTTCCGTGGTGGTGCATCGCATATATTCAAGTTTAACTCTTGGCTTATTCAACATCAGTACAGTATATATTGATTAGGTTTTTGCTTAAGACGTAGCGATCAGCAAACGAAACCATCACTAGCGCTTCCCATTGTATCGAATCAATGGAGTTGGTTAAAGCATGGCAAATATGAAACAAACAAGGTCCCTAGAGAGGCGTGCGCAGCTAATTTATAGCATGTCATGTATACCAGAGGTGGCACGGCAGAATGGTACGCCTAGAGTTACCCTATCGAAGAATCGAGATGTTGTTTTTGAGATGTATAGGTATTTATGTCTGTGTAGGTGTTTATGAGAGATTATATCGATTTAGATTGTAAATTTCAAACTACATTTAATGATTTAATTATATCTTGTGTCGTCATGTGTACCGGTGTCCCGCAACTTTAGACTTATGACGGAGCTGCGAGCGTGCCGAACGATCGGCCGTCTCCCTTGCATGACGTCCTCGAACCTAATGAGGGATACTCTTCGTGGCGATGATGATATGATCACCTTCGACGATATATTGAATGGTATGCACACAGGCATTAGCCTTACGAAATAATTAAACATGTATGCTATCAATGTTAGCACGTCTTTTGTGAAGGCTTTTTATATGGTCTGTAGGTTACCTTGCCAGAAAGTGGAGTAATATATGTATAGCTGTGACACTGCCAAAATGTTGTTACTGAAGGCGTATGCTGTTTTCTGCTATTTTGATTATTTTGAGATAAAGGTATGTTAAGAAACGGACCGGCCGAATAGGTTTTGACAGATGTCAAACTGCATCCCTCGTTTTAGCGAACAGATGGATATAGATGGCGATTTTTAGAACAATCAGCGAAACTATGTTGATTTGTGGTCCCTTGGGCGTCTGTGATGGCGGCCCAACAGTCTGTTAGTGTATCTCTATGTCACACACATGCGTGTTTATTTTGTTTCATGTTAATTAGTAGTAATTATAAAAGCCAAAAAAATGTATTTCATTGTTAATGAAAATAATGCATTTTATCAATGATGAAAGCTGGTCCGAGCTTACGCAGTGCAAACTGTACTACTGCACTATTCGCTGCGCGATGGAGTTGTTGTTACGGTCCACTGATTAGCCTTTGAAAGTCATTTACACGTCAGCCTTTTTATAAGAAAGTGCTCCACCACGTTTAAGCGCCGGTTTGGCCCTTGATGGTTTATTAAATTGTTGCGTTCTGTAGCAATTATTTAATAAATTAATTTGCAGTAATTAAGTTATTGCGTTTTGTAAAGCAAGTTTCTTTGCTGACTTTCTGGACGTCTCAGTGAGCTCAAGGGCATCTCCGGGTGTGTGCTTTTACGAATGCGATTAAGATGCCGTGCGGCTATCAGCTATGCTAGATGTTTATAACCTCTCAATCTCAACAAATAAAATGATATCCTGATTGTCGCACATAATTGCTTGAAGAAATGCTACCTGGTTTTTAATAATCATAAAAAAAGATATAATAATTAGATCAATAGAATACAGAGTGATTGTTCTTGCATCCTTTTTTTAACTGAGGTAAAGGTGCGTACTGTTTGTGACCACTCTTCAATACGCACGGCTTAACGTTATAGACAAACATATGTATTGTGGTTTGGTGTAAGACTGTTCAGCCAGCTACTCTAATGGCCTGCCAAGACCGTAATGAATATATTTTACATTTTTATTAAGTAGAACAGCATTATGTCTCTAGGCTAGCATATTTGTTAAGCAGGGTCAGATGTATGCAGCATGCATTGGCCTATGTTTGTATGTACATATATATTATCGTAGACTAAATGCATTGCCTCTTTTCTTTCAGATCCAACCACCACAGAGGTGTTGAGGCATCCTCACGCTGTTATGGATAGCGTTAACTGGTCCGGATTCTAACGGCTTAAACACAGGAGGCAGCTTCCCTCTACGAATTACTAATAAACCGCCGTGTATTTTATGTTGAACTAGTCGTTTTTGTTTTATCGGACGTCATTTTGTCGCAAGCAGGCTGACACATATTGTCAAATAAGTATTTCTCTGGATTTTTAAAAGACAATATAAGTAATTCCTGTCTCGTATGACTATGCTTTACATTATATCTAAAGTGTTTGCACAGTCCTAGAAGCTGGATTATAAGCTTAGAAGGACTGTATCCTAAGCAATTAAGGTTATGCTCTCGGAACTCCCTCTCATTAGTACTTGGGTCTTTCAGCTTTAGAAGTTTAACTGAGAGATAATCGCAGAAAGTAGATATGACATTGGTAAGTTGTTTTTGATCATTTCGTGCAATGAAAAGGAAGAATTGGCGCTTCGCGCAGACATGCATAACGCTACTCGGGCGCACTTACTAACTATACTCGTACATCAATTGTCTGCTCGTCCTTGGCTTCTGCGGTCAGTGTATTTTGCTGAACAGAAAATATCGCTCAGCCAACTGTCCAAGTGGTCTTTCAAGATGCAACCCTTCACGTCGACACGAATGGATGGCTAACCAGCCGAGTCAATTGTGTAGTAAGACAAGCCGATCCGGTATACATATGGCCTAGGGCTAACCGAGCCTACACAGATGCATCACGTAAACCTAGTGCTAGTAGCGCAGCGACCGAGCTAGAAAAAAATTACAATTTACTGTAGGTATAAAAAAAGTCCGAATGTCGAGGGTAGTGTTAGGCGTATATTGAATGTATTAGTAGGTATAAAATTAAGAGGGCGACTATCATATCGGCATCTTCAGCGTACTAGCGACGACGCGGGGAGTCACTAAATGCGCGGGCAATCTGTGAGTATATAAGGAGGCATGAGAATAAATGAGTCAGTAGTCGTTGGTGCGAGCCAGGCAGAGGACGTGTGAGCCAGAGAATGACGAACTCGTAACGGTCGCCGGTCAGTCATGGGGGTGGTGGACACTACACTAACTAGTGTCGAAAACTTCAGAAGACTGAGGGGTAACAGTGCTGGTAGGCAATCAGTTATCACGATCAAAATTAGATCAGTTACGAACGCTCAAGTTCATCATCCGAGGACGAGACCTATCGACATTGGTCAGTGCCCTGCGTCAAAGTTCTTACGTATCACGTGTTTCAAATCTTTCAGAAAGAAAGACAAGTTTGTGGGTTTTACAAGTCATAATTATGTATACACTGTAGATTTTACCAATAATGAAATATACTCTTCGCAGTTCCCGTGTATTGCTAGCAATTTTACATCGCACCTTTATTGTAATTGCAAGTGAACAATACATTTCGTCATACCGGCTCACAACAGCATAGCGCTTGAGCTTACTGCAAATATTAAAAAGGAAGGTTTGCAGAAGAACGTTGAAGCCGCTGTTTGCGGCTTCAACCAAGCTACTAAAATATCTGTTGATCCACGACGACAAGATCCTCAAAACGGCAAAAACTACTCTAGAGTTAGAGCACTTGAACGGGAGAAAGGTAAAAAAACCGCCATGTCAAAACTGTTTACAAAACTTGCGTAATGCTGCTTGAACACGAAACAGCGCTGTCAATATTCATGACTCCATAACACCACTTTATACACTTTTGTCTACCTATAGAAATATATACATATATGCATTTGCTCCTATTATTCGTATTGTTGTTGATTGTATTCGTCAAAGCTTTTTGATTTTTAACAAAGGCGAAGGGGTGGTTTTTGCACGTCAACCAAACGTGCAGGATCACAAAACAATACACATTCACCCATGCCGTAGAAACATGTTAACTTGTAATGTGCCAGCCCAGATTAACGTGCAATAACTCTGAGGTGATTATCATCACAGTATACATTAGCAATGTATGCAACCTTACGAGTCTTAGAAAAGCTTTTAATACAGCGTTAGCTAGATCTCCTAGTTATATTTATTAATAACCATTGGGACTCTTGAGCCATGCGCATATGACTTTTCACAACGCACTCTTGACAAACAATTGGAACAGGGCCTATGCTCAAGCTAATTTTGCAAGTTTTATTAACGAAATCAATACTCTGTATGCTGCAAATGATGTCCTGAGAATAAATGTAAAAACATACAGAATGTAGTAAAAATAGAGATGCATGGTACGATAAAGAACTTTCTGAATTACGCGCATACCAGGATTGACTAGCTAACAAAGACAGACTGTATAATCTATCGAGTGACAAAAGCACACGGAATCTAGGTACGCTAGGCACGTTAAAAACAACCTCTTTAACATACTGTTTTAACTCTAGGCTGTATGCAAAACTTGCTTGAAAGGATATGTCTATGTATATACAATTTTGTCAAAATGAGACGCTGCAACTATGTTTAAATATAATGGAGACCAGAATGTCAGGGATATATGCAGGTGTGTCTGGCTTTTAAGTATTAAATATATATATAAGTACGCACTTAGATCGATTGTGCCCGGCTTAAAATATTTCAAACGCGCTGATATACACACTAATGAATGAGCAAATGAGTTGCCAACTGCCATCACCTTGATCCTCGTAATTTTGTCTACACTAATGGCAGGCTCGTCAAAATAACGGTACTGCAAGTAATTGGAGGGTTGATAACCAATTTCCAATGAAGAATATTTCATTACAATTGAGTATAATGTACACTTCATAATGTTTTTTTTCCATAATCTCATCAATCATACCTTCTTTAAGCTTCCGACGAAAGAAGTAGTGCAACGACTCTTGCTCCAGTGCTGTGCATTCAGTGCCTCAGCTGATCCACGTACTAAACGGATGAAAATTTCCACAGTATATCAGCACACATGCCAACACAAGCATATAAGTGAGACGACATGTGTGACCAATCATATCATATGTGTGATAGATAGACTGCAAGGCGGGAGAGTGTGCAGGATGTCCATGTGCATGCACATGCCTATTCAAGTGGATCTCACAACATGATAAGCTTTAAGATATGAACACAAGGTATTTTCTATTTAGGGAATTCTGAGAATAAATAAATAATTAGAGAGCTGCTGCTCTTATTAGCAGGTGGAAGCGACTCGTGAAAATTAACTGCGAGCATGCGACTACCAAGAACAGAAAACAAGACCGTGGCAGAAGTGCAAAGCCGTTCCACCCTTCAAATTAGCAACACATACTGTATCTCAGTGCGAATACGTCGTTGTTTATTATGAGGGACTCTTGTTCCGTGCCTGCTCCGTCTCGACAGATAAAAAAGTTTTTATTATGTTAAGGATTCTTTTGACATTTGTACAAAGGTTCACACAGCTTCTCAAACCAGCATCAAAGGTTGGTATGGCAAGTAATGGCGTCGATCCCGGTGGCTTAGTATTAAGTCTCCGCCTCGCACCGAGGAGACACATAGGTGCGCGGGTTCGAACCCCCCGCTGCACATTTGTATTTATTGGGGTTCCTTCTATTAATCAATGTGAAAAACAGTTCCGGGACGTTAAATCTTGGCTGAGGGTCATCCCGAACTTTACTAAGTATGAAAGGCGGTATTTATATTTCTGTCTTCTAAGTAAGAGGTAAATATTGTCAAGGAGACGAGTTGCCCGCACATGTGGAGCAAGTTTGTTCCATAATCTGGAACCGAAAGTTGAATATAGAGAAACGAGATCAGTTACATGAAGCTGCAAACAGGATAAAGAAGTTTTGTGTGTGATTCTCTTGTGTTCAAGGCTAATGTCGAGTGGGAGAAATTGAGCATGTTGAGATGAATTTCGAAGCAGATTTGTTTGATCATAGTAATGACAGACATACATTTCAAGGAGTAAGGCAGGATCTGCATTTCTCCGAATTTATAACGCATTGACTCCCATGATGGGTGTCCCAATATTACCTGCAAGGCTCTTGCAGGCGGTGCAACGGATGTACAAGACGCATTGAAGTTACCTCATATATCTCAACTACGTATGTCAGATAAGTATGGACGTAGGCGTGGTACATAACAAACAGACAGCGCGCCTTTTACGAAGGCTTTGAGCAGTAAGCTCAAGCGATTTAAGATCCGATTTAGAAGATTTAACGTCCACGGGCCTGCTTTTCGCATTGCTTCATAGACGGACCCCCATAAATAGAATTGTGCAACGGTGGGTCTCAAACCCTCGCACCTGTGTATCTCCTCCGATCGCGAGGCGCAGGCAAATGCATCACGCCACCGGGCTCGACCGTTGATCATGTCAAGAATGCGACTTTCGCATTGAAATGCTTCGCAGTCAATACATGGGACACCTCTAGGCAAAAAGTACTGAACACCATCGGCCTTCGACCAATTGATGGACATTCCATTGGCTCTAAACCAATCTGACAGTCGTTTCAGATCGTCCTCTTGTGAGCAATCGCAGTCAAAGTACCGTGGTGTCATCAGCAAATAGAATCAGTCGGCCGAGTTTTGGTACTTCAAATCGTTGATGAATACATTAAACAGCAGTTGGCCTGCCTTAGGCCACTCCAACTGTAGTGTTCTTCAAATCTGAAAATCTCTGCTCAATATGTACCGCTTGTTGTCTTTCCGACATAAAAGAACGTGTCCACGATTGGACAGGCTCGTCTGCACCAGAGGCTTCGAGTTTGGTGATAGGGACATTGATGTCGATGATGTCGAACGCCTTTCTCGCATCAGCAAAGGAAGCAACAACCGTCTCCTCACTTTCACGGACGTCATCTACAAAGCTCATTACAGGGACGGTGGACGCTTTTTTGGGCGCAACACGACCTGTCGGCAATTGAGTACATTGTGCTATTCAAGATGAGTTTTTCGAACGTGCAATTCTCAAATTGCTTTGAGATGGGAACCGGTATGCTAACTGCATGGTAATTAGGTGTCTTTCAAGTAGTATGTCACTAGCTGTAAAAAGCGAGATGACGCGATATAATTTAAGCACATTGGGGTACTTACCGACCTCAATTTAAAAATGAGTTAGATATGATGCCGGGTCAGCGAGAACAATGGCTGCTTTTCGTACATCCTAGGATATGTTTTGTTCAGGTACAACTGACCATATCTTTCTTTGTTTTGCGTAGAAGATGCGCGAGCCTTAGAATATGGACCGGCTGGAATAAGACGTTTGTCACTTCACGAAGGAAGTCCTCATATATCACAAATCTATCAGAGCGTTCCCATTGAATTTGAGTTTACACTTTATAGAAACAGCTGCCACCATTTTTTTTTAACTCCTTAAATACATTTCGCCTCACAAAAGTCTGGATTAGTTTGAACTCACTGATTGCCGCACTAGTCATAGTTAAATTTCGTTTTGCGTGTCATGTTGAAGACAGACGGAGTGGCCAGTTTTGAGATGAACGTGGCCTGGTGGTCGGAGAATATTGTTGTAATTGAGCCGCTTTGAATGACAACTTCGGGATTTACATTAGGGTGAATGTGATCGGTACAGCTGGCGCTGTAGGTAGATGGGTCACTTGTTGGTGTGCCTCAGCTCAGACTTAACGAACGCACCAGCCTTAGCGCTGTTCCTAAACGTACCACACTTGGCGGGGCATCCGAGCTAGGAGCCCGCTTACGCGTTTCAAGTAAAGTTCAACCGCCAGTTGTATATTGTAACGAGGGATACCACAGCGTAGTAACAGAAGCCAACCACAGCGGAGTCACTGAGACGCCAACAGCCAATTATGACGTCAGCAGGCCGACCAACCACCCTTTCGGGGCTGACTCTCAGCCAAAATTTAACGTCCATGGGACTGCTTTTCGCATTGCTTCACAGACGGACCCCCATAAATACAAATCGGTGCAACGGTGGGGCTCGAACCCGCGCACCTATGTGTCTTCTCCGGCCGCGACCAACCACCCAAGCCAACTCAAACGTCAACGACCTACAGCACCGACAACTGACGACGTCAGTAAGCCAAGCAAGCATACAATTCAACGTGCAACGTGACGACCAAGGAGACCACTAGGCTGCGTGCTGATGACAATAGGGCACGTGCACCATCGTCCACGGACCGCGCCACATCCAGAGTATCGGCATCATCATCATAACCACCAACGACAACGTGCACCGCCGAGAGAAGTGTGTAACCCGACCGATTCACAACGTCATAGATTCGAGTCAACCTTCTAACATTATTACTATACGAACGCTACGGCGTCACTGGAGCCAATAAATAGCCCGGGAGAAGGATGCTAAACACATTCTCCGTCCGGCTACCTCACGAGTCAGATCTTACGCTGTGTGTTGTCACTCATTGCCCTGAGTCTCTCGTGCTGTAGTCGCCGCCCGGCTGAGCTACCATCCCCAGTGACTTAGCGTAACAACAACATCGTTACAATATCAACCACGGTCTCATTAACATGGCGCAGTCGACAGTGAGTCAATGAAAGAACAAAAGTGCATCTACGTTTCCAGAGAGAAATTTTTCGTGACAACTTCGGTGCAACAAACATCAAGTTCTAAGTAAATGCTAACCGTAAAAGGCAAGGATGACAAATCACGGACCGATGCCACGTGCGCTGAGCAGCGAGGGCGACGAAGCTGAAAACTGGACAATCTTCTATCAGGCATGGTGCGACTATGCTATGATAAACGATGCGACAAGGAAACTCCACGAAAACAACTTGCGTTGTTTTAGGTCAGCTATCGGAGATCATCATAGGCCGCTCGTTAATAGCCTGGGTGTTACAGAAATTACTGGAGACGTAGCTGATGCCACCGGCGAAAATCCCTGTGCATCGCTGGTCGCGCTGACAGCCGCTCTTGCCGAACGCTTCAAATGTCACAGAAACGTAATATTTCAACGATACTTGTTTGAACGAGCCTGTCAGGGAGAAGCAGAAGCAGTAAAAGAGTTCAGGGAACGCATGAGACAGCATGTCAAGCGGTGCGAATACCCCGATGAGACAACGATGCTGCGCGATAAACGGATTCTAGGTACCCGACTGATAATGGCCAGAGAAGCATTATTTCGCGAACAGGATCACAGAAATCTGACAATCGACGTCGTGTTGAGAACACTGGAAACGTACGAGGATAATGAAAGATCGCTGCAAATAATAGAACGAGACCGACATCGCGCCGGCGGGGAACGGCACGAAGAAGTTGCTGCGGTTCGCAACATGGGAGGCCGGCAGGCAACAACGAATCTACAACGACGACCTCTGCCTTATGCAGATAGGCAGCCACCTGCCCGCAATAACAATTCTTCGTGTTCTCAGATTCGTTCTCATAGTGGCGCACGGCCTGACAATATCGCTCCGACCGGGCAGTCAACCAGAGTCTCACTCCCAACCGACAATGCTATCGAGGGATCAATGCGTTCGGTGCAGAGTATGTCATCTGGTCAGCAACAGCCCATTACACGGCCGCCGTCTTCACCGTGCAGACCCAGTGAACGACCCGCTGCTGACCCTTTATCGCCACAGCCGCCCGCCGCACAAAGAAGTCGTCAGCAACAAAAAGACAACGAAGGCGGAGGAGAAATCGGAACAAATTCATTCCGCGGGAATTTTCTACGCGATCCGGAAGAAAGATCAAAACCACTGAAAAATATCAATAATAATCGATTAGATTTCCAAGTGTGAAATATCTAATCACCAGATTTGCCGTCCACGGCTTCCATCTGAAGATCTATCTGTGCGCGCGAGAAGTTTCATGAAATCTCGGCGGAGTGTATGTGTAAACTTTGTGGCTGCCCGTGTGATCTATATCACCTTCAGCGTTGTGAAAGAGCAATTCCGCTGTCTCAACTCTGGAAATGCGATGTCTATGATGTATATTCGTAAACCAATCATTGGTTAATAAAACTACTACTAAGTGTAAAAGAAGGGAGATGTTAGTGTGCCTCAGACTTAACGAACGCACCCTAGACTTAGCACGGTTCCTAAACGTACCACACTTGACGGGGCATCCGAGCTAGGAACCCGCTCACGCGTTTCAATCAAAGTTCAACCGCCAGTTGTATATCAACCACGGTCTCGTTAACATCACTCCTCTACACTGCGACAACTCACCTCGGCATACCGACGAACTCATTAAAATTAAATGAACACAGTATTTCTTGGAGATCACAAGCGCATTAGTCATTGCAAATAATATTAATAATTTATTTTTTTAACAAAGTTTATTATTAATATGTGCATGGTAATATCACACAATTACTAATGTATTAATGATATAATATTTTAAATATTGCCTGTATGATTATTACTGCTTACTTAACATTCTCTTGGCGTTGCCTCTCTGTAGCTCCAATGACTCCTTCAATTGCATTTTGTTTTATTTATGTTTTGAAAATTTTTAATAAGATAATTGCACACCTTAATTTCGAGCACATTAAGCACATAGCTTGTTCAGAGCCCCTTGTATGAGATAACCATGTATCATTTATATTTCCCATTTTCACTTTTTATTTACAATATATTGGAGGAACGCTTTCGATCTTAGCTCCGCTGTGGCCTCAAAGAGCTTATTTCCAAGCCCTCTTGTCAGCATTCTTGTTTCAAACACCAGATGACTCGAGACCGAACGTTATTACAACGTGATTTTCTAGTACAGGTCCTTCGGCCTCCTAGAGCCTTGTTTCTGATATAGCTACCACATAAGGTTTGTATGGCGAGTTCGCAAAGAACGTTTCGAGGTCATGCCAGTGTGACTAGAGCCGTGTTCACATTATCGTGTATTGCTAGGAACGTGACGTACCACATTTGATTAAAATTATATCTTTAGTTTATTTATATCTTGTTACTTATGATGCGATCAGTCAATGTCTTCAGTTACGTCTCCAGCGTCACCACCTGCCAGAGCGAATTAGGGCTATAGTCCTCGACATAGTTATTCTCACCTAGAATGTCTTGCCAATATCTATCTTTCTAGTGGTATCTATCTGTTGCTTACGTAAGTACACGGCGGCCCAGTGAGAGATACAGTGCGCTGTCATATATATATATATATATATATATATGACTCCTAACACATTCGGAAGTCTACTGTCACTGCAAGTCCTTGTGCAGAAGACATGTAGAAGCTGCGACAAAATGTCTCAGCGGAATCGCCGGTCCCTGCGCGACCTTGCACGTCTCGTCTTGCGAACGACACCGCACGTTCATGCTGGGACGTATCTACACAATATAAAGACCTGATTGGCGTTCGTTGGAGAATGACCGACAATTGGTCAAGAGGACTTGGGCGGAATTCTCGCGGTGGTAAAGGCTTGCTAGGACCGGATCAGCGGGCGACCAACATAGATGACGACAGATGCATGTCGTCACACGCCGGTCATCCGCTCGTCTATGGTGCTCATGCGCAAGGCTGCCTTTAAACAGAGTTCTGCGTGCAGATTCAAGAACCGAAGAACTAACTGCCTTTGTCGAAAGCAGCTAGTGAGAGGGAAAGAGCGCTGACCATCGATATTTCTCCAGCCTCAATTTAATATATTGTTTCGGGTTTTCGAGTCTCAATTTAGGGTGTCAATATGTTGGGCTGCACTTTGACGTCGTAAGTAGAGTCCAACTCCGTTACACATCTCCCTTAGCCTCGTAGGGTTATGATTTTTAGGTGTTGTACATGGAAGCTAATAATAGAACTTTAATTTTTGCGAATACTCTTGTAAACGACATTATCACCTCTTCTAGTGGGTGTTGTATATTCTTCATAAAAATCAAATTTGTCGAAATTCCACCCTCACTCCGAAACAAGACTTCTCAGAGACCATGTTCTATTCTAAAAAAAAACATTTGCCTTAACAAAAGTGATTCGTCCATATTGACTGTCTGATATTTATTACTTTGTAAGGCACGTTGTTTTTTCCTCTTCTTTTCAAATTTATTCATTTGCGTTGTTTTTGAAGGGATGCATAGTCGCCTACAGCAGTCTTCATGTGCGTTGTGCGTTATGCCTATACTAGTTAAATTAATTTTACTTCTTCCTTTTAATGGCAAAGTCTCCCTTGTAAGCTCCATATTTTTGTTTGGAATTTTGAACGTCATTTGCTCCCATCATATTTTTCCGACCGCTGTGGATACGTTAGCATTATTTTATCTGGTATCAGTGAAACATAAGCCAAGAGAGTTGCGCTCTTTTGCGTATTTTCCGTTACACGAACACGACAGATAGTCAACCTCGCGAAGAGGGGCGTACACGCAATTCGATCTAGAGGTAGGTATTTACGTTAAGCACCTTCGCATACTTTTGTGGTGCTACAAGAGGGCCAGAAAATTACTATTTAATTTAATTATAAATTAAATTAAACATTTAAATCGAGATAATAGGTATTAGGGTTTGATTCCGGAGAGAAAGCCTGATAAACGGCTACCACATCTGAAGAACGCACAGCAGGTGCGCCAATTACTTAATCCTGGCACGGGGGGTAGTAACCAAATAAAAATACGGGTCATACATGAGGCTTCGTAATTGGACTGAAAACATTCTAAATAATTTAACGAGGAACTATTGGAGGATAATTCGAATGCCAGCAGTCGCGGTAATTCCAGCTCCAATAGAGTATATTGAAATTGTTGGGCCTAAAAAGCTCCTAGTTTGAAAACTTGTCTTGACATGCAAAAGGTCTTCATAGGCCACTGTTTGTTGAGCGCAAACCTGGAAGCTTGTTCTTAATTGTTTGGCTTTTAAGAATTATCAAATATTACATTGAATATATTAGAGTACTTAAAAAGCTTTCGACTTTCGACAAGTCCAGAGCCGTGAAGCTCTATCACAACGTATGCACTTGCACAAATGCTGATCTATGAATGTAATAATGTATATATGTATATATATACAGGGTGTGACGGAAAGATTTGAAGAGCGATATTCCAATGGAACATAGTCTCTAAGAAGTCTTGTTTCCGAGTGAGAGTGAAATTACTACAATTTGTGACACTGGTGTTTTTGCCCGACATAGGAGCACAAAATGTGCTGTTGCGAGACAACCAGTCCTCCTATACAGAAGCTAAGCATACCGTCGTATTCGCTACTTCTTCTAAACGTCGGTCGGAAGATGCGGCATGATCGCTTAGAAGTGACTTCGCTAAAAATGAAGTTAACTTCGCTAAAAAAAAAGGAAGCTTTCATACCAAATACCTCAAAATCATAACCCTACAACCACTCACGGCGCTCAAAAAAGCGGAAAAGCTTGAAAATTCAATGCGCAATTCATGGCGATTATTTGGTACCAAACATATGTCATTGCGAGCTGTGGTTGCGGAGTAATTACGATTTTTCGGAGGGCATGTCGAGATTGAGTGCATGTAAAATGCGAATACGACGGTTTGCTTAGTTTCTGTTTAGGAGGACTAGGTTGTCTCGCAACTAGCACATTTTGTGCTCCTATGTCGGGCAAAAACACCAGTGTCACAAATTGTAGTAATTTCACTCTCACTCCGAAACAAGACTTCTCGGAGACTATGTTCCATTGGAAAAAACATTTGCTTTATCGAGCTCTACAATTATGTATATCGCTCTCCAAATCTTTCCGTCGCACCCTGTATATATACGGACTCAGTTAACGTTACGTTCTTCACGTATCATTTCTGACACTATCCGCTCTAGGTGGACTGCGTGCAAAAATGGGTTCACTTCCCGCCTTCCTCTTGTTCCAATTGGTGGCGCGCCATCACACTTAACGCCGTTTATCGATATGTATGAATAATTTGCACGAAAACTTTGTAAGTGTTATGATGTTAAGCAACGCAGGTAGGTTTTGCGCCGTGTGTGGACGGTGGCCCCTCGAAGTGGCATTTGCCTTTAATGATAGGATATCAACTGATAGGTTCGGTTTAGTGGGTTGTCACATATTGGGGTTGCCCGTAAAAGGCTTTTGCCAATAGGGATATGCTAATGCATACCCTAATCTAAATAATAACATAGATAACTCTCTGCCCGCGGCTGGCTTACTTGCGTGAGAAAAGCAAAATTATGTTGGACGGGTCGCATGCTCCAGCAGGTCAGAGCAGATTACCCTGAGGCGGTCATCGGCGAAGCTGTACGTTGTCCTCCGGCTTCCGCCCAAGAGGGTCCGTCGTCCGCAGTACAGGGCCCCACCTACGCAACCGTGATTAGGGGGATTTCGCCAGCAGCTGGGGTTGATCCGCAGGTCGTTCTACCCAAGCCGAAACCTATACCGAAGCTTCAAAAGAAGAAGCGCGGCTATAGGTCGCCAACGAGCGGGACCCGTCGCTACAACCACCCGAAAAAGGCCCCGAGAGCAAGTAAGACCCGCTCAAGCGCCGGCACCGGTTCGTCGCTCTCAGGGCTAGCTGATCTTCTACAGGGAATCAGACCAGAATTATCTGCGGTGTTGATTCCTTCCTCTTTAGAGGAAGCGTTGCGACCTCTGATGGGACTGCTTTCTGTAGTGGGCAAGTTAAAAGGTCTCGCCTTGTAATGACAGACCACGGCGACAACACGCCTAACCGCGGGCCCGCCAGCCTGCGGTCCGGGCAGTCGGACCCCAACAGGGCCCCCTGCCCAACCTGCGGGCTTTCGTTTACACGAAGAGGTCTACGTCGACACATAACGACCAAGCACGGAGGGGTTGCCTACAACATTGACGATGAGTCACGGCCCTCAAACTCTCGGTTTACCGCGGATGGATTAATCGGCGTTATTCAAGACGTCTTTTGCCGCTGGAGGTTGGTCCGCATTTTGCCAAAGTCAGTGCGTAGGCAAGTAGCCGAAGAGTTCACTAAGGTCCTGTGCTCAGTCGCAGAGAACAACGACGACACGGCCTGGCTTTCCCTCTTCTCTTTCGCGCCCGTTGTCCTCCGCCTCCCCGATGGTGGGAAGGATGACCGGTCATTGGCGGTTATTGTCCGGAAGAACCTTCGCGACTTTGCTCAGGGGAGACGGTTTGACGATGGCAGTAGTCCTCTTTCAAACATACGTCCCCGACAGCGGACAGTTGATACCGTCCGGCTAGCCATTACCAAGCTTTCGGAAGGCGACGTCTCTTCGGCGGCCAGGGTCTTAATCTCAGAAGACACGCTGGCGCAGAAGCCTAGCGAGACGGTTTCGCTCTTGGATAAGCACCCGCCCGCGCCGTCACCTCTGTCCTGGCTCAGCCCTCCTCAAGTGCCCTTGCCATCAACCACATCAGCCGACAATGTTCGATCCGCCATAAAAACGTTTTCGCGAAGTTCCGCCGCGGGCCTTGATTTCATCAGACCACGGCTACTACAAGACCTGCTGTCCCCCGCTTTAGGAGCTGTCGCCGACCGCCTTGCGGCCGCCCTCGCCAAAGTCGTTGATCTTCTACGCTGGGGCTCGCCGCTCTCCGAATGGCGATCGCTCATCTTTGAAGCCCGACTTTTCGCCCTCAAGAAGAAAGATGGCAGCGTGAGGC
The DNA here is from genome assembly GCA_003439945.1 of Dermanyssus gallinae. Classification (NCBI taxonomy): domain Eukaryota; kingdom Metazoa; phylum Arthropoda; class Arachnida; order Mesostigmata; family Dermanyssidae; genus Dermanyssus; species Dermanyssus gallinae. The sequence continues at coordinate 358,517 of QVRM01005425.1, read as the reverse complement.
CCATCGCATGCTCATCTGCAATCCGGAGGCTAGCGGCAAAAATCGGCATCTTTGAGAACAAGGCAGATATCTCATGTGCTCTTGGTGACCATCAGCTTGGGTTTGCGACACCGGGAAGATGCGAGGCCGCAGTGCATTCGACTCGGTCCTTTTTGGAGTCACGCTCTGAAGCTACCCTTGTGGTCAAGCTTGACTTCAGGGACGCGTTCAACAGTATTCGAAGGGACCATTTGTTGAGCGCGGTGAAAGCTTGGGCCCCGAGCATGTTCCACCAGGTGGAACTTGCTTATAAGGAGCCATCCTGCCTTCTTCTGCCGCACGATGTCATAATGTCGCAGACTGGGGTACAGCAGGGCGACCCGCTGGGCCCGCCGCTGTTCTGCCTGGCAGTCAAAGACTTAGTTGACTCCCTCGAGTGCCCGCTTAACGTATGGTACTTGGACGACGGTGTACTGGGTGGCGCCCCCGATGCAGTTCTGAGGGATCTCCACAGAATCATCGAGTTCGCTGAACGGAGCGGCCTGGCTCTAAACTCTGCGAAGTGTGAGGTCCATGCTGTAGGAGGTGCTGCGGACTCTGAAGTGGTGGAGGCTCTCCCAGGGTGCAAGACTGTCGGCACGGATTTAGAGTTGCTAGGCGTACCTCTTTTCCCGCAAGGAGTTCCGGCTGCCCTCGAGAGGTGGCTGGCCAAGCTAGAAAATGCGATGTCACGCATTCACTTGGTGGGTTCTCATCGAGGCCTCTTTCTTCTGAGATCCTCCTTTTCGGCCCTACGTCTCAACCACTTGTTTCGAGGTGCAGATTGTTCACTGGCTTCCGGACTTCTTGAACGACTTAACGACAGCATGCTAGCTACAGTGGAGGCGTTGCTGAACCTCAGTCTATCCACGGGTGCACGCCGACAAGCTCTACTCCCCGTTCTTTGGGGTGGCCTAGGGTTACCTGATGCGACTGTCTTATCTGAGATAGCTCTGGCAGCTTCTCTACACAGGTCTATGCAACAGGCTAGAACCCTCCTCGATTCGGCTGCCCTCACAGACTTAGAAGCCCGATTGGAAACAAGCCACCGTAGAGCAGTTGCCCTGTGCGGCCACGAGCCCGCCGAAGCTGGACACCAGAAAGAATGGTCAACAGCTCTATATGAGCAAAGGGTCGTAGACCTCATTGCGGGATGCACGACGGACGCCGACAAGGCCAGGCTGTGCGCCGTCTCCTCCAAGGGGGCGGGCGCATGGCTACACGCCATTCCCTGTGCCCGGATCGGGACCCTGTTAGATGATGAGTCGGTAAGGATTGCCGTCGGACTTCGTTTGGGAACAGACATTGTATACACTCACACCTGCGTCTGCGGAGACGTCGTCGGGCCAGACGGACGCCACGGGCTGTTCTGTATCGTCAGCGCAGGTAGGCGAGCAAGACACCAAGCCCTGAATGAAACCTTCAGTCGAGCTTTACGATCCAGTGGTCTGCCGTGCGTCCTTGAACCCGTCGGGCTAGACAGGGAGGGCGGCAAGAGACCTGACGGGCTGACCTTAACTCCGTTCGAGAGCGGATGCATGCTGGTTTGGGACGCGACAGTTACTGATTTATTAGCCCCTTCAATGGTCAGTGCTGGCGCGGCCCGGGCTAGTCATGCTTCGGCTCTCGCCGAGGCAAACAAGGTTAGAAAGTACCAGAACATCGGGTACCCGTACAAGTTTTATCCCATTGCCTTCGAGACCCTTGGCGGGTCCCGGTCCATCCACTCGAAGTTTGCTACAAAAGGTCGGGAAACGCCTGATTCTAGCCAGCGGAGACAAACGAGCGGGTGATTTTCTCAGACAGCGCCTGTCGCTGGATGTGCAACGGGGCAATGCGGCCTCGGTTCGGGGCACTCTCCAGAAATGGCTGGTCCCTACACTGGAAATTGTGACAGATTGCCTGTAAAAGAGCATGTCAATAAAACAACCTGATGATGATGATGATGATGATGACCCCCCGTAACGGTGCACACGTTCGCAGGGACTCAAATGTCATGTTCCCACCCTGAATGATTGATTACATTATATATATATATATATATATATATATATATATATATATATATATATATATATATATATATATATATATATATATATATACATATACAATTCTCATTCTTTATTGGAGGTTCGAGATCCTCTAAACTAACTCTATCTCTGTTAGTCTCTATTGGGCCTCCTTGTACAAAGGAGGATGCTGGAATAATGGTCTACGCCACCAGGATACCTGTAAATGTATATCAATTGCGAAATAAATAAATGAAACCAAATTAAGTTCAATTATCATAACATAGATGGAAGACGATTTTATCGTAAAGCATCTTTTCAGAAAAGATTGGCACCGACAAGTTGCGTTAGGCCGAATGCCCTATTTATTGTGTGGATAATTCGCTCAAAACTATACTGCACTTTGTTTATAAGATTGTTTCGTTCCAAAAAGTCTGATAGTCGGTTATGAAGGATTTCTTACGTTTTAAGAAATCAAGCTCAGAACCACAGTCTTCTCAATTGATTTCAGTTATTCATTTTCTTATGCCGAAGCGCTATTTAGGTATAACTAACAACTGCGGTTTCATTATACGTATCATCCACTGTCGTTAAGTCCAACTTGAATAAGACTCATTTAAGTATAGCGACGGAGTCCTTCTTGGTCTCAGTTAGTATAGACGCGAGCGTTCCTACAGATGAGGGTATTTTTCCGTCATAGATATGCGCTTAGTCCTGTCATCTTAGCAGTCCAGCTAGTTTTTGATATGGGACGTTTTGAAACGCTAATGCACTATCGGTACTGGCAACCAACAGCACCTAGTGTGGGATTTTCACCTACTAAGACCTCACCCCTGTCTGAACCCCCCGAGGTCGGAATTGTGTGGCACTACTTCGAGCCCGTGGGAGGGGAGCCTCGTGCTTTACCGGCTCTCATAGATCTCGTCGCGTTCTCAGCTCACGAACCCGAATAGATGTGTCGAGCCGTTCTATGGAGGGCTGGGTTGCCATAGCCCCTTGAGGGGCACCCTCATCTCGACAACTTAATGGCACCTGCGTGCCTACGTAGCGCTCGCGGCAAGCGTCCTCTAGCTGCGTCTTCTCGCACATAATAGCGTCTAAGAAATAGAGGCATCCTCCATCATGTAACCGACAATGTCTCGTGTTGATCACCCTGCATAGCAAGACGTCGAACGCCTGCAGACCTTCTGGGCCAGAGTGGAGCAGGACGGGACCGTATGATCAACATCGTCCGGCTGCCCCGACGTGCAGAGTGTGCACGTTCCGCCTGCGACTTCCCAAATCGCACCATATAGGTATGCAATTGACCGTGGCCCGTGAGGACATGGATCGAGAAGTACATAAGTGGCCTCCGGCCAGGCCCGTCATATCAACGTCGGACGTCCGGTATAAGCGACCGGGTCCAGTTGCCCGGGGCACTCCTGAGCCTGGCGTGTTCCATTTGTGAGCCCACGCGTCAAGCCGTGCGGTACGACCGGCAGACCCGAAAAGCCATGCCGCACTGCGCCACACGGAGAGCTCGTCTGTTGCGAGCGGTGCGTCCAACAAGACCAACCGCTGTGAGAGGCCGGCATATCAGGGACGTGGTCGTATATGATGACTTCGGCGAAGACATGGAAGGAGGCGACAAACTTTTTCGACGCCGTTTTGACACCCAAAAACAGCCAAGGAAACGGCCAGGCGGGAAAAGCTTGAGCGGGTCTCTTGGGGGAGTGGTCGAGACGAGGAGTCGAGGGGGGAGCAGCCGGGCTCTCATGGTTTCGACGCACCCCCACAGGACGGTTTATAAAATGGCAGAATCTACCTGTCCAGCCGCAGGTAAACATGGTGGATAGTAGACAGGGATAGAGCTGAGTAAAGGAGAACGGCAGACACGCCTCTCCCACTACTTCGAAGTAATGCCAAAGTAATACCGAGTCTGGGAGGGGGGGGAAGCCGGGTTTAGTGGACATATGGGTCCTACACTAGTCACGCTGCTAGTGACGCGAGTGCGTCGTGCATTCCTTTACGCAGCTTTCCAAAACTAACGGCCAGTTCTGGCCTATTGAATGGTTTGTGGTTGAACCTTAAGTGCACACGCTTTATGGCTATGGCGATTGACCGTCTCCATTTACAAGTTAAAAGTGCCAGCTGTTGCGCTGGACACTGCAACTCCTTTCCGATAAAGTAAATAGGGTTCCCCTTTGCAGGCGTCGTAAAGAGCATGGTTCTAAGCGCGTACAAACACGTATCATGCAAAATCATTCTCGTACATAGGTGTCGTGTCTGTGAAAGTATATACTTTGTGTCGTCAAAAAGAATCACAAAAACGCATGCAATTCGGTTAGATATTTTAAGCCCAGCTGTACTTTGCTCAATTGTTTCTACGGATATAGCTTCCCTGCTACATAAATCAAGTTGCACTTAATTAAAGAGTGTTACCCCATGCAGCGACTAAATATGAATGAAGCGCTTTGGAGATCAGTTTGCAGAAGACCTACATTAGGGAACCATTTCATTTAAAGGCCTGCTAGAGGTTGCTCGAATCAGCCGGGCTTCACTCGCGCAAATAGGCTCACACTCGAGTCCTGAACGGCGATGATGGCGAACGAGGCTGTGGCCATATTCTGGGCACAATCTGCCATAGCTTCTTCTTGGCTCCGACCTGACGTGCAAAAAAAGGACAGCGACTCAACAACTCCGTTCGTAGAGAAAACGATAGAAGGTTCTGTTCCTGAAAAAAATATTCATCAAAATGCTTCGCCCCAAGCGTCAACATAGCGGTCCATGACAAGAGATCGCTGTCTAGAGTCATTCCTGAGCCTATCGATTGCTTCAGATGGATGGCCGCTATCAGCTGTTTTCTCTATAAAAGAGTTCGTTTGTTCGTCGTCCACTTCATTGGCGATATCGCCGATATGTACCGATTTTACATATGAGAATGATCCGGCGCTGCGTATGTCTCTGTGATAAGATAAAACGCACCAACTCGAGTTATTGTTCAACTAAACAGGCTTTCCCGTTTTCACATGACGAGTGCAGGATCTGGCGTTGGAAGTGTATCGCTTGTCTCGACAGCGGCCGCCGCTACGACTCAAGTGTGAGTGTTGTCGATGGGTCTGGCAGGAACCGCGTGTATAACCAAGAAGTCCTAAAAATGCCACAACAGAATCGACGCGAGCGTTACTCCCAATGATGTTCCCACTGAGTGAATTCAACTGTCCTTATTTCCCCTCAGAGCAAGAACAAAAAGATCTACACGTGTGCGTTGTTTTAAATGTTTTAAAAACTAAATAACTGATTGCACTATTATAGATATATATGCTTGCACTTACGTACAGGTCTTGATCGACGCATCTTTCAATTGACAAATACGGCCAAGAAAGAGCATTTGAAGAAGAATATTGGCGCAAATACTGCTGTTACACATGCTGCTACTACACCCGCCGATAGAGAAGAGCCGGAAGGAGTTCTAAGCCGACAACGTGTGAGCAAAAGCACCAGTAACGGCTTCAGGTTTGCCGATGGCCGGTACCGCCATCATGATCTCCGGCTAGCTCGGCTGAATCAGAAGGCCCCGAGAAACTCGGCTTGGGCTGCGCTGGGCTACTTTGGGTCTTTTCCGGGCTCACACTGCTTTTTGCTTCGCAGCGTCGATATCTTCTCCTCACAATCAGTGGCGACCTGCTAGACCTAGAAGAGGTCAACAATAGCCGACAATATAGTCGCTCTAAGCTATCTCCGAACGACAATGCCAACTCAAGGGAAGTGTCACTTGCTATACCGAATACCGTTACTCTTATTGCATGCTATTAGCAGTAAGAGTAACGGTATTCGTAGTAACAGTATAACAGTAGTATTAGTTCGATAATTACTTCTCCACCGTCTTTGCGGCGTGTACCTAGTGGGGTATTTGCAAGAAAAAATCTCTATATTTTCTTCTTTCTGTAATCTCCTTCATGGTTATACCTCATTAGGTCCCCGGAAGCTTTACGCGTCTATTAGCATAACGTCTACTACAACGACTCGAATAGGTACTCCTACAGACAAGTAAATATTAAATATATACATTTATATACATGTGTATACATTAATTCCAAAGAAAATATACGAAACGACGCTGTGAATATAATTGAAGTCTTCAGGCAAAATTAACAACTAGTGGCCCTAGCACAACTATCCGTATTCCCAGAACGCAGCTGTGACGAGAGCCAGTTCTCCACGATGTCCTTCAGTTAGTCATACGAGTTGAAGTACCTTTGAATTTTTAGGGGGAGGTGACGACGCATGCTTCCATCGCATGATAACCCGTGTGTTTGTCTCTGTCTTTGTCGAAGTGATGGCATTAACTCTCGTCACTGGAGATGATCCGCTCTAAAACAGCAGGGTATTCATGATACAAGAACAGGCGTTAGAGTGCTGGCCCCCTACGCAGTTCCCTTTGCAGAACTTCCTCACTGACTTGTCAGACGCGCGGTCTCCCCCGTAGGCGGTCACCATCTAGCGATGAACATCGATCGGCTGGTTGAACACCTTCCGCAGTCAGACATCTGATAACGTATCGCTTCTCCTGACTCGTCGAATTTGCAATGCGAGCGCCATGTGTCCTAACACGAACTGCCGTGTAAATGGACCACGCCACTGCTTTTTCTTGATATATCATTGAGTTTTCCCCCCCAACCAAAGGCTTTATTAGCTTATCGAATTGAGTCCAGCGATCATAATATGAAGTGGCAAGTATGGTGGCTAGCTGGACAGTGAATGAAATCGAAGTCAACTGTAGTGGCGTGATGTGACTATCCTCGCTTTTGAGCCACTGGCATCGGGCGACCGACGAGATAACTCCGATGTGGTGCTGATCGGGTTTTTCCCGATTTGGACCTGCGAGGACGATATCACTCCTTTCACCTGGTGCATCATATGGCTGCAAATATTTTGCTTTATATCGGACATGTCTCGTCTGCTCCTACGATGATCTTCAGTGCATCGGTGAGCGCCTGTCACTATCACAGAGAGGACCGTCAACCAACCGGAGCTACTTAACACGCGAGACGGAATTACTGGCACACTATGGCTATTTCCTAACATTGTGCCTAGTATAGATCTTACATACATATAGTTTATTTCTCAATAACATTGCATTTCAAGATGATAGATAGTCCATTATATACAATTTGAACACTTCAGCGAATGTACCACCGGACGAAAAAGTGCAAAGACCGTCGATGCGTCTGGCAGCTCGCTGCGTAATATTTAGGGCATATCTGCGAGCAGAACCGGCAACGACATTGATCGCTAACTTGGTGAAATCCTTGGGTACGAACATATTAAATGATGATAGCCATGCACAATGTACCTTGTGTACACGTACCGACTAGTGCATGCCATTCCATCCCAAAGCTCCCTAGCGAGGTGCACATCTAACTGCGCTACCTCTGCCGAGGCCTCGGTCACTTTTCCCTGCCACTTCCATTAAAAATTGCTGAAGTGGTCCTGTAATAGGTGACCTAAGCCTGACTCTGATTGTTTCCACTGCCGACCCGCAAGCCACTAGCAGGTACACAAGGCGGCTACCTGCCGTCCGCGGTAAGCAAGCAACCCGCTTCATATATATTGTGAAGCATTCTTCTAGCTGCGCAAAATTTGCCACTGAACGATGACCCCACATCCCTGCCAAGGCTGTAGCTCAACATTGGCACAATCTTAAGCTCAAAAGACGCACGGCCGCACTCAAAGACAGTCGTCTAGGGTCTCCACATTTTGTGTGAATAGAGGCAATAGCCGCCCGACATCTGTCGCCGATGTGCTGGGTAAAGGTTGTTCCCGTATAGTGTAGTCTCAGACGCAAATACGGAAAAGAGTTGACAAACTCCAACGGTTGGTCACAACAGGGTGTTACGTCTGCTGCAGCCAATCGACCTCCACGGCGAAACTTCATGGCTTTGATCTTCCGCAAATTTATTTGCAGACCCTTGCGGTGAAGGTAACTTTCTACGTCGCCGACAATTCGTTGAATGGCACCGCGGTCCCGGTGGGCCACTACTATGACATCCGCATACATGACGACGACGGCGTTTCTAAACTCCTCCTGCACAGTATATGTATTAGGCGAGTACGGAAATACCTTTGCAGACATTTCGAGAATCGTGGCGCGGACCCTTGATTTGAAGTGTGACAAAGTACGCTGAAAGGATGTTGCCTGGATCGCTTGGGACAAACCCCGTTTTGTCGTTCGTTGTAGCCTGTGTAAAAAGGTTACACCTGGCTGGAGCCTCTCAGCGCGAGCTTCCTATCTGTGAGTCACCTCGTCCTCAGTGCTTGATGATGATGATGATGATGTTAATTCGGCTCCTTCTGCTGCGTGTTTTTAATTTCTACTAGGCTGCCCTTCTAACATTAGCGTGAAGTAAATACGAATGCGCTGCTTTGACAGTAGCAAAGTTCCCGAATGTCATCACCGTCTATGAATTACCACGTGAGATGCATCTACCAAAAGAAACGTCAGTGCGTTTGTTCTGTACCAAAAAGAATGCGCAGTTGGGAAACGTCAAAATGAGATATATTCTAAAAATGTCATACTGATATTCAATCTCAAACTATACGGCAGTTGCTCTACTACTTTGACCGACCGACAATTAAATTAAGCATCGCGCGGCCATGAGCGGTGTAGACGACGGAACGCAACTCCACTACCAAAACCGGCAGCTCTTACTCCACTGTGTCTAGAAACATTTGTGCCTTACGAAGTTCCCAGTCATGCACAATTAAAAAAAATTGGAAAACATAACTAAATGTAAGTAAGAAAGAGCCGTGGGGCATCTAACTTTTCAATCGTACGGCAAGTACTAGAATACAATTTTTTTTTAAGAGAATTGTTTTTAATTCTAGACTATCCTTCGTTCCCTACGGGCTTGGAATTCATCTTTGAGGCCTAACTTCAAGGCACCGTGGGCCGGACATGCTGAGGTATCTGGGGTTTCCCCAACAGTCCTCGTGGCAGCATGGCCGCTAACTTTCAGCTCAGGTATGGTTTATCATCTATTTTTAATGAGCATCGCTCAAAGAAAATTAAATACAGGCAGGATTCGAACCGTCGACACCCCAGTAGATAAACGGCAAATACTAGCTAAATAGTAGTTACAGCATCGTATGTTCGTCCAGCCCTTGAAGCAGCTTTTTCCATCATCCAATTCATCGAACGCTGCCACCAGCCGCAGTGATACTCGGCCTGAAGGTGTTGCCGAGCCGTTTCCGCATCGCCTCAACCGACTGCCATCTATCTGCGTATCCATCCATCTATCTGTCATGTATAACTGCTACCTACGGCTATTGGCTTGCATTCAAGCCAAGCCACTTAACCAAGTGCGTCTTTGCAGCACCGCCTCGCCGTACCTGGACTGCTGCTTCTGCCAATTTACGGCGGCGGACCTTAGTGTTAAGGGAAGCAGCACCGGCAACAGCAGCAGCAGCAGCGACTGTTCATAGTCAAGTACTACCAGATTACTACTACCTACCACCAGGCACGACCATTATTTCCCCCTACCAATCGCCACCCAGCAGCAGCAGCTCGATTGTTGTATCCGTTACTTAACCGACACGATCCGCTAGCACGGCGGGCGCTAAACTTGATTTCCCCTGTCGGCCGCCGCTGCCGCCGCCGCCAAAGCCTCCGCTGACAACACCAACAGCGGCAGCCGCCGCAAACCAACCGTCTCAGTTTAGTCAACAGCAGCAGCAGCAGCACAACAACAAGAGGACATGACACAACGATCAAAACGACAACAAGACAAAAAGAGCCGACGCCATCATCGTTGAAACTGCGAGCCGCGCGACCGCAGCGCCCTCTGGCCACGACGCGTGATTGGCTGGTAGCAGGCGACGCTAGCGCCCCCAAACAAATAGGAGGGACGCCGCGTTTGAATCGGATCGGTCGGTTGTTGTCGTCTCTCGGGTCAGGCTGGTTCTGCTGCTGCTGCTGCTGCTACCGCTGGTGGCGATGACGATGATGTGATGATGATGCGCAAGACCGTTGTGTTGTTTTGAACGTTGCAAGTGTTGTTACTGTAGTCGACGCGGCAGCAGAAGACGGTCGGTCGATCGATCGGTGTGGTGTGTTTGTTGCTTTGCGCACGGCCGGTGGCGGGAAGTTGTGTTGCCGGTAGGTAAGTAACTAAGTAAGCGCAGGCTTGTCAGCGAGCTTTTGTCGTTGGTTTTCTCAACTTGTGTGCGTCGTGCGACGCCAGGACGCTGTTCGTAGGTACACGTGATACGGTTAGTTGTCGACAGAGAGAGAGAGGAGAGTAGAGTGCTACAGCAAACTCAACAATCATCTATCATCATGTGATCGACATCATCGATGCTTCGGTGAATCGGTTCTCTCGACTCTGGGCTCTCGGGTATGCGTGCGATTGTGCGTGCGTCAACGTACAAAGATGGCTATGTGTATCGACGGACGTGTATAAGTGACGCTTCTGTCTATCTATCTATCGATGTTCGAGGTGTCTCGTCCATTCATGTTTGTGGCTATGCGTTTATTTATGTTCGCGGCTAGGCGTCTAGACCTATGCAAGTCCGTACACGTCTATCTGTGTACGTAAGCTAGGCGGGCGGGAAGCGATTGGTACGTTGCACCTACTCACGCTCCCACTAGCCCGCCCGCCCGCCCGGCTGGGCCAGCGAGGGAGTGAGCTTCTGGATGCCAACGGTCGATGTTGTCGTACCGCCAAAAAACGGACCCTTCTTCCCGTCGTCCCGGAATCGTCTGTTTGTTGCAGCAGCAGCCGCCGCTGCTGCTGCTAAATTTGCGCGGCAATGACCGTTGTTGTTGCTGCTGCTGCTGCACAGAGGTGGCTGGTTATTCGACGACGACGACGTTGTTTCTCGAGTTTGGCGCGCTTTAAGCTCGCCGATCGGATCGGAAGGCGGCCCCCAGTCTGCTAACGGTCACCAGCAACGCATACAACGAACTGCAACAAAAAAAAAACGGCAACATGCGCTTTCTCGTTCGCGCGCAAACTTGCCGACTTTGCCGCTTGTATCATATCCCGTATTTTCATTCTCTGCTAGTACTAACGGACGGGAAACTACTATATATATATATATATATATATCTTATTTATCTCCGTAGCTTCTTGCCATCCTGCTCGGTTTCCCCCTTCTCCCGACGCACGTTAGAGTCCTAAATGAGACAGAAAAAGAGGAGGAGATGATTCACGTTCAACGTCAAAGCGCGAAAGGCTGGACATCATTTGCCGTCATATCGCTGTAGTTTTCTTCTGCAGATGACGATCTGTCGGTCGATTTCACCTGATAACCAATCGCCGAAGCTACTATCGGCAACTACTTGCGAAAACTGCAGACACAAGGCATCATACTTGACAGAATGGACAGAGTGGCCAACAAAACAAACTCGTTCAAGTTGCGTACGCCTGTGATAGGCTACGAGCGATTTGGCGCCATATTCCGCCATCCTACTCGAACGACATGACCGTGACCGTGTGATACAGTGTTGGTTGGTGTCGCCGGCCTGCGATTGTGTCGCGTATTATTATTATTATCGAACAGGTACAACTTGGCGGGGGTGGCGAAATTCAAATTTACGTATGTTTGTATACGCGTGGTACTTCTGTTAATGCTGCTGCTGCTACTGCCGTTGTTGTTGTTGTTGTTGTTGCTGCTGCGGCTGCGGCCGCTTGTGTTGCTGTTTTTGTTGTTTGTTATTATTTTGTTGTTATTTTTTCGAGAGATGAGTGCGCTTCTGTCTGCCGGAAGGGTGGAGCGAGTGTAACGCTTAATAGTGGCGACGGCGGCCGGCGCGCCCTCCCACTAACCGAGGCCGACGCAGCCAAGCGTTAGCCGCAGTTGTTACTGCATGCTAATATTATTCTTCGTAGATTAGTATTACACTACTACTAGTATTTTTCCCGTTCATCCGCTTCTTTGTCTGTTGCGTCTGCTGCTGCTTTTGCCGCGGCCACCGTCGTGTTTCACGTTTGTTACGCGATTAGCGGCGGCCGTGGTGGCGGCGGCAGCGATGGAGAAGCAGAAGAAGAAGACGATGATGATGACAACGTTCATTGTCATTGTCGTTGCTAGAAGCATGCTCATCGGCATGTCGACGGGGAACGGGGACAACAATTACAGCAGCCGCAGTAGCGGCAGCAACAACAACAACAACAACACTGTAACATCACAAACTGTAGCACGAAGCTATGTCGCTTTTTGTCCGTTTATGTTTTGGTCGTTAGGTCAGTTCATCTCCTTCCCTCCACCCCTCCCCCCTTCTCCCTCCTCCTATATCCTTCTCCTCCCACCTCCTACCTCCTCTTCCTCCCCTCTTCCCTCGATCCTTCATGGCTAGGCTAGCTAATTAGCTTTGACTCGACCAAACGAAAATTTGAGCTTCTCCTCTGGACGCCGGCGTCACCATCGCGTGCGCCCGAATTGTTGCTGTTGAGTTGCTATTTATTCATTCATTCGTTCGTTCCTACTTTAGGTGGGTGTCGTCAGGCAGTAGATATAATTAAGATGGAGATGACGATGATGATGGAGAGGATGTTAGTGATAATTGATGATTATGACGGCGGGCTCAGAGGGGCTTGATATGATGAGCATGGTAGTTGAGGTCGTTCTGGATCGAGGTGGACGTGAGCGGATCAAGACCATGGTGCACGGGAAACAATGCAGTCAATCAAGCAGACAGACAGACAGATAGCAGCCAGGCTAGGGTGGATGGGGTGTGGTGGGGTGGGATGCGATGCGGCTATTTGGCGCTGAACGCGACGTGCTCTTCGCTGGCCTTCGTAGAGATGAGGTAATAAGTGTCGGGTGATGAAAAAAGCGCGCTGGCGGCAGCCTAAGTCACAATCGCCTACCGGAATGGTTCCATTCACCTATTTACCTCCCTACCAGAGGATGTTTAACGGGACACGGGTGCTTCTTTTTGTCGTGAATGCGTCATGCGAGCGTACATGCGTGCACATCAACCCGTCATGGATAGGATAAATACATACATGTCTGCTTGTATAACACATGCATATGCATCTACGTTTTGGGCCGTTGGTCTTGTGTCAGGGCGCTAAGAAATGAATTTGCATATATTTAATTATCAAGAGATTACTTAGTAGTAACGGCGCACATATTGTGTTAGTCATTAGTAAGACCTGATTACTCGGAAGCAAGTGTAATGCGAGCAATACATGAATGATTTTTGAATTGCCGATATTGGCGCGATCCACACCGCTTGTATCGTCCCTCTCACATGTAGCCCAAAAATATGTGGCTCGTATTCTGTACCGCTGCCAGCAGAAGCTATACGAAATCATAGTGCTATTACAGTAGGATGAGGAGGAGAAAAAGGGTGAAGGAATAGTGGTTATAGTTAGATGTACATATATATATATATATATATATATATATATATATAGTAATTGTAACTGTGCTGGCTGCATTGTAATTAAGAAGTAACTTGATCGTCCTACGCACGAGAATAGAGAGCGACCTTGCCTAGATAGATTGGCGGCGGCGACGATCGGATAGGGTCACGTCAGTCTCGGGCGGGTACTGGGTCAACGCTCGAACATTGTGGATGCCGACGAGGTGGCCGTGAGGAAGTAAGTAGCGCCATTTGAGCGCGCGAATAATTCGGAAGAATTCGCCTGGCACACGTGGTCATGTTCGAGCCACTGTCCCACTGTTTTGTGCTGATTGCACGTATTGCCAGTGGCTTTTCTGGAACAGGTCATCACCAACTGCCTGTCAGCTAGAAGCTGCTATCTACTGCTATCGGCAGCTTGGATTGAGGAGATTGTCTGATTTTCCATCGCCGCTTTTCCATGTGCTGCCCGTGGCGCTGCCGTCCAATCCAGATCAAAATCTGTTTGTCCTGTTTCTGTTTTTTTTCCCAGCACCTCTACTGACGTGACAGTTTTTTCTATATATATATATATATATATATATATATATATATATGGGTCGTCTATATTAATCGGTATCTTGTTTTCATTACTGCCCGCAGATCTTCACCATCATCATCATAATTATTCGAGGGATCATCGAAGAAAAAGACGGGATATCGAGAACTACACGAACGAGCTGTAAGAGCGAATATAAGATAGAAGAATACAGAATATAATTCTGTGGTCGCCAGAAACCGGTTAGCTCGCTTCGCTCGGTCCCTTTCCACTTAATATTTGCTCGTGTTAACGGCTGACGGACGAAGACGACGCTCAGGAGGAAGGAAATCATTATCATCCTCATCGTCATCAATCATCACACGGCCGCGAACGTAGCATAGCATGGCGGTGAGTAGCTGTTGTTGTTGTTGTTGTGGCCGGCGACTTTGACTCCATTTTCTGCTGTTGTTTTTGCATTGCCTATTGTCGTAGTGGTTGTAATGTGGCGCCCCGTAGGTACAAGAGATACCTACGGCCGTCGCGCAGTCAGTCAGTCAGTTAGTTTGTCAGGTAGCCGAGGGGCGGGAGCGGGCCCCCCGCTCCACAATGAGTGGCTCTTAACCGTATGAGGGTAGCAAGGGGGGAATGCGCGCAATGGGGACAAATATAGGGGGGGGGGGGAGGAAAGCATGCGCATAGGGAACAGAGCATTGTGGTCCACTCGACTGTACATACTTTTGTGCTGTAAATGAGATTAGCTGTGCGAAGTGGACCGTTTTCGTGTATTCGATAGTATTTGCTTTATATATATATATATATATATATATATATATGTATACATAATATGTATATATATATATATAGAGAGAGAGAGATAAATCTATGTTTGTGTATATAAATATATATATATATATATATATATATATATACATAATATGTATATAGATAGAGAGAGAGAAAGAGATAAATCTATGTTTGTATATATATATATATATATATATATCTAGAGGTGTCATTCTGATGATGTGGCTGTTGTTGCCCCCATATTTTTGACAGAAATCGCTGAGTCCGAAGACAACACGGAGTCGCCCGAAGACGAAAATCCCTGAGCGTAAGGGTGCTGCGTCGCCGAGTGACAAAGCTACAGGCGATGCGAAACCCCGTTCGAAATCGCGTGGACGAGTCAAGAGTCGCGGCAGCAGTCCCGCGTCGAAGACCAACAAGGATTCGTCTGCCAAAAGGTTTATATACATATATTTTTTCTTAGCCACTGCATAATTTATTGAGGCTACCTTTAATAGCAACGGCTAGTAACGGTAGTTTTCCTATCTAAATACTATTTCCACTACCGCGATGAACAACAAGAAAGACGACGAAAGCGAGATGAGAGTGAATAGCACTGATTGCAGGCCAGCGGTAACAATAACGACTGTAGGAAAGCGTTCCCAACAGCAGCGACCGCTATCCTGGCTAGCTTCGAAAGGTCTTTGCAGTTCAACCACGAATCGAATATGATTGACTGGCAGTTGACATAGCCGGCGTCCCGGCCTCTTTATAGCTGGCGTTTATGCTGACGTGAGATGTATATCATTGTTTCTATACAATAGAGGTATAATTGTTTCTATACAATAGAGAAGCATATATATATATATATATATATATATATATATACTATATATATTTTTTGGGCGTGTTACATTGCGTTAGGATCTCATCCTCATCAATTAGTAATAAAAAATATAGTTATACATTGGAGTAAACAATGGTCTCCTGGCGAACACACCTTATCACTTGGGATTGGTCCAATTTATACTGTTGATGCAACAGATGCTATATTTCCGTGATGTATATAGAGTGATAGCCCCTGACACAAAAGCTGTAATGATCCCTAGTGTCCTGTCGACCGAGGAAGACATTAGCCTACACCTCGAGTCAACCAGCCATTTAAATCAAGTCGTGCGAATAGCTATTCCCTGCATTTGCTAGCATTCGCTAAAATTGGAAGCATGACTTACCTGATTTGACCTGCGCCGACCATCGACGAATATATATATATATATATGCGTGTGTGTATACTGCTGCGACGACATGTTTGCTGAATTGCTGTTTTTAAACCATTTTGATTTCTCTTACTGTCTGTCTAGCCTGACGTCTTTCCTATTTAAGTGACTTTGTAAGCACGCGATTGTTGTAGATTTATTAGCCTAAATGGCATTTTATTATGCAATGCTATACTTTTGCTTGCTGTTTTCAAGTGTGAGGTTTTTGCATTGCGATGTTCGTGCTCGCTGAGTTTTCGCGTTCGTCGTGTACAGGTGCTTATAAAAGAAATAACGAAAGTGAAAGGAGCCCTTTGAGTTGTATGCACGTGTTTTTCTAGGTTGTTATGATATTATGTTCATATGTAATGCATTTCACTTGTCTTGATTTTATTTTTACCGTGTGCGCCTTTTATGTTTTGCCTGCTTCTTGTTTCTTTCAACATCTGACTGCTCACAGCCGCAAGTCCAGTACTAGCCGCAAAAGTACTTCGAAGGCAAGAACCTCGCGCGCGAGGTCTCAATCAAGGCAGAGGAAATCGGAGCCCAAATCTAGGTTTGTTTAAGTGTACTTCATACCTTTGCGCATGTGTATCGTAAATTGCACGGCTCGATATCAGTCTATGTTAGGAATGATATGTGAGAGGAATGTTTTACATATACATTATCTGCCGTTGGCAAGCGCACGAACTATGCCCTGAAAACGTTTAAGTATTGCTAATGTAATGGTGTAAAATGCATGCATTTGTAATGGAGGTAGTTTCATGCTAATTAAGCTCTTTTTTTTGTTTTCTGCTTCATCTTTTGTCGTAGATCGGTGAGTCGCAAGTCCGTCTCGAGAAAGTCGGTTAGCGAAAAACCTGCTCCGGAGGAGACGGATTCAGCCCAGCCCCGTCAACGGCGCAGTGAGACTTCGAAACTGAAGCCAATTACTTCTGCGGCGCCTCCGAGCGATGTGCCGTTAACGCGCTCCGCCCTTGCAAGCCTTAAGGCCTCGTCTCCCTCGTCGTCGTCCTCATCTGCCGGGGCAAAGCCGTCCAGAGCCCTCGAGCTTCTCCACAAATCCGTCGAGAAGGTTAAGGGTTTTGGATATGGACGCACCTTCGCTGCCGCTTTCTGGCTGGTGTCGCTACCAGCGTTCGTGCTTGGTTTGCATCTGCTCTGCAGTAAGGATCACTGCTACGTCCGCTTCAACCCGACCATACCGAAGACGCTGCGCGTGTACGCCGACCCGCTTGTGATTGGCTATGGGGCCGGTCTCGTAGCGCTTCAGGTGGTCTTGTCAGCGCTGCCCGTAGGCCGACTTGTGCCCGGCTTCAGCTATCGCCGCCTGAACCAGCAGTACCGCAGCAATTCGCTGATGTGTCTTGTCTTGAGCGTAGCGCTCTACTGCTTTGCGGTGTTCTACCTCCGCTTGCCGAACATGTTTGTCCTGCACGCCCACCGCTTCAAGTGCGTGTCTGCCGCGACCGTGTTGTCGCTCATCATCGCCGCCCTGCTCTACGTGAAGTCGTTCACGGGTGACTCGTCCAACGCCAACCACGGCTCGCCGTGCGCGCCGGGTATCCAGAACAACTTCTTGCATGACTTCGTTCACGGTCGCGAGTGTTCGCCCAGGATTGGCCGAACGCTCGACCTCGGTCTCGTTCTCGTACGAACCTCGAATTGCATCTGGGTTTTCGCCATCCTCGCGATGTGTTTCCAGGCACGTTCCGCCAACGGGCCAGTGTTCGGGCTCACCTACTCGGTGGCGCTGGTCGCTGCGATGCAGCTGATCTACGTGTTCCTCGGCAGTTTGAACGAGGTGTTCCTCCTGAAGTCGGCGTTCATCCAGCAGGGTGTAGGCTTCTTGTACGTCTTCTCGACCATCACGCTGAGTCCGTTCTGCTCCACCCTGCCGCTGCGCTACCTCGTCGACGGCAAGGTGGCTGACTTATGCGTCTTCTGCTATCCCGCCATCGCGCTGTGCTTCATTGTCGGCGTGGCTCTCATCCACTATTCAAACGCTCTGAAGTACAACAGCGCTCGGGTTGGCGGCAAGACGACCCGCGACGGGCCGTGGTCGTTCGTCCGCCACCCCAACTATCTTGGAGAGTTGCTCTGCATTCTGGCATGGACTCTGCCCTGCGGTAAGGCTGTCTTGCCATACGGCCATCTCATTTTCGCCTCCCTACTCGTGGTGTGTCGCAGCATTATGGCTGAAAGACACACGACCGCTGACTACCGAAACTACCAACAGCAGGTCCGCTACCGAGTTCTGCCTCCCATCTTCTAAGCGGCTTTCATCATTCAACCGTTCCTTATATATATATATATATATATATATATATATATATTAACCGCATGCAATTTGTATTGCTATTGGGATAGAGGAAAAAGGCGAACTGGCGATAGCTGCAGCTGACGTGAATGAAATACTGCGCCACTCGATGTGTTGATAACGATCGCGACCTTATTAGTACTGCCAAAGCACGTGACAAACGACAACGACACTGATGATGATTATGGTGACTCGTCCCACTCCGGGGGTAGTGGCTGACGCCCCGCGCGTCTTGCTGCTGGGGCAGAGGCCCTGGCAATAAAACCACGCTAACACAGAACAGACCACACTCTGCCAGCGCCAACTCGAACGAATACCAACCAAAACGGTTGACATTAGTGGCGGCGCGCGTCCGAGAAACTCGGATTGTACGAATCCAGTGTACATATGTAAGCATAGCGGGGAGTCGTCACGTATGAGATGATTTACTGATGGATGGGTGAATGTATGGATGGAAACATTGGCGATTAATTGGAGGCCGATGACAATCGATGACATGAGGGTCGAAGTCTAAACTGCCGCAATAGCATCACTATCACCACCATGTTCACCATCACTGTCATAATAACGCGATCATGATATGTGTGTATATATATATATATATATATATATATGCATAACATGTGACTGGCTGGATGTAACACACATACTCGCAACTCCGACGTTATGATCATTCATCAAGCAGATGAAATAATGAGCTAAATACATGCTAGCTCATATATATATATATATATATATATATATACATATATATATATATATATATATATATATATACATACATATATATATATATATATATATATATATATGCATACATATACATACAATATATATATATATATATATATATACATATATATATATATATATATATATACATATATATATATATATATATATATATATATATATAATATATATATATACATACATACATACATATATACACATACATTAAATTCTACGGGCAATTACTGCGTTCATATTCTACGGGCATCATATATATATACATATATACACATCACCACTATTGGTCTCTAAAAGCCGTACAGATTATCATCAATTGTACGGAACCCTCGGCACATAGTTCATTGTATACATTCATTTTTGCCTCGCAGCAATGAGGCAGATAGGCGGCGCTATTATATTCGACACATTTACAAGGGCATGCATGTTAGTGCTGCATACATATATCTGGCCCGTGGTTATATAATCGGCGTATAACGCATTAAGGGCACACAATGGACACTTGTTGGTCGACGTGTTGTCGGCTGCGATGTCCTAAGACGTGTTGTATTTGTGTCGAATCAATTGAGCCGAAATGACTGAAGCGTTCTTCATCATACTGGTCCGAAAGACATTGTGACTGATTCATTCTTTGCGCAGTGGTAACTGCAGATGCAGTATATATATATATATATATATATATATATATATATAATTGCATATATCGTTGTATTAATATGTAAATCATGAAAATCGAATAAACGTAGCCGTATACAAGCATAACGGTATACATTTACCTAGGCGTGTATATATATATACACATATATATATATATATATATACGTGCGGTGCTATGGGCGCACAATGGAAGCAACTTGCCTCAAACAGCCGTGGGTAATTGATTACTAGAGCAGGTTAATTGGGCAACAGTCGCTGATTTTTTTAGGCGGCTTTATTTTACTACGGACTACATTTGATCGACGATTTGAACCACAACCGATTGATTACTACTGTATCTATGTATATATATATATGATTTCCGTTCGGTTGAATATATTATTATGTTGGCTCTTTAAATCTTGTTGCTTTCTTGTCTAATATGCTCGTCTATTACGCACGTTTTTGTAAATTGATAAAGCTTGTCAAGATCAAAGGCTATTGTAAACGTTATTGCTATGCTATTGTGCGAGGGCAAACCTGTTTAATACACGGAAATGTGACATTTTCTCTATTGAGTGGAATTTTGGCACAGCATTAGTTAACGACTTACAGATGAATGAGATGCACATAAAAGAGCATTACAATACAAAGTCAACTTTCTATAACAAATACGTGCATATCAATATGGATAGCTATACGCAACGCCACGATATTGATAACAAGGATGGCCAGTCATCACAGGCATAGATTCAGTTTGCAAAATTGAATCATTGTTTGAGTTTGCTTTGAGATTCCTTACGTGGGTGAAAGGTTGTCACGACTAGTTTTAAAACATCTAAATTCTAATTGGAAATCCATTTTGGAAATGTTCAGTGTCCCGTCTTCCCTCAAATAAGGTCGCCATGTGAAGCCGCATTAAATAAGTTAGAAAAGCGTTTTATATATAAACTGTATATTGTTATGAAGCATAATGTTACAAATATGCATGCCATTGTATTAAAAAATTCTGATAAAGGCAAGTGAAAGCTTGATTCTCACCCCGAGCTACTAAAGTGACTGCAATGTGAATATTATTATTCACGTTTTATTAGCCTTTTATTGCAGGCTTAATATACGACCAACATGGAATACCCGGGATTTGGTTATCTAAGGCGGCGCACGGATGCGAATTGAAGTGCATTAGATAAAGTTTAGCGTAGCAATGTAGCCTTTTTTTTGGCAAAATATGAATGGAGCCAATTAGCTTTCGATTTACCGCGTGGTCCGAATAGTGAGGATGTTGTTTTTTCGTTTTAGAGGAAAACGAAGGAAGTGTTAACGCCGCTATACGCAAAGAATACTGGAGGAGTACTGGGCGGGGGGTTCCATTCGGGAAAACACGATGTGGTATGGTAGCTCGGGTCGGCTGGTGCAGACCTGATAAGCAGTTGAGATTCCCTAACTAATCTCAATGCCAGAAATTATGCTTTAGACTACTGCAAAGAGATCGAGGCGGCGAGAAACGTTTGCCATAAACGAGGCACCCCAGGATAGTTAAAGATTGCGAAGCGGTATGGATGGGCACTGCACGTAGAGGAGGGCGTGTCTCCTCCAGGGAGAGGTGTTGAGTGCGCCATCTCATGGACTACAGAACCGATCGGACAAAGCAGCAGAGGGCTCGATGGTTGCCCATGCCTCAAGAGGAAACTGTACAGTCGTAGGCAAGAACCCTAAATCTGCCGATAATGTTAAAGATGCTCCAGAAAATCTTAAACCGCTGTAGGGTTGCCCATGATAGGCTTGGGGTAACAGCTTGACGAGGCTACAGGTTTTTACCTTCTCTCCGAGTCGAATTTGGCAATCACCAGACAGAAAAGAGACTGGTTGTCCGACGCGGAGGCAGACACTGCGATATAATAAGTAGGCTGCGGATGGAGTCTGGGAGCAGCGAGGTGAGCGAAGTGGCAGCTCAGGGCAGGAGAGATTTAAAAAGTTTCTAGAGAAACTTTAATAAGTTCTAGAGAAACTCATATTGCACATATTTTACAGGAATATATATATTCACGAGAGGTCAATTGTACTTAATGGCAATGATCCACTACCTTCTAGAAAGGAGACAAAACAGCCTTTATTACGTGGAATGGCGTGTTGCGGGGGAGAAGGAAGAAAGCATAAGTGATCACAGATAGAGCACTTTTGAGCGCTGGGTATACACGTCACCCGCAACACCCACATGTTAGCACTTACAAATAAGTTAGCTCTAATAATTTATTTTATTTACACCCGGGGCTGGGTAAGTGTGCTTATTAGGATAAGTTAGCTCGAAGTGAAGATCGTGAGGGCTGTGATATACGAAGGTTGTACTCAATTGGCGGGTAGCCAGGTAAGCTAACATCGGCTCGTTGCTCTGCTCACCGTAGCATGCGAGAAGGTGGCACTTAATAGAAGTGCGTGAACCGCCACTGACTAAAGCACTAGTGAAATCGGGAGATTCTCGAGGCCCGAAAGGTCTGTATTAAACCCCAAAGGACTTACACGAAGACACAGAGCTGGCTGGGTGGAAGATTTAGGAGAGGAGGGGCCGGGAAAAACAGAAGTGAGACGACCTGATCTTCGAGTAGTAGATGAACTAGTAGATGTAGTGGGCAGTGACATTGTCGAGCCCGGTGGCGTGGTACATGCACCTGCGCGTCGCGACCGGAGAAGACACTTAGCTGAGCGGGTTCGAACCCTACCGTTGCATATTTGTATTTATGGGGGGTCCGTGTATGAGGCAATGCAAAAAACAGTCGCGTGGACGTTAAATCTTGGCTGGGGGTCAGCTCCAAAGGTTTAAGTGGACAGTGACATCTATGATCAACTATGTCAGCTTACGTAGACGGAGAAACAACGAGAACAAGACACGGCCTGCCAAGCTTTATCGTCGAGTTGATGAACGGTATCTCCGACTCGAAGGAGGCCGAAGTACTGCATCTGGAGAGCCGGAAGAGAAGAAAGGGAGTTAACTGACTAATGCCGGGCCACTAGATGGACATTAGTAAAAGGCGGACGCTCCTCAGAGAGATTGTCACCGTTGGGTTAATCGAGGCGACACATGTAAGACATGTCGCCGCAATGGCCCAGCGGGTTTCCCAGAATTTAGCACGGGTAGTGCTAAATATCCGGGAGAATGTCGGAACAGAAACGGAAGGGAATGCTTCCGCCACCGACTGCTGAATCCACTTTCTACGGGGGGCCTATGGGCAGAGATGAAGTTGCGAACGCCGAAAAATGGGGAGGCACTAAGGTCGCCCCAGAGAGCGCTACAGATGTAGGTGAAACCTGGGTGACGACCAAAGGAGGAAGCTGAGCAAAGAGTCTAATACCAGTCTTTAGTATGTGGTTTGGCCTCTTGTGGCAAACTGCCCTATTCTACGACAGAGTTGCAGCATACCTGCCTGTGTGTTATATAGTTCCGGAGAACCGGAAGACATATGGTACGACGGGTAACAAACCTAAGGCGATCAATCAGAATAAAAATATGAGACAAAGATACTGCAAAAGTACGCTCAATACGTTTGGGCTAAATTGATTAGAGTCCATCGCACATGGTGCTCCTCATCCAGAGTAATTTTAGTTTCGCAAGATTGTAGAAAATACTTCTACCTTTAGAAAAATTGAGCGCTCGGTTTTTCCACTTGCAGTAAAATGCTGTACGGCTTACATCGACCGGGTTAAAATGTTGGATGGCTCTCCAAAATTAGGGGTTGTGAAAACTTTTCAGCCTGCTTGAAAAACTTCTAATTGATGAGAATGGCGCTAGGCTTGCACTGATTCGCTTATACGGGATAACTTCTTAGGGCAAACAGCCGGTTAGCCTTTATCATACTCACTGCAGACCTCGCATCCTTTGTCAAAAACACCACGCGCTCTCAGGAAAAACAACACCTCTGTTGTCGTAGTTGCACCCCTCATAATTATCCTATTGCTATAAAGGGTATGCCATCGACCCGCTGTTTTATGAAACGAAAGCAATGACGTCGGATTTGTAGAGAACCTGCAGTTATGAAAACCGGCATCTAATCAACCAAATTTCAATCAACCAAACAAAAACCAGCAGACGTTACTAACGACACTGGTTTAAAGTGTTAATACTAAGTTGACTCTCCTTATATATATATTTCTTTAAGTCAAACTACGTTCATCGTTATATATTCTCCGGTTATATTATATATATATATATATATATATATATATATATATATATATATATATATATATATATAAAGGATAACGAAAAACTCGAATACATATTTCTAAAAAAATATTTATTTTATCTTCTTAAATGTTTTTATTTCCTTTGAAATAGCGTCCGCTCGTTGCAATGCACGTGTGCTACCTTCTTTCCCACTTTTGGAAATATTTTTCAAATGCGTCTTTCGGATTCGAGCTGCTGTGTATTTTTTTACCCCTTCTATAGTCTCGAAACGTTGTCTCTTCAATTTGTTTTGATCCGTGAGAACAGGTTCGCGAAGAGAGGGGTTACGGAAATACATAAAAAAATATTTTTTTAAGTAATTTGGAATCAAAAAAGCGGTGGAGTGTGATGGAAGATTTGAGAATTACTTGCTAGAGTTTAGGCCTCCTGCGTCGGACGTTATCGCGCAATATTCCTAAAATTTCTTGGCAATTTTCCTTACTGGCCTCATAACCAAGTGGCAAAAAGTCGTGGAAGATGATTTCCTTGTAGTTGAACAAAAAACAGAAAATTACCTTGGTGTTGGATCTGTTCTGTTTGAATTTCTCCAATTGACTCTTTTCTTAGGAACTCTACAGGGGGGATTGGGCTTTGGTCTCGATGTCTTAACCATACGCCCATGACTTCCATTTTGTAATCATACTCCAAAGCAATCCAACGTCTGCCAGATTACTATACGCAGTTCGTAACATTTCCACCACTTTAGAACATATGATTTGGTTCTTAACACAGAACTTGATGTAGGTTTGTTGCTTATTCATTTCGGCTTCTTGAGAATTGCCAAACTTCCTGTACTTCACTTTTTTAACCAAGTTTAAACAATTAAATGAATACAAACCGCCTAATAAAAGAAATAATAAATCTAAAGCGTGTGTTTAGGGTTATTAAAAACGATTTGTTCGAGTAATTGAGTAAGTGTACTTAGGATTAACTGAATTGATACCGTGTGTATGACAAACATTTCTGAGTTTGCCGAATCGAAGAGAACTTTTAGACGAATAGACGTATTGACGATACATATTTACGTAAAACCCGGTTTTGTTTTGACTTTTCTGAAAGTGTTTTTCAGTTTTCTGGAAGCTGAGTTCTTTCGTTTAGATTTTGACGTAATTTCCACTATATATATGGTTGATCCATGCATCGAATCACACCTTGAAAACGCGTTAAGATATCTTCTAGCTCCACCTCGATAATTTCAAGCACAGATTCGCGTAAATAGAAGCGTCTTCCTCAGATTTGTTTTTTTTTTAGTTTTTAGAAATCGGTAGAAATCTTCGGGCAAATAAGTTGAGTGCTTCACCAACGTGACTTCAGATGCGGGAAAAAAGCCTCAGTGTTTACAGCCCGCCAGCCGTAACGTAAGTGTAGTATCCACCACCCTAACGACCGGACGACGACCAATACGAGTTCGCTAGGCTCTCTCTCAAACAACACACGCGCGTCTAACTCGCCGTGGACGTCCTTCAGAGGGATGCGCTGTCGTCTTCATGTCCTTCATGTGGCGCACCCGGCTGCGGCTGGCCTCCATATACTGACCCAGTCGCCGGGGACGACCGCACGAACCTGGTTCCGACTGCCGTTATTCTTCCGTCTGCGTACTCCTTCGGTTCGTCCACTCGCGCTCGTTCACCCTCATGTGCATCCTCCGCCGCCTCTGGGCATTCGCCGCTGGTCCAACGATCCTAGCGTTGCCGCTCCTCCACGTCGATCGCCTGTTCATTCTGCCGCGTTTGTACACTTCCGGCCGAAATGGCCAAACTTGCCACACTTTCGGTATCTTACTCGTTTCACCGGGCACATTTAGGCCCCGTACTCGTGGCTTATCCATCCGCACGCCTGACGATTCGTGTTCTCACCCTGCCGCCAGCCTAGGTCCTCTTCGTTCCGCCGGCCCTCGTTCACCAACCCGTATCGTCCTGCAATCCATCCTGGCCTCCGTGACGCACCTTTCCACGTGTAACGCGGCCGTCAGGGCCTGTTAGACTGCTCCGTACTCGTGGCTTTTCCATCCGTACACCTGACATCCACCCGCTCCGGGTTCTCGCTCTGCCGCCTGACCTTTGACCGCTTCATTCCGCCGGCCTTTCAGCTTTCCGCTACTCGTATCCTACCCGTATCGTCCGCAATCCACCTGGTTTTCGTGACGCACCCCTCCACGTAAAGCGCGGCCGTCACGGCCTGCTCGACTAGCAAGGCCTCCTTTCCTCTCACCTGTGGCATTGTTGCCCCCAGAATGAGCTGGCTCCTCAACACCAGGCCCCGAGCGTCGAGCTTGCATCCCACCACCAGTCACCGCAGTGCCGCTAGGTACTCACCGTTGTCGTCACCGGCAACGGCTGCTCTCGTGTTCCTTGAACATCTCCGTTAGCTTCGTCACCATCCTGACGTAGTCGCCTCGCCGTCCCCCTCCAGTTCCGTGCCTGGTGCCATTCCCTCCACGGTGTTGTTGGCCCGTCCATGGATCGCAGAACCGGAGGTGAGAGTGGCAGACCTGTGGCATTGTTTCACTGCCTTTTCATGTCGGCTGCGCTAGTTGTAGTGTCCACCATCCTCATGACTGACCGGCGACCGTTACGAGTTCGCCATTCTCTCGCTCAAGCAACACACGTCCTCTGTCTGGCTCGCACCCACGACTGCTGACTCATTTATTCTCATGCCTCCATAAATACTCACAGACTGCCCGCGCATTTAGTGACTTCACGCGTCTTCGTTAGTAGGGTGGCGGCATCTTCTATTTGGCGCCATGTATTTAGCTTGCTTCGGCATTGCCACCAACGGACACTGCTATCCTACAGTAAGTTTGATCATCGCCACAATTTCATTTCTGGAGAAAATCATTGTTGCTTTTGGATAAAAACGTTGACATGGGGCTTGTCGTGCAGGTTGAAGTATTCAGTTCGATTTTTTTCTACCATCGATATACGCTTCCTAGCGGGGGTGGGGGACTTAATGGTCGCTCGAAGCTCTTCCAAACATTCTTGTGCACCTAAACCACACTGGAAGTTGTACAAAATAATAGAACGCAGCCTGACTATTAGGTACGGCTGTAGATGTGCTTTATCATCTTTAGCTTTATCTGCCGTGGTGCCGACATGTTTGTGCTTGCCATTTTGTCAAACCATTGTTTGTGATATAGGGGGAATCAACTTAAATTCCATTCAAACATTCTTAACGAAATTTCCACTACGCGAGAAATTTAAAACTTTTACCAGGTCCTACGAAAAGGTACTAATTAGAGGCTCGCGTAGAGGCTTAATTGATGATGCCGCCGACAAGGTAAATCATCACGGCCTGTTGATTGTTTTTTGAGAGCAGGTTTTGTATAATCTCCGCAAGAAGACAAGCGGCACCGTATTTGTTGCTTAAACTAAGTACGCTAAAGAGGCCGGCATATAAAATATAAGTGTATGGATAGTACGAGCGAATTTGAACTGAACATTGCAATCTGTACAACGAACCCTGTAAAACACCTCTGAATATAGCAATAGAGGAGGAAAATGTGTCCCGTGCGAAGGCTGCAATTGAGGAAAAACCCATAACATATGCATCGATAGAGAAGACCTTGGGTTCAATGGCCGTGTCCCTCCATAAGATCCTCACTCACCTCGGACTCACCAAAAATTCTGCTCGGTGAGTACAAACAAAAAGAGTTTTCTGCTTTGAGAATCTGATATAATTCGAAGAGGGGCGGTCTCCTTGTTTCCGAGACTGGTCGAAGGTGATGAGATTTAGGTACATATTTACGACCCTCCACTCAAGTCCCAGAGCTTGTGGTAGTCAATCGTTGAATCGCCTCAACCCACAAAAATGAAGCGTCAGCGGTCGGCTGGCAAGGTGATTATTGTCGTCTTCTCCACGTGTAAATTTGTGGCGAGAGTCGAACTAGAAGAAGGTGGTACAGTGACAAGCGATTTGTTTGCTAAGAAATGCCTACCAAGAGTTTTCACTACAATGACCAGGAGGAGCTCCAAAGCCTTTAAGATATCTTCCCAGAACCTGCTTAGGTAAGTGAAAGACAATCCTGTGAGCGAGAGGTTGTTCCCATGAGCAAGTCGTTTGGTCTATGGCAAAAGAGGGAGTCACACAATCGCTTGGGCTCTATTTGTTCCCCTGCAGAATGGCTGCTTGGAGGTTGAAGGGCATTCGGAGACACTTTTACCTCAGCTAAGATCTACATGACAATATCCCTGGGTGCTAAATCAAAGGCTGCCTTATAATCAACAAACACAGCATATAAGCGATATTCGTGATAGTTTGAAAGAGCTTATTTAAGATCCTCCGCAGCGCACCAACATGCTTTATTCGTTTAGCGGCAGCTCCAAAAGCCATGCTGCTCATGTAGTGTAACCTCTGTGACTTCCAGGAATTGGCTCAACCCCCTTTGTTGGCAGTGACGGTGCCAGCTTGCAGCAGGCGCTTTTCTTGACCCATGCCAGAAGCTAGTTTGAGATAGGCCACCCTTACCCTTAGGGATGATGAGAAAGACAGTTTCCGCCTACTGAAAGGGAAGAAGTTTTTCAACAAGCGGCCACGATGCTGAATTCAGGCCAATTTGGGATGATGACATTACCCTCCGCCAGGACTACACTGAAATCCCCCCTACGAAGCGTTGGTAAACTAGTGAACCGAATAAAAACCTGGCAGTTTGATAGATTTGGTAGCTCATGTTTCGATTAACATTTAAATATGGGCGCCTTTCGGTACCGATAGTGCAAGTAGCGACTGTCTGGCGACACGCTCACACATTCATGAGCCCATCCTTTAGGGCATGTAATTTCGTCCCCTGCTTCGGGAAGAGCTGCGGCGCGATTTCCGAGCAGTTAAGAGCTGCTAATAAGCTAGGGAGGTCCCTGCATTCGTAGTGAGGCGAAGATGAGGAAAGCTTCGGGTGTGGGGGTTCTCGAGCTTTCGGGACAGGTAGGCAATATGTGCGTAAAAATGGTGTTCCATCGACGGGGCGTTGCGAGCATTGTCGCATTTCTGTCGGGACTGGGCTCAATTGGGAACTGTTGCATACGAGACATTTCCACAATTGCTGCTTCAGTATCCTCGCGTCCCCCTGTCTTACGAGTTTCAGAATTTGACCTCTATTAAAAAGATCGTCCGTTACTTTCTGTGTTTTAATGGCAGTTTAGTCTAGGCTTTTTGATTCAGTGTTTCCCTTAGCTTAATTCAAGTAAGAAGAATATTCTTGAGAAGCCTTAGAAATAAAAACAGTATTCCACCCACGTTTAGGAGGTGGGAAATCAGGG
The DNA here is from genome assembly GCA_003439945.1 of Dermanyssus gallinae. Lineage (NCBI taxonomy): Eukaryota > Metazoa > Arthropoda > Arachnida > Mesostigmata > Dermanyssidae > Dermanyssus > Dermanyssus gallinae. The sequence continues at coordinate 329,398 of QVRM01005425.1, read as the reverse complement.
TTTCATTATTTAGCGATAAAGCAAGAACACATTACGTAGTATCCCATAAGTGCGCGCTAAGCTGCAGACTGTTACAAGCTTTTCTACAAATTAGTATGCACATATTTTAGTAACTTTTTTTGGGTAATTTAAGGGAAATCGTCTCACAATTGTTTTGCATGTTGTGACGCGATCACCGTCATCCCGGTGTGTTTTACTGAGATAGTATGAACATTTGAAAAGAACAAGCGACAGAGAGAAAAAACGTTTTGTAAATGGTGTGCGTCCACTACAATAAATCAACGCTGGATACTTACGCACGATTCAAAAAGTGGTTTTCATGGTGCAGAATTATTGTTCTTTTTACTTGCTTTAGTCATTTAAATTCTGCTCGCTATCAGTATTTTTACATCACCAATTGCCGTTGCTGTTCCTAATGAGAGCCCGATAGGCTGATCGTCTGAGCAGTTCTAACACGTTGTGATGCTTGTTTAGAATACTGTGTGCATGTTCGAATTTTATTACTTGAGAGAAGTATACACGACGATAATAACCGAAGTGATTTTAAACAGCGCTTGCTGAACGTCAAGCTAGCGCCGGCTATGGTTGTGTTTTTAAAGCCATAGTTGTTGTTACAAGCGGTAATTACCTCGATCGCAATAGGTACGGAGCATCGAAGTACGTACATAGGGAAGGAGCGAGCATCGAAGGGCTAGCCTACAGCTAGAAGTAGCGGTTAACGAAATTAAAACGAATTTAATGCATGTATAATATGCATTGTATAATGCAACATAAGTTGTCGCAGTTGCTGCTGACGTTGTCAGCAGGCGTTATTGGCGTTCCCGTCGACGTTGCAAGTATTATTATTGTTGTAGTAAATTTGTTGGTGTCGGCGTAATCGTTTCGGCCAACGACTGCGTTTATCGACCACAGGGGAGACGCATGACAAACCTTGAAAAAACGGTGTCATCGGCCACCAGTGCGCGCTTGATTTACTCTCATCACACAATGTTGAGTGGCGGTAACGCCGTGTGACGACATTAAAAACAACAACTACTACAACAACAACAACAACAACAACAACAACAACGACGACTATTGCAACCACAACAGCAACGACAACAACAACAACGACATTGCCACTTCCAACAAAGACGCCGACCCCCCCGCATGCGTTAGGTAGATAGATGCCCGTTTACTTCGTCGGGAGGATGCATCCAAAGCAGCGTCAAAACAGCTAGAGATGCAGCAACACCATAAGCGATAACCGCCGCATGCTATTTATTCCTCACTTTCACTATCTCCACCTCTAACACGGCTACGACCCTACTAACAATTGACTTCTACTTTAACTCACGCGATTACTACTGCGACCACAAGTTTTCTTAGCAGTAGTAGTAGTAGTTACCCTTAATAAATGGCTAAAAAAAATACTTTCGGGGCTGACTCTCAGCCAAGATTTAACGTCCATGGGATTGCTTTGCGCATTGCTTCACAGACGGACCCCCATAAATACAAATGTGCACGGTGGGGCTCGAACCCGCGCACCTATGTGGCTCCTCCGGTCGCGAGGCGCAGACGCATGCCACCACGCCACCAGGCTCGACCCTTAATAAATGGCTGTAGCATATTTATCAATAAAAACGTAGTAGTAGTAGTTGTATAAATTGTTTCTGTATAAATTGTATAATCGAGTTGTATAAATCATCGTAGTAGGAACTGAAGCCGTAGTAGTAGTGGTAGAAGAAGAAGATAGCGGAACAATTAAGTCATGTTCACCGCACAAAACAAAAACACAATTATGCTACCGATAAAAACGCAACCTTATGATAACAACCCTTATGAAAACAAAAAGGCTTCGTTATAGTCGCCGCAGCTAATGGCGCTTCTGGTGCTGCTGCTGCTGCTGTTGCTGCTGCAGGTGTTGCTATTTCAACTCGGTCGCTCGCTCGCGTCGCTCGCCGCTCCAACTTCGACTGCCGATAACACACTCGCAATAGGCCAACTGTGTCATCAGCTATTTCGTAGCAATGAGGCGTATGACGTGTATGCGGCCGACCGCCATCGAACCGACCTCCACCCACCAAAGCCACTCACTCCACTTGACGCCGGTGGAGTCGAGCTTTGGTGCATAACCGCCCTATGGACCGACCGACGACGGACCACGATGCTGACAACCGCCTTTGCCGCAGCAGCAGCAGCAGCAACAACAACAGAACCAGCATCAGCATCAGCAGCAGTAGGATTTCTTTCCGACCTGTTGTTCTTTCTGTTTTTTTTTTGCTTTTGTCTTCCCTTCGCTTCCCGCCGCTGTCTCTCTCGTGACGACGTGTCACGATTTAGCCCGCTCGGTCGCCCGCCGCTGAATCGTTCTTTCGTCGTTTGTTCGTTGGGTCGGTCAGTCGGCCGGTCGTTGTTATTTGTTTGGTAGCGGCCGGCGACTCACGGCGACGGAAAATACGCTGGTTCGGTGGCTGCCTGGCGGGCTGGCTATGGGCGGGCGGGAGGGAGGGCGTCGTCCACAACCATGGCACCGGTGGTGGAGGTGGTGGTTGTGGTTGTGGCTGTAGTGGCGACGTCGACGATGACGGCGACGACGACGACGACGACGACGATTTCGGCGCTTAAACAACGCGACTGGCAACGTTCTTTCTGCTCTCTGTCGGCGGGGGCATCAACCTGAGAGAGGGAGGCAGGCAGGCAGGGAAAGACAGAGAATCCAGCAGCACCGACCGGCAATAGACGACGACGTCTTCTCATCCAACCGTCACCAGAAGCAACAGCAGCAACAGCAGCAGCCGCAGCAACGACGACAGCTGTATAGCGCGACAGCGGTCAACCGCGGCCGCGCCGACTGTAATTGTCGTTGCTGCTTGCTTGCTTCGCTGCGGATGCTCGCTCAGTACGGACGGAGTCGGTGCGCCGCCGCCGCCGCAAACAATATTCCCGAACACCACCAGCCAGCCTGTTACCGGTGCCAACGTAACAGCGGCCCCGCCAAAACAACAACCGTTGAAAATCGTCGTCAAAGCGACAACGGTTGCTCCGGCTGCTGCTGCGTATTGGCGGCCTTACTGTCTCCGAGTTCGTCTGCTGTCGCCGCCGCCGCTGTTGTCGCTGCTGTTGCTGTTGCTACTGCTGCTTCTGCTTCTGCTGTTGTTGCTGCTGCTGCTGCTGTTGTTGTTGCTGCTGCTGTTGTTGTTGCTGCTGCTGTTGTTGTTGCTGCTGCTGGTGCCTGACGCTGCTGTCAGTGCTGATATCCAGTTCAATGTCCAACTGACCGGCCGGCTAACAGCGGCCGCTGAAGCGGCGACGGGCCCGCCAGATTTAGCGGCTGACTGTGGAGACGCCGCCGTCAAGCGCACCATGCGTGAAGAAAAAGAGGAAGAACAAAAGAACCAAAGCTCCAACGGTAGATTATAGACAAGCGAGCAGAATACAGACTGGTGGACGGATAAACAGCTAGGTAGGTAGGTACACGTGAGACAGACAGACAGGCAGACGGACAGGCGAGCGTATGCGAACGATAGAATAAATCCTTCGTAACAACACTCGGCCAACCACGCAACGGTTGACCATTAACAGCCGATGATAATTCTGGTACTCTTTCAGCAACAGCAGCATCATCATCCTCGTCATCATCATCATCATCACAACAACAGTCATCATCATCATCATGATGATGCATCGGTTGGCGGTGCGTGACCAGACCACCACGCCATTCCCGTCATACACCACCACCCACTCTTCTTGCCCGACCAACCAGCCACCCACAGCAAATCATACCTACTGCATAAAAAAAAAACGCCAAAACTGATAAAGACGACGATAACGCATATTGTACACTGTATGTGCCCACAGCGAAACAACAAAGAATTGATATATATATATATATATATATATATATATATATTGTTAAAGTTTAGCCAGACTTCAGAAGAATTGTAGGTTTCGTTAAAAAATGTATTTTTTTTTTATCTTTTATTATTTATTTAGAAGAATATATATAATGCTTCACGACGTTGCTGCTCGTAGACCTAGTTGCTCCTTCTGCGCGCCGTAGCCGCTCTATCGCTCATGCCCGTGAGGAAGTCCTGCCCGCCCCCTGGCGCGAAGGTCCGGGTCCATCCAGTCTCTCATAGTTCCGAGCACTGAGGTCGCGTTACCTCTTTGGATCTCCAGGGACAGTTGATGGGAGAAGAAGGCGTGCGCCCTCTTGTCCATCGTCGCCTGCTGTAACGCGCCGCCAACCCGAGAGATCAATATGTATTAATAGAGTTAGCGGACAGTATCAGTCTTGTTTGGGAGTGACGGTAAAATTACTAATATTTGATGCGGCTCACCAGACATCACTTCAAAAAGGCAACACTTCGTACACATGACACGATTACAAGGATCCTGACGACACTTACAGTGGGCAGGTTGGAGGAGGACATGCAGTGGAGAGACTTTTTTTAAAGAGATGAAAGTGCTTTTACGCACGCGCGCTGGTGACAGGTTAATGTCAGGTAGTGTGGGGCTCAACACCAGTGGATAGTACATATATGACTCTATCCAATCCGCGTGTAATACTCTCTAAAGACACCTCCTCAAACCCCCTTCTGGCTCGGAACTGTAAAGCAGTACTTCGAAGCTAGGACGGGGGAGCCTCGTGCTCAACCCTCACCTAGGTCCTCGGGTACTGAGCCGAGAAGGTATGGGACTGACCTCGACGCCAGCCTGGTCCTCCGGGCCTCTTCGTGCAACGTCTTCTCCTTCATGGCATAGTCGAGATATTGGATTCCATCCATTCAGTGAGAGGCCGAGTAATGCATGCGGAACACGATCTCAGCCGTTCTCTGTCCAGCCGCTGCGCAGGCTGAGTTGTGGCGATGTCGGGAGAGCGAGGGGCAGTCAGCGACTGTGTGGTCTACCGTGTCCGGGAGACTGGAGTTACATTGGATGCAAGTGTCCGTCAGGGTTTTCTCTATTCTCTGCATGTAAACCTGAAACTGGCCATAACCCGTCAGAGCAGTGCGTGGCGAAGTACGTGAGAGAACTTTGTGTCGGGCTCCCGTAGCAGGAAGCCCTCGAAGATCTCCATCCAGCCTTTGCTTACTACGTTCGGTCGGGAGTAAGTTCCACTGGAACTGACTCGATAGCGTCAGCAAGACGTTAGTACTAACCGTCCTGTAGATTCTGCAGGCGCGCATACTCATGGTGCGTTGGGCGGCAATTCGGGCTGGGTACAAGCCCGTGGATTCCACTGCGCAGAGGTTGCGCTACAGCTGGGCTCTCTTCTTGGGTACATATTATACGTGCGCTTTTCCTGTAACGCCGGTGTTCAGCTGCATGCCTACTTACGAGGGTGGACTCACCGGGCCCGATGAGGTCTTACGGACGAATGCGAGGCGAGAGGCATTCTACCTCTCGGAGAAGCGCCTGACCAGATTTGCCAGGACCTTAGGGTGTTTTATCGCCATAAGTTTTACGACCTCTGAAAGCATTGCCTTGGGCCCGGGGGTCTTCCCGGGGGCCAAGCGCTCCGCTTCTTTTAGTATCTCCTCGTCGATCACCGGGGGAATTTGGTCCAGATCGATGTCGTATGCGCGGAAGCTCCGGGATCGTACCCAGGTCGTATCGTCGGGAGAAGCCGAGAGACTAGGGAGGAAGCCTCATGTGCGGGAAGTCGGGAAGAGGGAACTCTGAGACGGCCCATTACTGCCTTAGACGGAAACCTCCACGGATCAATCTGGAGCGACTATCTGTCTTCCTTCCAGGCGACGGCGCCACCAATACGTGTCGGTAAGGACTTCCGCCCCAAGTTGTGATGGGCGTTAAAATCGCCGCTAAATCGTCAAGATAGGCCTCGCAGCGCGCTAACGGCTTATTAGATTAAAAAAATAGCAGCTATAAATGTCTAGAGCAGCGTCGGCCAGCTCGATCCGCGTGAAGCACCGGGGCCTGTCCCGCAGTTGGTTAGTTGTGGGACCTGCCCCGTTCATCAGACAGATGTATCACTGTAAGCATCTGTAATGTAATTATACTGGCTATAAGCGATTTTTGTATTAAGCTTAGACGGGATGCAGATTGCGATGTGGTGGTGCTGGGCACATGCGTCGAGACCGTGATGAGTAGCGCGACGTCGATTACGATTAACTTGTAAAATACAAATCACTAAGGAAACCCATCCGCGTGTCAATCGACGCCACCGTCGTCGGCTGGTACTACCACCCTCTGGCGAAACTCTCGTGATTTATGGTGACTTTGTATGGGGGCAGCTGGGCCAGGGCACGCTTGGATGCCCCGTCCGGGGTTCGCCGATGATTCGGCCGCCTCTGCACTACTCGGTGGCGTTTTCCGCGGGGCTCGTTTGTGTGTCTGCTATACCTGAGCCCGGTAGGTGGGGCAGCCCATGTGGCTGGGCAGCATACGTGGGGGGACAGTGGGGTGCGGCAGAACACTTCTGCGCCGTGTGGTCAGGGGAACCGCAGCGACGGCACGGGCGACTTGTCGGCAAGATTGAGACAAGACGACCTTGCAAGATTCAGCTCGGGGACCCGGCCATTGGCACCGGAAGGCGTGTCCAAGCCTCTGGGTTGCACGTGCTGCCAGTCACTCGGATGGATGACCTGGACTGTAGGTTGCGTAGTCCTCCCGAGAGCGGGTCGTTGCTGTTCGTGACCTCAGGTAGATCAGGGCAGCTCCCGGCTCCTCTTCAGCGTCCAGGCGAGCAATTCGGAGTTTAGGGGGACTATTATTATTATTTGCGCCGGGCGTGAGCGCCGCGGCACGGAACCCACGTGGGAGTGCTCTATGGTTGCGCCCTGTGCCCCCGGCACGTCCCTCTCCGCTGTTTTGCTTGCCTGCGTCTTTTTTCCGTCGATGTCTAGAGCTACACGTCGGCAGGCACCGAGCCCAGCCGTGCTCGCGCCAAGGGGGTTTGTTCCAGCTTTCTTGATGCACTAAAGGGGTCATTGGCCATTGCGGCCCTAGTTTTGCAAGGTAACAGCACGTCTTTTGTGACGACGGATCCGCCGCCCTCCCCGTGTTTCCACTTAGGTTCCCGCGCACGTCTAAGCTCACGCTCGAGCGCCCGTGCATGTGCACGTTCCGCCAATGTGGACACCCGCTCGCCGGTCCAGATGAACGTCCGCACACATAGCAACCATGGGCGACACGGAAGGTGGACCTTCATCACCAAGTCACCAGGTCAACACCATTCCTTGGGCTATGTCTTTGTCTATCTTTGTGCATACTACATTTACATGCATCCAGATAGAAGGCTTGGGGGTGGGGAGGAATCCGGGTTTAGTGGGTTTACGAGTCTCACACTAGTCACGCAGGCTGCTAGTGGCGCATGTGCATCATGCAATCCCGAAACCTCCCAGAACAAAAAAAAGATAGATAGATAGACGGCTTATGTCAAGATATACACCGTCCTAAAAGGGCGCCTCAGGAGTTTGAGGGCCTGGCTGCATATTTGCTCTACTGCTTTATATGTCTAGATAAGACTGTAATTACCGAGTTAAAAAATACCCAAAGCGGTGCATTATATGATTTACCAACTGACGGCTTAGTCACGCAGTGCTTCGGCTAACATGAGTAAACCTCTGAGCTAAATTCACAGACTTAACTTCCCCCAATATGCCCAATCTGTTTTCAGAAAAGAAAATTTTTTTTTGTCATACACGAGTTCCATCAGATGACCTATGTTGTACAAAACGTAGACAAAAAGAATAACGAACTTCGCTGGATGAGAATCTGCCGATAACGAAAGTATTGGGGCTACTATTGTCGGCTTAGGCTAAGCACAGAACAAGTCGTCGGCATCGCCCGTCGGGTTCCTGATTGCACATATTCCTTACTTGTGGCAGCAGAAGTATGAAAATGTGAATTGTCTTCAACGGAATATATGTGCGACGATATGTATTCGACGGGAGAAGCCGCGCGGGTTTGATTTCCTCGCGGCGTACTGCCTTTCGAAGCGATCTGCTTAACCTTTGAAAACGTTTAATACCTGTATACTATATATATATATAAAGTGCGACAAGAGCCATTTGAGAATTTGTTTCGAATTTTGAGGCGTAGCGGCACTGACGACAAGTTGGTTTACACCATTGTCGTTTTATACCATGTTACCATAGATATTTTTATATCAGAGAACGGAGCTTTATTATGAAAATAAACATTAGTATATCCTGAAATGACAATGCTGGAAAGTCCAGGGGCGGTAATCGGCCTAACATCTTATATATATATATATATATATATATATATATATATATATATATATATATATATATATATATATATATATATATAAATTCACCTGTCTGAAGTCCATATTCGAACAAACACATATGAATGAGGGTGTTCAGAGCAGACTCCTAAAGGTTCTGCGGAAGATGTGATATCGAGCCAAATGCTCTGAACCTTTTGTCTCTGTCAATTTTATTTAAGGACAACGATACACGGTACTACCACATCTTCTTTGATGGTCGAATGAATAATTGTAGGAGCCAAATAATGCGTATACCTAAATGTATCACACGAATTGAAATCATCAATAATATGTTTGCCTAGCGTGTAGGCAGAGAATTGCATGATAATACGGACTCGCAGGCTTCTTCGTCCCAGCTTTCTCCCATTCTTTATTCGGTGTATATATATATATATATATATATATACGCTGAAATATGCGTAGTTCAGTGTGGTTGTTGGCCGCGGTACGTTACCGCTATGTGACTGTGCGAAGTTAGCATGTGAAATTCAGAAACACTGTTTGCGTTGAGACATTGATCTGCCACGCCTTGCGCATCTCTGTACCAGCGTCTCTGCGGGGGCCAAATTCTCGCCGTGTTTTTGCACGACGATCTTTCGTGCTATCTTAGTGGGCGTCGTTGGAGAAGGAGGGTAGTCTTCGCATTGCTGCCGTTCCAGCCCGTCAACCCGTTGGCATCGTTGCTGGTGTTGAGATTTTACAAATTCCACACGAATTCCTCGACGAGTCCGAGATGTAAGGACGTAAGTGAGGTAGTGGAAAAAGCTAGGAAGAAAGCGTCTGGCAAAAACAAAGACTAGCAGCCGGTTCAGCAACAATAACGGCAGAAGCAACAACAACAATGGCAGGAGTAATAACAACAACAACGGCAGAAACAACAACAACAACAACGACGACAGAAGCAACAACAACGGCAGCAGCAGCAGCAACAGCAACAGCGTAACCGACCGACTCCGACGAAAACAGCTCAAGCTGTGCCTCTCTCTATTGGTTCCGGTATCGTCTGTTCTGCGGCTCCGACAAACACTACATTTATTCTACGTTTGTTAACGCAGTCGACAGCGTGATCATCTTTCACGTTAGCTGGGAAGACTTAAAGCTGTCTTTCCTAGTTCGTATGGCTGCACGAGTAGAAACGGTATCACCTTGCTTCGTCTACTTAAACTATATATATATATATATATATATATATAAAGTTTGAAATGTGATGAACATCTCATACATCCATTGAAATCGAATCTATACTTTGTTGAGCCGACTGGTTCGCCATTCTGAGCAGCCCAAAACGCATAGGAAAGGAGAGACGCGTTAGACGCGAGCAAATGGCCGAGTCAAAGTGCTTACCGATCCGATCTCGATCGAAAGCTGCGGTGGGTGATATATGATTTATCTTTACCGGCATTCGCAAAGAGCAGTGATCGATGCCAACTTGACATTCGATTAGAACAATATGATACTCGTGTAGTATCCGTTGCATGGTGAAGGTGTCAGAAAACGCTCCCGACTCCTTTGAGATTGCACGAAGCTGATATAGTTCCTCGGGAATGTTCTGAAATTTCCGGCCTAGTAGAGAATGAGTTACAGTCGAATCCAGTGGCAGATAGCGTTATATTTGATCATGTTTGGGTGGAACATTTGACGCGATCTTTCCACGGGCAACGGTATGCACAAGACTGGTTCGAAAAAGGAACCCAATCGACAATTGAGAATCCCATCCCCTGGAAAGTGCGGACAGATGGTACCGAACATTTCGAACTGGACATTTTAATCTCTATGACGAAAATGTGGTTTGAGTGAACTTTGTGATTAATGAAAACATAATATATGCACAGCTAGAGGAGACTTTGGGTTTGGATACCAACGCCATCCTTAAGGTTCTGCCAGACAACCTCGTAATTAGCAACAGTTCTGATTGATGATGAATATCGTGATTTGTCACAAAACAAACACGATCCGCGAGCCCTTCTGGCTCAAGAATTTCTGATCGAATTCGACAAGGTCCGGCTTGATAACATTTAAGTATGCTTTTATGAATCTCGGCTCAACTCCTAAAGCTAACAGTGGTCAGGCGTTGGAGCACCTCCACGCACAAATATGGTCACCGTCTTCTTCCCCAAAAGTGAAATTTTGGCGATGGTCGAACCGGAAGAAGAAGAAGGTGGTACAATGACAAGCAAATTGCAGAATGCCAACCGAACGTTGTTACTGCACTCACCAAGAAGAGTGCTAAGGCGTCTTTTAAACAACGGTTTCTCTATCACAAGAACTGGGGCCAGCCCACCGAGCTAAAAAAACACTGAGATTGTTCGCGCCGCATATAAAATTAGGCTGGTAAGGCACCCAACTTGTTTACCCGACTTGGCACCGTGCGACTTCCTAGGCCCACGGCTTGTCAGACATTGCCGAAACTCCATTAAAAAAAGAAGCAAGGGGCGTAAGAAAGAGGCGCTGTAGTCGAAAGACTGCGTCATCCTTATGTAGGATCAATGTACTAGTTTCAAGCACTGTCTTTTAGAACTTGCTATAAATACATACATTTACAAAAGCTTTATAGACGACCAGAGGAGACACATAAATGCACGGGGATGAGCCCCACCGTTGCAAATTTGCATTTAAGGGGTCCGTCTCTCGAAGCAATGCGAAAGCAGTCCCGTGGACGTTAAATGTTGGCTGAGGGTTAGCCCGAAAATGAACCCACCTACTGAGTTGTTTGTAATCGGTTTGGTTATTCGAGATCCTAGCGTCACTTTCGTATCCGCAATCCGCCGAACACGTAAATCATACTGATATTTTCCGACGCCCTTAGCCATCTTCATCCCTCTTTGATTGACGTGGTCTCTGATTACACCTCGTGAATGCGTACGTGTTCCTTACGCTTTCCCAGAGTCTTCTCAATGTAGTCTAAAATGCACTTGTTTTTGTTGCCGCATAGGCGATCCGCCACACTCTCTTTCTCAACAAAACAGCACTTTGACGTTTTTTTTATGGCTACCCTTCGAAGCGGGAGCGATTCCTTTAGTTGAGTCAGCGGATCATGTAAGTAACCTCTTTTAGTAAAGAGCCGAACTGGGCTGCCGCCTGTCGTCCCTGGCAGTTGTTTTCGGAGCCTCAGAATGAAGGTTTTCAATTCAGTGTATTTTCTTTTCTGGCTGTAGCTCGGATATGGGTAGCCGAGGCGTGTTAATGTTTTGTCGAGTTTTGCTGCACGAGTTGAGGCGCTAGTACTCGAACTTGTGCTTATAAGATTCGAAACCCATTTCTAACAGGAATAAAGGATGGTCAGGTAGGTACCAACCTGGCTGGCCTCCACAGGTGAGCAGACGTTCGTCCCGAATTATGGGCTTCCTTTTTATCTTCTATATAAGATGTCTTGATCTAAGCCAGGCCACCACGCTGCCTGAGGGCTGTTACTTTTATATTGACCACGCCAAAGTGACTATTGTGGAGATTCTCGAGCAGTTGTTTGCGCACGGAACTCGGGAATATCACAATACGGTGACCTTTGTTCCACTCCACTTACACTAGTCAACTTGAACGGTTTGCTTGTATCACACATGCGCTGACATAACTGCTTGTCTCCTCTGGTTGCTCTGTCAATTGTGGTGACGTTCTCCGGCATTTCACTGACCAACCGGCAGTAGAAGGCGTTTACTGGTCAGCTGGTGTTATTGCCTGCAAGTCTTCTGAACGGTGTGGCAATCTAGCGAATGCGTCTCTATTCGGTGTCCTTCTGAAGTTTGAAGAACATATATTGCGTAGTGTTGTGACTGGTCCATTATTAGTGGTCGTAGGCAAGAAAATGCTCCTCAAGGACTTCAAATCTGACACCAATGCAAATCGGCGAGTGAAGATTCGTTAAAATTACGATCTTTTTATATCTTCTTCAGTGCCAGCTCTTCCTGGTCCAGTTGCGCTACTCTACGCTCGGTTAGATACTCCGAATAGATACATGACGCGCACTACACCTCTCGCTACCATCGGGTAGGCGATGAGGTAGCTAAATTTTTAACTAGTGAGGCATCAGTTGCCAGAATGCCAACTACTGCCGCAAACCTCATGCTGACATTCGATGACTCGCTTGATTCACTTGGACGCACTTGCCGCGTAGATAGTGTCTAAGATTTCGATTTAATCTCTCAATCTTGTATGGCTTCCTAGCCTGTCGGATCTGTCGGGAAAACTTGGTCGTGCAGTTTGTCGTGTGTAGGCGGCACGAGGTGAGCTAGCAGCACTAGAGCTCGCGTCGTTTCCAGGTAGTCGTTCAGCTTTATTAAGATTTGAAGCCTACTATCGTAAGAGAGCCACTGTTCGTGCTCTTCTAAGAAGCAATCGAACTCGGAAAGCGACTCACGGGCGCAATAGCTGCCATCTTTATTGCCATAGACGCTCTGTTGTGCTGTTCACCCACTACACCTCCCTATTCACTGTAATAAGCGTACCTTTTCGCTGCTGCACGAATTCCAGTCGCCTGCTTGTAGGTTCATCTGCGTCGTAGCCACGATAGTGTATCGAAGTGCATCTATACGGAAGGGGGAAGTCGTAGCTGCCTTCGATTTGTAACGGTTTCCTAGGCATAAAGCCTACTTCACATGAGAAAGAGGCGCTGTGCTGCTTGGTGCATCAGTACATAGGTAAGATCCGCCGGCTTGATCTACCAGGCAAGCTTTATTGTGCATTGCACAACCAGGACATTCTCCGACTACAGGTAGCGGTGTAGTTGGAGGATTATGTCATCATAATATAGCGTAAACGCATTCGGTTTAGCTATTAAACTTAACTCGATATTAGCACATAAACATTGCAAGCTTAATACGAGATATATTTTCATTATACATACATAGGATTGTGCCACACGAAATTATCCAAACTTAAAACCATTCACGTTACGGATGTCACTGTAAAAAGTCTGCACAACATGGAAGTCTTTATTTCCGCTTCTTCAAACGAAAGACCTGCAAAAACGCCTCGAAACCAGAAAACCATGTCTTACAGGGTCGTGGAGGTTAGCTCTTAATCAATATTTCGTTTTCCTGGATATATATATATATATATATATATATATATATACATATATATATATATATATATATATATATATATAGGGTTCATGACGCTGCTGGTGTGGGTACCTTCTTAAATCGCCTAAGTGATATTTCCTGGAGCAATGTCTATGACTCAAATGATGTTAATTTAGCGTTCGAGAATTTTCAACAAACCCTTCGGGGTATTTATAACACATCATTCAGTTTACGTCTCATAGAGCGTACGAAGGCGTCAAAAGGTGACACGTTTGTGTTCTCGCCAGGACTGCGTCGCCTAAGAAAGCATGCCAACAAAATGTACATTAGGCACAAAAAGATTAATTCCCCAGAAAGTAAACATGCTTATCTGGTGAGCCAGAAAAGGTACAAAACCGCTGTTCGTATTGCTCGTTCAGCGTTCTATAAGGAGCGGTTTGATACCTTACGTGGTGATTCCCGCCGTCTCTGGCAGTTCATTAACAGGTCCTGTGGTAAACATAAAGGCTCGGCCGAGTTGCCTACTGCTCTTGTCACCTCTTCAGGAGAAACTTCCACAGATCCTGTTTTAATAGCCGACGAATTTAACCGCTACTTCGCGTCGGTGGGTTTGGAGACGGTCTCTTCATTGCGTCTTGAGGACGATATTAGACCGCGATTAAGGAACCTTTGGTCCTGTAATGACGTTACCTTCAGTTTTCGCGCTGTAACAGTAATGGAGGTGACCTCGATATTACTTAAGCAGAAACGGAGCTGGAGCTGCGGTGCAACGGGACTTCCTGCTCAACTTCTAAAACTTGGTACTCCATACATTGCTGGTCCTCTTACGCACATAGCGAACCTTTCACTCGCATCTGGAGTGTTTCCAACCGCCCTTAAGGCTTCTTTTGTTACACCTATTTACAAAAAGAAAGGCGACGTTGCGGAGCTTAAAAGCTACCGACCTATCAGCTTGGTTGACTGCATTTCAAAGCTATTCGAGAAGCTTGCTCTCTTGCAGCTGGAACACTTCCTCGAATCCTGCAGCTTTCTTTCGCCTAATCAATTTGGATTTCGTCACGGTCGGTCCACGGGCCTGGCACTCGCGCATCTCTGGCAGTTTGTAACCGACTCCGTTGAATCGACAAAAGTTTGTCTAGGCGTTTTTCTCGATGTCACTGCGGCATTCAATTGCGTTCGCCATTCTTTCATTCTTCAAATCTTGCAAAACCTTGGGTGTTCTGCAGGTACAGTAGAGTGGTTTAATTCATTTCTATCCTCTAGATTGCAGTCCGTTCGTATAGGGCAAGTGGTTTCCTCGTGGAGATCTGTTAATATTGGAACTCCACAAGGATCGGTGCTAGGACCGTTTCTTTTTTTGATTCTAATTAATTTCATTCTGCTTAATATTGAAAAAGAGAGCATTGGTAAACCGCTAGCTTTTGCCGATGATACTTCACTTTTATTTAGGGTTGACTCTCCAGCCCTCGATATACCGCGCTCACTATCTCAAGTGAAGGAGGTAATTAAAATCTTTAATTATTTCGGCCTCGTTGTTAATGCTAGCAAGACTAGTCTCACTCTGTTTCGCTCTCCTCAACTAAAGTTGCGGGCGGATCTTGATCGGCTTTCTTCAGAATTCGGTCTGAAGTTCTCGTCAACTACTAAATGTTTAGGCCTCATATTACACGATGGTTTAAGTTGGCGCGCTCATATTGATCATATAACACCCAAATGTTATGCAGTTATATCGGCCTTGCGACGTTTGCGTCGGGTGGGAGTTCCGTTGGATGGACTGATATTGATCTACAAAACGCTGTTTGTGCCGGTACTCACTTACGGCATTCTCTTGTGGGGAAGTGGTTATAATCACGTTCTGCATCGGGCTCAGGTCATGCAGAACGATGCACTGAGGGCTATATTTGGGATGAGACGTAGCCATTCTGTTAGATATATATATTGTGATTATAAGATCCTATCCATCGATTCGCTGTATCGTCTTCAAGTAGGTACTTTCGGCTTCAAGATCAGTCGTAGTTTAGTACCTGTTGAGGTTGCCTTCCCTCTAGTCCCTCAGCGGCGGAAAACCTCGCGACGGGCCACCACTTTTGTGATACCTCGGGTACAGAAAAGATCTAGTACCCAATCTCTTGTATATAGACTGCCCGTCGTATGGGAGAGTATCCCGCATGAAATCCGTCACTCGAAGTCCCTGACCTGCTTTACCCGAGACGTCAAAATATGGCTTTTAAATAGGAATACATGACGGAGAAAGGGAATCTACTGAGAGAGATGATCTAATTTCTTAGTTTTCACCTGTCATTTTGGGTTATAATGTTTATGAAGTTATAACTCAGTGTGCTCCTTTGCCTTGTATGTCAGTATCGCCAATAATATGGTATAGGTATTATCTGCTGCTTTATCTTCTTCTTTTTCTTCTTTTATTCCCAAACCCTTGTACCACTTTTCATAACGAGAACTTAAGCATGTGAATGTATGCAGTTCCGTAAATAAACCACGTCTGAATTGAATTGAATTGAATATATATATATATATATATATATATATATATATATATATATATATATGGGCAGACACGGGCGATAGCCTTTTCTGCAAAATTACCTGAATAGTTATAACTGTTTGAATTTATGTAATAATGGAAACCTAAAGCTCAATGAAGAATTATTGTACTTAAATAAATTATCCGTTCGGAGAAGACGGTCCCATAACATATCACATTGAATAGATCATTCACGCTTAACAGTGACGAACCAGTCTGCCCCTCTGACTCTAGTTTAGAGGCTGTACATGGCTTCCCATCTAACAACACAATAGGAAATAAGCGAATATATATATATATATATATATATATATATATATATATATATATATAACTTTGCATTTGATTCCGTGGTAGCATTTATAGACGCGGATTGTGTTAAACTCTGTGAAGATTGGGTCGTGTTTCTTCCCAAACCAAGTGGGAAGAGGTGTGACGCCCATTTTGAGTCCACTAAGCACGTAATGACGAATATACATTGCGAATTAAACATGCATGTTATTCAACGATACAACGTATTCTTCTAAACCGCACCTAATTAAATTGATCATGTTATTGATGCATTACTCTCTGGCCTGAAATTACATGGAATTGTCTTCTACAAATTACATCGAACAATTCTCCGAAAATCATCCTCTGGGGGCTACTTTTACGTTCTGCTGTTTTTTTATTCTTATTTATTCTTATTTAGAAGGTTCCGAAAGTGCTAATGCACAATCGGTGCTGGCAACCGACAACGCTTAGTGCGGGATTGTTGCCCACAGAAAACCCCAATCTTCTCTCCAAAAGTATCAAAAGTTCAAAGGAGCGTGTCTTTAAGGACTTCGTAGTGTCCTGGGTCGCCTTCCGTAGGACGCGCTTAAGAGCGTCCAAGGCCGAGCGGCTTTGTCGAAAGCCATACTGGTCGTCTAACAGGGCCTGTAAGTCTTCGATCTCTAAGATGAATCGGCCGGTTATGACTCTTCACCAACATGCATCCAGTATACATACAGCAGACAAATCGGTCTTTGAAAGTGGATTTCGGCTTTGGAATTCTCTTTTCGAGTGCGCTGGGTAGCTGCTTTCCGTCAGCAAGAAGGTAATCAAGCCCGCGACGGTCGCTGGAGCCTTTTTTTTTGTTCTGGGAGGTTTCGGGAATGCATGATGCACATGCGCCGCTAGCAGCCTGCGTGACTAGTGTGAGACTCGCAAACCCACTAAACCCGGATTCCTCCCCACCCCCCCAGGCTCGGTATTGCTTTGGCATTGCATCGAAGCCGTGGGAGAGGCGTCTCTGCCGTTCTCCTTCAATCAGCTCTATCCCTGACTATCATCCCGCATGTCTACCTGCGGTTGGATAGGGGATGCCATTTTGTAATCCGTCCTGTGAGGGTGCGTCGAGACCATGAAGGCCTGGCTGCTCCCCACCTGGAGCTGTTTGATCGCTGGAGCCTGTTAGGCAAGCTGGAGGATGACCCCTGGCGAAAGGACGAGTCACTCTGCCGCCCTTAAAACCTCCTCCTTCGGTGCAGGTGAATAGTCTACGTCGGGGTCTGTCTGGGGAGCAACAGATGCAACTGCTCCTGGATCCGTTCTGCTGTTCTATTGATGTCTAACGGTCCAGAGTCTGTTCCAAAGAACCGATCCTTCTTCCTAATGAACCCTCTGTTCCGTTTACACGTCAGGAATGACATAAGGTTAAAATTCGAACGTAACGCGGCGAGAAAGTATTAATCAGGCGCTATTTATGAACTCACTTATTAAGAATTTGCGTTTTTTTTTGTTTGCAAATTTCTACAACTATCAATTCATATATGTTTTTAAATTTTATGATACTAGGGCTTTTCGTATAAATATAGAGCATATAAAAAAATGAATAAAAGTATATAAGGATACGTTTATTATCACATAAAGGCTGCATGTACGATGACTTATAATGAAACATAATTATTTTTAAATGTGACAAAATTGTTTCCTGAATAAATAAGATCGCAAGCTCAGAAACAAGATAAGCTGTGGTGGACTCGATTTGCGCGTGCCCATCTAGCGATTCACCGTACAAACAGATCGTAGATGAGCTACAAGCATGTTACAACTTCTGAAATCATAAAAAGTTGAGATTTTAAGCGAAATAGCTTGGTATCATAAAACGTTTTCTAGCTGCTAGTTTTTTGCGTAGATGCCGCAGTTTATTTAATATGCCTGGCAATGAGCAGCCAAATCTAAATAATTACGCGTTTAACGTCAACTACAACAACAATACACTATTCTGGACCCCTGGGTAAAGATAAATTATTTCTTATTAAGGCGATCTAGCCGCCTGTAGATGAAAACACCTTAAATGTGCACTTGTACGATATACTTGTATGCTACGCCGTAGTACTACTCACTAGACCAATAACTAAATCACCCTATAAAAACATAGCTAACTTACACGTTTATAATGTGCTTTACTTACGGCTTGGCTTTCCTGTTGTTGCAGCGAGATAAATGTTTCGACACTACAGAAGCACCGCGGCCTTTAAATTTTCGAACAACGCGTATTTTACTGAACGACAGGCTGAAACCTGATAGTTATGAATTGATTTGAGTCTAAAACAGCCAGTGTTTGGGAAGCCATCCATTAGAAACCTATTGGGAGCATGACGCTATTGTATTGTACAAACAGATAATAACGAGCAGCTCCCACATAAGTTTCCCCATTCGGGAATATATCTCCCTACAGAACGAAATTGCAAGCCGCTCTAAAAGCCACAGGTAAAATAAATGGTCCAATAGCTCAAACAATTAATAATTCGAATTAGTTGGGCCACAACCAATGGCGACGCAATGTATAGACTTTAGGCGACACTTGCCTGCCGAAACGCCGCATGTCCCCTCCTTGGAGGCAATGCCACTCAATACAATACAAATATCTCCTTTATTTAAAAGCTGTCTTTAGCTGTTTGCCAAACAAATTAGTGGTTGACGACTGCCACACTGGCAGTCTCAGGCTGTTGATCGTACGTGGTAGTGCGAATACATCTGATCATTGCGTATGAGGTCTTTAAAAACGCGGTAGTCAACACGACGCTGGTACTCCGCGACACTTGGTAATGCGACTCTGTCACGCGTCAAGGGAGGATTATGGGTTTAGTGACTTTGCGAGTCCCACACTAGTTCGTTGACATCAAGAAGGCTTTTGATCGTGTTGACCGGAAAAAGCTTGCTATTTCGTTGGATCTTGTTGAACTTCGCGGCTCACTGACGACCCTTCTAGACGACAACTTGAATAGGAACTTTTTAGCAACCGGTAACGACATGACTGCTGACCCATCCCTCAAACAAACGTCGGGAATCTTCCAGGGTGATTTTCCGTATCACCCGTGCTGATTGTTTTTCTGTGGCCGGACTGATCAAAGCCTGGAATGAAGGAATGCACGAGTTTGTATGTTTGCCGATAACCTCTGCATTACATCAATATTTGTCATAAATTTCAAAAGAGGAGGACGCCTGGGAAGTTACAATACCTGCTACAAAACGGGACGCTTCGAATTTGTTCATAGAACTAAACACCTCGGTACCGTACTACAGCCAGCGCTAGAATTCGGAAGCATGTTAATGACGTAAGGCTAAACGCAGCGGTTGCCATAAGTCTCTTAGGTGATCTGCGAAAATTCCCTACGGAGGCAGCACTGAGAGTGTTTAACTTGAAGATTTTGCCTCTAGTGATGTACTGTTCACACATAATACCAACATGTCTGGGTCTTACCAAACGAAAATGCACTGGGGCTTCTTCAAAACATCTTGAGCACTTCTGTCATTCATCTCGTCAACGCAAGTACGTTGTGTGAACGGTTACGCAAAAACGGATTGTTCTTGTCCCCGCTCTTATACTTACTAAGAACTTAGAGTTCAGAGAGGAATGAAATCTGCACTTTCTTGTTCAAAGATATCTCGACGGTCTAGCTTTTGACGCTGATCACTGGAAATTAGCGATCTGAGCCGATAGCAGCGTGATTTGAAGAGTGTTATTTCTTGTAAACAGGAACTGCTACATCCCAGCGGACGGGCGTGCATGTGTAAATATTTTAACGAGAGTATCACTGAGGATACCACATTTTATATGGCGCTAATGTCCCAATTATGAGTGTTGTTAAAACATTCCATATTAAAAAAATCATGTTTGTACAGCTTATAAATGTCATGTTTTCCCGAAACCTTCCATTAAAAAAAAATATTTTATTAAACAACTGTGCCTTCTTCTGTTTTCCTGTACACTCAACAACATAGACACCAGTTTGTGTGTTGTAACAACTCGATAGAACAATGCCTGCATTTGTTATGCTTGATTCCTTGACTATCTCGCTCCGTCCTAGCTCATGTTAGTAACTAGACCTTATTCTACGTTTTGTGCACCAAATGACGAAAATATATCGACTAAAGGGAGAAAAATTAAATCCAGTTCGTTCGATTAAATCCCTTGATAAAGAGGGCATCTGAGACCTAAACGTGGATGTATCTCACTTTTACCTATATTCCCGCTAGAATTTTCGAGACGACGACAGAAAGCTGCGTTGAAAATCGTGTGCAGAACATGTGGAGAATGGTTTTAATCACAACGCCATCATTGGCCGTGCTATCACAAAGCGATTGCGCACATTGCGACGATTCCGTGTATTAAAAGTAACGCGTCCCTGAAGGGAATAAAAGAAACACGGATTGCGGGGAGGGGGTCTCGATCAGGGAGTCAAAAATTTCGTTAGCTTCATTTTCTCTGGACTTGCCATTTCAATTTAGAGAAACGAGACTATTCATCTCATCGAGTGTGCGCCCTAACAAGATTTCCGCGGCCTGAACGAATACGTACGCTACTCGCACTCGGCTCTATATTTGGACGTCCTAAAAGATCGTAACTAGAGGTACCATTCCATCGAAGTTGATTACCCCCCCCCCCCCCCCGCCCCCCTTCTCCCACTTGATAACTATATTTGGTACAACTAAATTGTGTTGCGAGCTGTTGTTATTCGTGTTTCATGTACGTCATGTTAATTAGATTGTTCCTCATTGTGCTACTAGAACTGCTTTTCGACCATATTACGCGATTGATATCGAACCCAGTCGATCTGTTCGTGGTGAAACCGCGCGAAGAACAAATCGCTCTCGTTATGAGGAGTCTGTCCAGTATGCGTCCGATAATGCTGTTTGCCATAGCAGTTAGTGTTGGAGTAACCAGCATTAACGGTACAACAAGCAACAAATAATACCACCGAGAACGATAGGATCAATAGCAACAACACATAACCAATTTCACCGCACACATAGGCGACATAGGCGTACACCTATGTATCCACACAAGAAAATTCTTAATCCGTTTATCAAATGTCTGTCAAATCAAACGTGCGTGATATATATATATATATATATATATATATATATATATATATATATATATATATTGACTTCAATAATAAGAACTATTTAAGCAAATATAACAGCAGAGCAAAATATCCTGAAACACATTTATTAAAACTTCTTCGAAGCCGTGGAAGACGTCCCTGCCATTCTCCGCAATTAAGCTATGTCTCCGCCTATCTTTCTACATATTTACACGCATCCAGAAAAAGTGTTTATGCCAAGGAGTACACCGTCCTGAAGGGGTGCGTCAACCCATTAGGGCCTGGCTGTGCTTTCCCTCCCTCCAACCTTCTTCGTTTCAGCTACTCGCTCGAGGTTCCAGCATGAACCTCTCCCGCCTAGCGATTTTCTTAGCTGTATTGAACGCCAAAATGGCCTTGAACAGGTCCGTCGCCTCATTCCACGCTTCGACGGAATCACGGCTATCATAAAGCTAACTACCTCCTTGATGGGGCGGCCTCTCACGGCCGTGGAGTCGTGCACCTTGCTTGCCAAAGAGACTCGCATTGTTGGACAGTGTGCTCTATGTTGTGCGCCTTTCCACATTCGCATAGCACGCAGGTGTCACTGGTGGCCTTCCTCATCTTAACCATGTAGCTCTAAAACTGGCCGTCTAGAAATGACCGGTCAAATCCTGAACTGTTCAGTAAGTCAACTCCCCGTGTATGTAGTCATACCAAGTTTTGAGGTCCGATATGAGACTCTTGGTCCAGCTTCCCCTGGTCACCCCTGGTGTAACCTACATTCCTTCTGCCAGACCGCGATTGTGGCACCTCTGGCAAGATGTATATTTTCCTCAGAAATATCTTGCTTCTTTGGCCCGTCAGTAGATCCTAATGCAACATTTTAACTAGGACCAAGTAAGCTTCTATTGGGGATATACGGTACTTCTGGCTAACCTTGATTGCTAGTGTCAATTGCGCCGACCTCAGAGCTTTCCTATTTTTCCCCGTCCATAGTGCCATGTCCGCCCAAACGTGCGCCGCCTAGAGAGCCTTCTTCTATAACCTGGGCAACCTCCTTTCTCTAAGCAGTTCTTTGGTCAAAGTCTGGAAGATATTCCGCCACCGTTTAACGAATAGCTTGACTACACTAGCGGAGAGGTATGCAGCCATGGCCTGGAGCTTTTCCAGCCGTCTAATCTCTTCTAGCGTTACCTCTAGAATATCCTCCAGGGTAACCGGAAACTCCTCATGTCCCTTCCAGGGCTCTGTCGCAAAGGGAAAGTCTATCTCCGTCCGGTGGGAGCTTCTTTATTTATCCATGGGAACAAGAAAACGTCCCACTGAGCTATTTTTGGCTATTTAGAAGGTTGTGGAAGTATAGAAATAGAATTTTTCAATTTTATCAAATTATCCGAAAATAGGTAACGATGTGTGATAGCAGATCCAAGAGTTGTTTGCTCAGAGTTCAGGCCTCTTGCGTCGTACAGGTAGCACATTTCCGTGGTAGATGATTCCGTTGTAGTAAAAAAAAAACAGTCACAATAACCTTGGTTTTGGATCTGCCCTGCCTGAATTTCTTCGGTCGACTTTTCTTTTTGGAAGCACCACTGGATGAATTAGGCTTTCTTTGCGGCAATTCAGGGTTCTCTGTTATTGCCTGAAGGTTCTATTCGGACACTTCCCGACTGGCGTTAATTTGTTGGAAATTCAGAATTTTTAGCACGAACTTCGCTGCCAGACTTCTGACGCGTAACATGTCGATCAACACTGTTACAGCTGATTCATAAGATGCCTCCAATTCCTCAGTTATTTCCCTGACAGTAGGTTGGCGATTGTTGTATACGCTTGCTTCTGTTATTGACGCCTTTTAGGCCTTTCCGAGCGGGGGTCATCGTGCGTTATGTGTATCATTCTGTGTATACCGTGTGGTACCATCAATTTCGCGTTGTGGAAAACGTACGATATACACCGTATTGTGGGATACTGCTTGATCACCATAAGCAGTTCGTATATATATATATATATATATATATATTAGGGAAACGCACCTGATTCTAAAGGCGGCCAATATTCACTTAACAACGCATTTCGCGCGCGCGCTCTCAGCCAGTGAGGCTGTATCCACCTGCTTGTCTCTCCAGTTAACTGACTCTAGTCTCTCCCTCTCTCTTCTCTTCAATGTCCGTCGTCATTCTCCCATTGCGATGTTCCCCCTTTGCTCTTAATTGCCATTGCCTCTTTCAAGCGCCGCTTTAGTACTCCCTCGACCCTCCCCCAATCTCCCCCCCACCCTTCTTTAACGAAGGAATCATCATTGTCACACCAACAGCATCATCATCATCATCATCTGTTATTGTTTGGCACCCGGCCGAGCCGGCGGCAGCATCTTCTTCTTCATCATCCGGATGTCAGGGCGGCAGCCAGCGAGCGAGCAAGCAAGCAAGGTGTTCGCGTACCAAGCGAGTGTGTTCGCGTGCCCTTTCAAGAACCCTCGCCATTGACGGCGCCGTTCTCACGTGGAGGTCTTTAACGACGACAACAACGACGATGATAGCGCCATAGCAGAGTTGTTGTTGTTGCTGCTGCCGTTGCGTTCCTCCTTTCCGAACTGTCGAACCGCCCGGCCGCCCGCCCGTTCGCTCACCCGGCCCGCCAGCCCAGCCCGCCGGCCGGCAAGCAGGCAGGCAGGCGAATGACACTTGTGTTTCTGCTGCTCCAGCTGCCGCTGCTGGCCGTACGAATGAGTGAGAGAGTGAGTGGCGTTGCCCGCTGCTTCTGTTGTTACCGCTAGCTAGCATAGTCGTCGTACCACCACCATCATCATCACCATCACTATCATCATTATCATCATCATCACTGCACTGATAATCATCCTCACCAAAATCAACACTACTACTACCACCTGACCATGCTGACGACAAGAGCCGCTCAGTTCTGCACCCTCTCCCTTTAAGAACCCTTCTCATCTTTGAATGTCGCCGTTGTCGTCGTCGTCGTCTTCGTTTGCTTTGTGTGCGCGCGCGCAGCCGTCACAACGGCAGCGGCGGTCGTTGTCGTGGTCGTTGTAGAAGAAGAAGAAGAAGCAGAACTGGCAGCGGCGTAGCGGTAATGGTCGTCGTTGTCGTCATCGTCGTCGCCGTCGATGCTGCCGCCGCCGCCGTGGTTGGACAGCGGCCGCTAAGCGACGCCAGCGCCCTCAGGGTTCTTTCTGACAGCTAACCCCGGTGGTGCGGCTGCTGCTGCTGCTCCTGGTACAACAACTACCACTACGACTACCATTACTACTACGGGAACGGAGCAGCATCAGCGGTACCGGTTGCGGCGGCGGCGGTGGCATCTTCAAGCTAGCGGCGATGGTGATGGCAGGCGCAAACAGCAGCAGCAGCCGCAACAGCGGCCGCCAATAGCGGTAGCAGCCGTCTTAGCGGTCGTAGTAGTTGTTGTAGTAGTAGCCATAACAGCCACAGCAGCAGCAGCGGCAGCAGCAGCATTCGCCATAGAGAAAGAAAGCGGTAGCGGCAGCAGCGGCGGCGGCAGCGGTAGTGGCGGCGCTCCGGACTCGATGCTTGTGCTTCTCTGCTCTGGTAGTGGTGGTGGTGGTAGTGCTATTGCTATTGCTACTACGACTACTACAACTGCTGTTTCTGGCGCTGGCTAACATCATCTCGCTGACGGAGTGCTCGGTTCTGCTGCTGCTGGAGATGGTCTGGTAGCACCATCATGTTCTAGTGGAACTGCATGCATGCTCGAGCATGGATGGATGGATGGATAGTTGGTTGACTGGCTGACTGACTAGTTGGATTCCCTGCTGGATGCTGCTGGATACTTGACGCTTGATGAAGATCGTCACATTGGAGGTGGTGGTGCTGCCGCCTCTACCGATCTAGGCAGGCAAGCAAAAGAGTAAGAAGAGTGGGTCGGGCTGGTGGTGTTGAGGTTAATGTTGTTGTTGATGGTGGTGGTGTTGGTCGTCATTGTGGAAGAAATGGATGTGGGGAGTGATTAAAATTCGCGAGCTCGAATTCATCGTTCTCGATTGCTCGAGCAGTGTCTTCGTTTTAGCGTGGAGGCCGTGCATTGGCGGCCGACTATCGACTTCACCGTAATCAGCATCATCATGATGATGATAGTGCTTTTCGAGATCGTGTGTCGTCGTCGTTGTTGACGAACAACAACGACGACATCGTCGTGGTGGGGGTGCTTGTGAAACAAAGTCACCGAGCAAGCTAAACATCGATACACCACCGATACAGCCTCTGGATTATTGAGTGTGTGATAGCAGCAGCATAGAATCATCGATAGTAGCAGCAGCAGCTGCGTCGGTGGCAGCGAAGGCGTCTGGATCAGCCTGACCAATTCTTTATCGCCGCCATAACCACTAGTGATTAGAGCGATTAGCACCGATATCACCAACAGCAGCTGCAGCAGCAGCAACAACAACAACAACAACAACCATTTGCCGTTCCTAGATATACAGGCAACGGAGCGACGGTGCGAGCTACCTGCAAAGACGCAACAACATCATTTCTTATACGTGCCTAGATATTGGTGTTGTTATCGTTGTTGCTGTTTAGACCGTAAATCCGGGCCTCAGAAACCTGTCGTGAAGACGGCAAACCTGTGCTGCTGTGGCGAAGACGCCGGAACACGCCAATCGATCTCCCAGACGGACAGAAAGAGATGATCTGTTCTGCTCGATCGATCCCGAACAGATAGATAGATCTCAACGACCGGCTGAAACCGACAGGGCTGAAACATACCCGGCGCCTGGTGTCCAGACCTCTTCTTCTCGAGGCAGTAGCTTCGAATTAGCTTCCACAGCAGCAACGGGCGCAGTATCAACCGTATCAGCAGATTCGGCAGAAGAAAAATCTGTCGAATTGCTGGCGCTGTTCTGAGCAGCATCGTTGCCGCACAACGGAGTGTCGGTCAATTGGCTCTGCAAGTCTCTCTCTCATCGTGTGCTGTGTGTGTGTGGAGCAGAGCACGTAACGGATTTCGGTGCTATTATTGTTGTTGTGGTGCTGCTCATTGCGAATCAGTTGATTGGCCGGTCTACCACCTCTTCTTCTGTGTGTTTTCTGTCAGTGTGTATGTGTGTGCCTGCCGGTGCGATTGTGTGACAGGGAAATACAACCTGCAACCGTGGCGGGGGTGGTTGTGGAGCCGGGGGTAAGAATCGTGCTAGAAATCGAAGCGGCCATGTGAGGATTGCTTGTGAGGAGTGATCATTATGATTATGATGACGACGACGACGACGACAACAACAACAACAACGACGATGGTGGTGGTGGTGGAGTGAAGAGTGAAAACGAGAGAATATCGCCAGTGAGGATACTCATTTGGATACATCTCCCCCCCTCCCTGCCGCTGCTGTTTTCCGCACCCCCCCCCCCCCGTACCGCTTCCTCCGGCGAGTCAGTGGAAGGAGAAGAAGTGTTGTTGCCGATCAACGTCCGTCTCCGAGCATAATCAACATCAACGCGGCAACATCGTCGGCCAGCACGTTCGTGAATCGTTGCTAAAATCCTCATCATCAGCATCTTCTTCTTCTTCAGCACCGAGATCATACATGTACTAGTGGGTCTGAAGTGTGTTTCTTCATCACGCCCAACGCCACACAGAACAACGACAACAGGGCGTAACTAACAGTTAGCCCCTTTCCCACCTGTCCCATCGTACCGTACTATACGGTCATTCTCATCACAACGACGTTCTGGTGAGTACAACAATGCGATACAGCTAGATAGACGCGTCAATGTGGCCGTGTTGTTCTTTGTTTGTTTGTTTCTTTATTTCTTTCTTTATTTGCGTAAAGGTTTTGCAGCTTATGCAGCTGCTGATGCGGCACGTCCCCGAACCAGCGAGCAAATAAACCCACCAACCAAGACAAACCGGCGGCTAACTACCAACCAACTAACCAAGGCAGTGAGTGAATGAGTCAGTGAAGGTACCTGCTGCTTCACTGTCGACCGCCGGTCGGGAGTATCACTGTTAGAAGTCCTAGTAGCTGTAATAATAATAATAATAACCCAGTCAGATCCAAACGACAGTACTTTGATGGAATACTTCGATGTAGAAGTTGTAATAATACAACGAAAACAACAACAGCAACAACGGCCGCAAGAACTTCATAGTTCTAATAGCAGAAGTTGTTGCTAGTTAGGGCTAATATAAATAATAATAATAATAGTAATAATAATAAAAATAATACTGAACTGGTCTTAGCTGGATTGTTTTTACCACGCGAGAAGACGAGATACGATCCGACGCGTTAGCCATCAATACGGCCGAGCAACGCACCAGCAGATGCCGCAGGTGACTGGTGAATGGTTTCTTATTATAGGCACGTGCAGAAGAAGACGAACGACGATAGCGCAATGCAGAAAACGTGCGTATGCGCGTGCAGGCCGATCGATCTATGCGTAAATCGACCCAGAGATAGACAGACATACAGATCTGCCTACGTACAGACGAAACGTCTAGCCCCGCGCACGTACATGCAAGTACGCATAGAAATACATAGTAGATGCTTACTTACTGGTGGCGCCGGCAAACTGATTGATTGACTGCCTGGCCTGGCTGGCTGACAGACGTTTGGTTGGTCTGTCAAGCGAGCCGGCATGTCTCGTAAACGCATTCTTCCTCCATGAGCATGCTGATGCTGACACAATAAGATTATTATAATCATAATTATAGTATTAGTAGTAATAATAATAATAATAATAATACTAGTAGAACTAATAGAGTTCATAAAAATACTAATCAAAGTAATAGTAAGTGGTAGGTGGTGGCAGTGTGGCGATGGGAACGCCAAACCGGAGCAGGAACGTCATGGAAACAGCTCGGCCGCCGGCCGCGATGGTGGCGCTGTTCCTCCCATCGAGCGGGGAAGTTCAGGAAGGAGCAGAGGCAGCAGCAGCAGCACGGCGGCGACCGCGGCTGACGGAGCCGACGGGAGGGGTTCTCCCAACCATGCTGGCAAGCAATGGCCTATGTCCTACTACGGGCGATGAGGTGGAGGAGGAGGAGTTCTTCTGCTGCTCGCAGTGCTTAGAGTGTGAGAGGACGAACTTTCATCCCGCCTCCGCTCTCTTTCTCTCTATCTCTCTTTATTTGCTCCCATTTTCCCGTCTCTCTCTCTCTCTCTCTGCCTGTGTGGTAATCTTACTCTGCATTCCTGCTGCAGTTTCGCGCTGAGAGATCGTACAGCACTCGGCTTCTAGAAAAGCTACAGTTGGTGAGCAGAGCAGCAGCAGCAAGCAACAACGACAACAACAACAACAACAACAACAACGGCAGTAACAAAGGAAGTAGTGGTAACACTGACATGCCTTTATTGTTGTTGTTGTTGGTGTTGTTGCTGTTCTAAAATGACTTAGAGCAACGTACGCAGCACTCCTGATATGAGTAACACTACTAGTTTGACTATGCGGTTACGACTCCAACCTCACAAACCTGCCTGATATGAGCTAAGGTACTCTAGTACATTGTGTTCGTCATTGTGTTTAGTTTGTTTCCATCATCCCAAACTACGATCAATCTATTAGATTGTGAATTGTGGGGTGGTGGCCTGTGTGGTATAAGTAATGCGGCGTGCTTACCACCACCACCTCCACTACCGCCGCCGTCGCCGCTTCGTGCAGTGGTCGCTCGATTCCGGAGCAGCAAAAAAACGAGATGAACTCGCAACGAGGGCTAGTCGTCGTCGTCGTCGAGGATAAGTCGCTTATGGCTGTAGGAGGACGTGCGGGATTAGGGCATCTGCTCGGGTGGAGGCGCGCCGAGTGTCCGCCAAACCGGAACAGGCACAGAGGCGCACTTCTGAAATGCCATTTTGGAATGTCTTCGTTTCGTTGCCCGGTCTATGTGTGCCGTCAGTGCCGAAGTCGTAGTGAGTCGTCCGGCTAGAGCGTGAAGAAATACAAAAATAAAGAATAAGGAACAGAGGAAAAGATAAAGAAAAGAAGGGGATAGTTATAGGATAAAGAAGTTGAGCGTGCTGAAATCATAGAGGCGTTCGTACATCGTGCACACACATTCGTATAGCGCTGTTTACAAACAGGGACACTCAGTTGAAAGCTAAAGGGTCTTCTGCTGTTGAAGCTGCTGTTGCTGTTGCATTTGTTATTGTTGTTGTTGCTTTTGTTGCTGCTGTTGTTGTTGCTGCTGCCGTCGTTGTTGATGTTTATTGCTACAGCTGAACTGCCGGTCCGCTGTTATTTGAAGAGGCAGGCCGTGGTCGCCCCACGCTGGTGGTAACGTCGGCGCTGGCTGACTGGCGCGATTGCTGGCCTCTATTCATATCGCCCCAGCCCCTCGATTCCTTCCTGTATCCCTCTATCCATCCCGCCATTTGCCCCTCATTCACTCTTCCGTCATTTCTTCCTTCGCTCGTTATTCTCGAGTCGTTATCGTCGAGTCTGTGTTTTGTTGAGTTGGGTGTCTTCTTCGGCCTTCTCGGAGGGCCACGGAGGACGTACGTCAATTCGATAGTCGTTGCAGTAGTAATAGTAGTAGTAGTTGTAGTAATAGTAGTAAGTATTAGTATAGACGTACGCACACAGTCGTAGTAGTAGTACATAGTGGACGAAGGGCCGGGGGCCATTGCCGTCGTTGTCCGACGTATAGTCCGACGACATTCGTTTGCCGACGGCAGCAGCAGCAGCGTCAGCAGCAGCAGCAGAAGCGACCGTTGTCTCAAAGCAACCGCCTCGCCTGGCCGCCCGCCCGGTCGTCGCCGGCCGTTGCCGGCTGGCCGTACGTCGTCCGTCTGTCGTGGGCGGATGGCGACTCTCCCGTCCGATAATAATGCTGATGGTGATGGCGATGATGATCTTGGGGAAGCGGGGGCTCGCCGGCTGGCTAGTCGCTGTTATTGTTGTTGTTGTTGCTGCTGTTGTCGTCGTTGTTATTGTCGTCGTTGTTGCTTGGGTCGTCCATGAGGAGGAGGAGCAAGAGGAAAAGGAGGAGCGGGTGGAGGAAGACGACGAAGAAGTGTCGAAGAAGAGAAACTGTCGCCGTCTGCTTCTTCGTCTCGTGTTGTTGCTTTGGTGGTGGCTGCTGCTACTGCTCCGACTACGACGTTTACTTCTGCTGCTGCTGCTACGACAACGACGACTACTTCTGCTGCTGCTACTTGTGTATGTTGTTCTCTTTTCTTCTTGGTTTTTCGTCGTCGTCGTCCACTTCTTCTTCTTCTTCTTCTTCCCCTTCGTCATGATCTTCTTCTACTCTTCTGCTCCGTGCTGGCGTGTGTCTGCTGGATGGCTCTCGTCGGCGGTGGCACCCTACCTACCGACGGATCGACCGACCCACCGACGACCACGACGCCTCGCAGGGGCAGTTAGAGCGGTAGTTATCGAGGGAAGCCTGACATGATGCTACATCTAGCCCCAGTCGGTAAAGGCGACATTGAGAGTCAAATAGAGGAAGAACGAGAGTAGGAGGGAGAGCGTGTGAGGGAAGGGATATATGGGTGACTGTTGGACGACGAAGCTCTCTGCCAGCCGGTAGACGACAACAGACAGTTGGCCAATTCTGACTGAGGAACGGACTATTTGACCGGTGGTTAGTCGTCATTGCTGTCGATGTGCGTTGCACATATATATATATATATATATATATATATGCTGCCGCTCTAAGCGCTCCAGATGGAAAAGAAAAGCGTGACATGTGTATTTACGTATAGAGGTTAAGCGAATAATAAATTAACCGCTCATATATAGTACGACTTCTGTCGAGAGTGGTCTACTTTCGACGCCTGTAGCTTGTTTCTACTGGACGATGTCCAGAGAGTTCTGCAGCGACGAGGTTAGCTCGTATATGCAGTGTACCTGGATTTTCGGGCGGCGTTTGACTCAGCGCCTCAGGACAGGACTTTCGGCAAATTGGCGGAGGCGGGCAGCGGGACCACCAGGCTGGCTCAGGAGAGATTCGAGACCACCAGTATACTGGTACAAATGCTAATTTATAATGATAATAATTGTGCACATTGATCACGTCGTCTTGCAGGGCATTTCGTGTTTTCAAGTGCAACAGTCACTTGCGAGGTGTGGCGCCTACGTCGAGGGCCTCGGTTTCACGCATTCAGTTGAGCGGAATCGATTTTGCTTTAAAGTCTCACAAGCTTAATCCTAAGCTTTTAAAAGGGAGTCCTGGTGCATCACCTACATATACGTTCCTGGGCATCACATTGCCAAGGCATAGTATAGTTTTTTCAGTTTCACACGGCATACAGCAAAACATGCGTGAAATGCATTGGTGGCCTCCTGGAATACAGAAGCCGCAACCCATATGTCCTATTACATAGCTGGCGCTCTTAGATCTAAAGATTGTCCCCGTCGCATTACGGCATCCGAGTAGTTTAGTCACATCTTGCAAACTGCAAGAATAAGATGGCCGAAGTGTAATCGTAGTTGTTTCCGTCTGGAGGAATGATTAACAACGCTTGGCAGAATTTCAGCCGTAGCAACGACATCACTTCGTGTCTCGCTTTGCCGTACACCAAATGATTCCATCATGTTATAGGTGAAACTTACGGATATCACGAACTCGTGATGACGAGTGCAGCTGTGTTGTCGGGTATTTTGCTCAAGATAGCATCGGCAAGTGAAACTGCCCATGGGCACTCTGCCCACCACGGGTAGTTTCCCTAATATATATATATATATATATATATACATATACATACATATATCAATGGTTGTTGCTCGTGGGGGTGCTGGAATGCGAGAGGGGAGCGCGGGGTGATAGGCAGCTTATGAGGTCAACGGGCTAGCTATCACCCCCCACTAGATCGATAGATCGATAGGAGCAAGGCCGCAGGATAACCTAACGACCAAGTCGAATCGAGCAAACGAGGGAGGAAAGAATGGAAGAGGGGTTGCAGGAAGGCTCTGTAGTTTTATCCAGCTGCCGCCGCCTCTGGGCCTGCTTGCGTCTTTGTTTGCCCTCGGCCGGCCAGCCAAGTAGTCCGACTGCGCGCCAACCGCCTCATCTAGCTAGGCAAAGAAGCAGACAGACAATCAATCGACGTTCGAGGGGAGGATTGTCGGTTGCCGCCGCCGCTGCCGCAATCACCATCGACTGTTTCGCCGCCATACCTGTCCCGTCGCTCACATTGCATTCATATGATCCTTGTTCATACCTCTAACGTTGTCTGTACATGTTGCAGTCGTCAAAGCAAGGGCTGTTGGAGAAACCTAGATATCGTTGACGTTCCGGCCATCGGCATGCATTGAATATATACTTCAGGTTGAGTTCCAAGCCCGTTAGGGGAACGGATGATGGTCTAGAATTAAAAACAACCTCCGTAAAAAATGTTTTTAATTTTAGATACGTGGTGATAATTTTTGGCAAATTCTCGTTTTCTCGATCATTCGTTGATTTGACTACACTTGTCGGTGGTATTGACGTCTTTGTCATTAATGTTGTCGTTGTTGTCGACATTGTTGCAATGAAACCTTGAGCAGCCGGACACACGTACACCAGCTATAGAGATGTCCAATAAGAGCGAACTGCTGGCTCTGAGTGGATATATATATATATATCGAGAGAGAGAGAGAGATCGAAGTAGCTCTAACCACTTGGCTAGGCTATGTATAGTACGTCGACCAAGTTGTGACGCGGATTGCATGATGCAGGCCGTGACGCCATACGACAGATACCTATGCAGACATTGTGGCAGGCGTATATAGGGGTATGTATATACATATATGAATATAGATATATATATGAATATAGATATATATATGAATATATATATATATATATATATACATACATGACAGGACGAGAGTTGTCAGGGTGGGCGGATAGGCGCGTCAATGTATATGTTTCGTACACGCATGCACGCAACGACCCTATAGCCTAGTAGACCTGCCACTGGCCCTGCTGTTGTTGTTGTTGTTGCCGCCACTGACCAAATTGGCTGGGACCCACTTACTCCCATGACCATCATCGACAACGATGACGACGACGACATGGTTCGATGTCGATCGACGGGTACATCTTTTCGCGTGTGCCCCTTGCTCTTCCCCCTCTACCCGTACCGTGCACGGCATAGACCGACAGACAGAGATCTGTCCATCCGCTCGCAGCGAGTGACTGGAGGAGGTTTCTCTCTATGTTTCTGCGTGATATACCCGCCTACACCTTTCGGGCCATCTATCGCCCTTGCACTCGGCTCGGGCCGCCCACCAATGTCGAGTTCATTGTCGTTAATGTCGTTGTTGTAGGTTGCATTGTTACATTTGATACTGTTGTTGTTGTTGTTGTTGACGTGGCTATAGCTGTTGTTGTGGTCGTAAAGTGAATAGATGCGCCATCAGAAGTAGCTTAGCAGCCTGTGTACAGCGGCGGCTCGGATAAGGCTGTTTCGTTTTGTTATCGCTGCTACGTCTGTCTCCCTTCTTATATATATATATATAAATATAATATATATATATATATATATAGTGAACATGTTCAGATCCTCATTCAACGTAGCTAGTTGTCCGCCTGCAAGTGACGGCTAGCGGAAGAACTGTGATTGTAGCAATAGTAGTTACAGTTAAAGTTACAGTACTATGTGATAGTAGTAGTCGTAGTAGTAGTAGTAGTAGTAGTAGTAGTAGTTAGCAATGAGAAGAAGTTACTGCTGTAGCAGACCACGATTTGGGCCACGCATACGTGCTTGTCAACTGCATTGTGATGAGATGAGGCTAGGGACGAGCAGAAGCACGCGCAAAAACGAAAACGTGAACGCGATGGCCTGGCAAGTACATCTATTGGAGTAATCAATAGTCAATAGTAATACGAGACGACAAAAGAGTGGTAAAGTGTCACGAACATCGAGTTCGAGCATTCGAGATTTGCGGCTGTTTCTGCGAAACGACGGATGCTTGCGGTGCTTCGGTGCACGTTACGCCTGGATTCACGCTATATATATATATATATATATAGTGGCGACTCTTGGTGTCACGTTCGAAGGCTATCTCCTTCACTGCGTCGCTCTGATATATATATATATATATATACATGCATATAAAAATCTAAAGAGAAACAACTCTAACTCTATGACAGTCGTTCTTGGTTCTACTGTTGTGACGCCGACAAGACAATGTATCAAAAGCAATGCAAGCGAAAACAAGTTACTTACGGGCTGTTTGACGTTGAGGCACGACGTGCCGAGAAGAAGCGTGCCGAGACAACAGAGACACCAGCTATAATAACGACAACAACAACAACAACACGAATTGGCAGCAACAACAACAGTAGCAGCAACAACAACGACACGAATGGCTGCAAGAATAGCCAAGTTGGACCACGAACCGTAGGGAGGAGCTGTCTTACTGTCTATCGGCGGCCCTGCAGCTGGTCAACTTTGACTTCCATCGATAGAAGCAGCAGCAGCAGCTGCTTTTATCGATGGAACAGCAGCAGACACAGCAGTGGAACTATGAACTTGTATGCGCAATAAATGTTGGCCCCGGTAGGAAGGCGAGTCGCTGGTGACAGATGGACTACTTAGTCACTAATTAATACGATCGACGGCAATATGACCCCGACGAGGACTTAAAATTAATAAGATATATATATATATATATATATATATATATGAACTCCGACGAGGACTCCAAATTAAAAAAAGATATATATAAAATCTTCAAAATGTCATTTCAGTAAGAAATGTTTGAATTGAATGAAAGTTTGAATGAGAGATATCTTTATCTTTTATTTGCATGATTATCTTTATTCGTGATCGGCTGTTCTCTCTATTATACTTTGCAGAGTTAATAATAAATGCATGCTACATACTACTGGGTACACGTCTGTTTGTTGTGACCTAGTTTAGCATCATGCAATAATACTAATATCGATCCATTTACTTCCAAATACTGGAGGTGCGAGTATAGCGAGGTCGCACATTTAATAGGCACGAAAAGATTGAGAACGCATTTGAGCGGAGTTGCGAAAATAAACGAAAAAGTAGAGATGAAATCTGCAACAACTCTAGCAGCCACAGCAACAACAACAACAACGACGACGACGAAGATACTGATGAATACAGAAGCCAGGCGTTTCTATTGTGCGAGACACCGTGTCCGGGCCGCTCGTGCCGTAGCTGCGGTTCTAGTTGTTGTTGGTGTCGTTGTTGTTGATGTGGTTGTTGGTACCGTGTCTATTTTGTTTGGCTGTCTGGTGTGTGGTAATGGCCTAAGTTTGAGCTTCTGGAACTTGACCGTGAGAGAGTGTGTGGAGACGCCGGCGGCCTGATCCGTGCGGTCAAAAGTTGAGCAGCTTCTTGACGAAGCCAGATCTGGCCGATTCTGACCCTCGTCAGCGATAGTCGAGCCGACGGCCAAGGCTTTTCAGAAACGCACGATACCTGCGTCAGCGCGCGGTTCTGTTGTTATAGATGCTGCTGCTGCTGTTGCGTCGACTGTGCTATCGTCTGGTTAGTTACCACGACGACGTTCGACTATGGTGGATTTTCTGGCGTTCGAGGGAACCAGAGGGCAGCAAACATCTCCAACGCCAAGTTCGCTCTGTCGATTTGGTTGTCGTCGTCATCGTCGTCGTTGTTGTTGTTGTTGTTGTTGCTGTTGCTTCTATTCTTGTTGGTGTTTTTTTTTTATTTATAGTCGGTGTTGTTATTGTAAGGGTTGTTATTGTTGCTAGTGTAACGGCAGCAGCAGCAGCGTAAGCGCCATCTCCCGGCAGGTACTCCAACGACAGCGGCAAAAGCAGGTTGGCCATGATCACCACCACCACCACAAACGGCACTGCTACCATTAGATACGATGGACAACGGCAACAAATGGACGCCGTGAGAAATCCTCTATTCTCACGCTGATGATGAGGCGGGGGGCTGCAACGTGCCGAATGACGTGCTCCCCCGTTCGACTGCCCAAACACCCGCCCGCGCCCCCTCTCTCTCTCTCTCTCTCGTTCTCTCTCCGTTCGCCCTCTAGCCGGATAAACAGCTATATGATGATGATGATGATGATAGTTAGGTCGGCCACATTGAGGCAATACTAACCACAACTACAACAACCGTAACAACTCGATCAGCAACAGCAGCAACAATAACAACAACAACAACAACGTTAACAATAATGAGAACAACTAGAGCAACAACTGCTACGACACTAAGTGCAGGAGGACGACCGGTCGTCGACTAGCCAAACAAAAACGATGTAGAAGAAGAAAAAGCGGCAGCACAGAAGACGAAGACGGACTATTGAACGACAACAATGCCACGACAGCACAGCATCATTGAGTAAACGGGACTTGTTACCGCGACGCGTTTAGGCAACGGCAGGCGGCTTTAGCCGTTACGACAACGACGACAGCAACAACAACAGCAACCAGAACAACAACGACAACAACAACAACAACAAGAACAGCTACGACGACGACAACAACAACAACAACAAGAACAGCTATAACAACAACAATCGAGACGACATCGGGTACGGCTGCACCAGCAGCAAACGGCCGTTTTGTTCGTCAATTGTTGACCGGTTGGTTGGTTGGTTCTGGCTGAAGAGCAGAGTTCAGTAGCATCTTCAGCATTATCAGCGCTTCTGCTGCTGCTGTTGGTGGAGGTGGAAGAGAAGGCGAGGTAAGGTAAGAAGAGAAGAGACGATCGATCGGCCAGCCGCCCGCCCGCCCGCCATGAGCGGTTTAACAACCGCAATAATCAAAGCCAAAACTAACCGACAGCAAAATAGGTAGCAGTGTGCCGCACCATAACGATCGAATGAAACGAACGGAACAACAGCTGTACCACCACCACCACCACCGCCGGCCCGGCCCATGGCTATCTAGCTCGTGCAGTAGCTTGGCTAGTGTTTTGCTGACCGTACTGGCCGTTCTGCTGTTGTGACGGTGGTGGTGGTGGTTGTTATTGTTGTTGTTGTTGTTGTGGTGGTTGCTATTGTTCTTGTTGTTGCGGTTGTTGCTGTTGTTCTTGTTGTTGCGGTTGTTGTTGCTGCTGTTGTTCTTGCTGAGTTTGTTGATATTGTGTTGCTGCTGTAGCCGCTGCTGCCGTGACGGGTGGTGGTGGATTGTTGTCATTCACTTCTGCTACCTGTATTTTTCGTCGGTTAGATGAATCGGTTCTTGCGCTTAGCCAGGATGTTGAGACGACTTTCTTCTTCTCTTGGTTTTGTTGCTGTGGTTGTTGTTGTTGCTGTTGTCCGTCGAGTCGTCGTGTGGTTCGACGACCGTTACCAATGAAAAACACGAAGAACGAAAAACAACAACGACAACAACAACTACAGCATAGCAACATAACGAAGAAGAAGAAGAAGAAAACAAACAAGTCGAGGAGAAAAGGGGAAAAGATAAACAAACGTTAGGAAAGAGTGAGGGCCAATGACGTAAAAGGAAGAGCAAACGTTCGATTAAACAAGCAACAACACCGTTCATGGTGCCGGTGGCGGTGGTGGTGGTAGCGGTGGAGGTGGAGGTGGTGTCCGTTAAGGGCGTCCAGTTGACAGGCGAACGTCTAATTGTAGTCGTCGTTCTCGAAACGGAAAGGCACGGCTGAATGTATGGCAATGTTTGCCTCGTCTGACTTACTTTTCGACAGATGAAGATGACGTCCTCTAGACGTAACACGACCAAGTGATGGAAGTGATAGTGGCGACACATACAGTCGTAAATGTGTCGACAAAACGAGTGTTTTTCGACCGTGTCCGACGACTCTGCACTTGTGGTCAAGGCTATCGATAATAATGATTTGAATCTTAGCGTCAGGTTAATAATAGCCTATCTGTGCACACACTACACACGCATACACTTGGGCCGAGAGCTCAGGACAACTCAGCGTTGTTGCGAATCGCGGCAAGCGAGCCGTGTGGTGTGCTATCATCATTAGACACTCATTCAATAAGGCACCGAGGGCCGGGCATGTTGAGATATCTAAAAACTTCTTCGGACTGACCCTCAGCCAACATTTAACGTCGACGGGCTTGCTTTCGTATTGCTTCGCCTGGCTCGACATGCTGAGATAGATAGAATTCTCTCAACAGTCCTTGTGGCAGGGCAGCAGCAGCAGCATTATGGCCGTTGGTCTATTCTCAGTGGTTCGTGCGGTGGTTTATCATCTTCTGTCAATGAGCATCGCTCAAAGAAAATTCGATCAACATCGGGGATCGAACCGCGGGCGCGACCACAACCCAGTAGTAGATGACAGCCGCAATGACTAGACTAGTCCCACTAGCCTAGCCCGTAAAGCACGCCACCACTATCATTAGGCATCTGTGGCCGCCACATTGTTTTCCAGTTGGTAGCAGTACTGATGCCGCAGCTGCTATTGAGAATTAGTGCTAGTTGCGGGTTGGGAGAAGTTGTGAGAATGATCGTACAGATCAAGAACCACCATGACCACAACGGCAACGACGACGATGACGACAAGGACAACAACAACAACTGAAGGGCGGTGCGTGGCGACGGTGGTTTTGCGTTGGTTTTGCGCTGGTTTTGCGTTCGTTCCCTGCAGGTTTTCTGTCGTCTTGGCTCACAGCGGTCGCTGCCGACGGCCGCCGTGTGATGGATGCATGTTCGAACGCAGAGGCATGCATCCAGGTGACGCTGCTTCGAGCAATGCTGAGTAGTTTGCATGCATTAAATAGCAAAACGCAATTGAATAGCTTTCAGTTTCTTCAACAGTCATTGATTTGTATTGATTGTATGTATTGATTCCATCACACATGTATTGATTGTAACTTTCGGTCGATTCGACCGAAAGTTTACAAGCAGAGCACAATTCGAGATCCATCAGCCGGAGAAGATGGATGGCTGAAGAGACGCAAACTACGAGGTGTTTGTTGACTGTCTGTGGAGAGCTATTTGACCGCGTCCTTAGATCGTCTTCTCCCGTGACTCGGACGGACCGACGGACGCCACTTCGATGGAGGTTCTGGCGGTGCTTGTTGTTGTTGTTGATAGTAATGGTGGTGTCGTTTTGCGGTTATTGGAATGTGTGCTGTTTTTGTGTATTGTTGCTGTTGTTGTTGCTGCTGCTGTAGAATTGTATTCATAGTAGCGGCGGCAGCGGCAGTAATGTACGTTGCAAATCGTGAAAGACTATTGTACTAATACTAGTTGTACCGATACCACGTATTCGCTATAACTATTGTACTAATACTAGTTGTACCGATACCACGTATTCGCTATACGACACCGAATAGTCGAAATTGATGCCTAGCTGAGTCGTGGTGGAGTTCGAACGTGGTTCGGTCAACACAATTAGGCAGGCTTGCTGGCTGAACAGCTTTTCCCTATCTATATTCAGGACCGCTCTAGCGTATGTCCGGGGTTCGGTCACGACTGGCGCTGTTGCCGCATCCGCTGCCTATTAGTCGCAGAGGCGGACTAAACATGGAGTTTTGCGTTTCGAGCCCGTCGTAGATCTGTACACTGAACGGAGTGATTAGAAGTTGTATCCTTGCTGGGTGCAGATTGTAGACACAATTAACACATATGTATATATATATATATGTAATTAGTTTATTGAACCAATTACTCTTTGTGACGTGCCGAACCATAGCTACGAAGTACACCGGTCTTAATCACAGGTGTATAATAAATATAAAATAAAGCTTCTTCATGAGCTTTATATATATATATATTATATATAGCTGCTGCCTGCATATCTAGCGCGGCGGGTTCGGACGCAGCAGCAACAGCGACGTTACCGGCAGGGATAGTAGAGGAGATGCGACTGCGCGACGAAGTGCTGAATGGTCGTGTCGACCACGATCGAGGTGGGCGCCCCTCTGGGACGAGCTGCTGTGTATGGGGGCGGCGGCAGGAGGAGGCAGACAGAGGCGCAAACCCATTCTGCGCCGTAGGTAGGCACGTAAGCGATCTTGCAGACGCCTGGTGATCGGGGGGGTGGCTATTTGCTTGGCACCTCAGCACAGCAGCTACTATTGCTGCTCCTACAAGGACGAAATCGACGACAAAGACGACAACAACTATCACTACTACTACTAATACACTGCGACGATTACTGCGTAATTGGCGCTGCATTTTTAATTAGGGGGTTCGGGGGAGCAAGAGAATGGATGAGGAAGTTGTCTGTCCGTCTGCCTGGCTGCTTGGTGTTGTTCCTTTCCTTTCAAGCACGACAAGCAGTCACAAGGCGCGGCGACGGTTGTGACTACTGTAGCAGAACTAACAAATAAAGGAGAATGATCATGATGATGCTGCCATATCCACGGCCGGTGAGACGGGGGAGAAGCGGGGGGGGGGGGGACGGAGAGGGGTAGCTATGGGGGTCGAAATGTTCTTTGGCGCAATTCTCTCTATGTCGCCTGTCGCACCTGTTTGCGCTCCCCGCTGTATGTGTCTCGCGTCTTCGCGCGGTGCGATCTGCCGCTCTCTCCCCCCCCCCTGCCACTCCGCCTCAGCCTCCACAGTGTGCGCTCTGAAATGTCATTAGATTGTTCTCCTCCGCCTCCTGACAACACAGGAGTGGTCCCTCGTGCCTAAATTAGCTGTTCCCACCCCCCCTCTGCCCTCTCTCTCCCTCTCACACTCATCCACTCACCCCCTTCTCTTGCCTGTCTGTGTGTTGTTCCCTTTGTGTTGTGCCCCCTCGCGATTGAGGTCTGTTTCCCCTTGGATTTCCTGTTGTATACTATTCTTGACGATCTCTCTCTCTCCCTCTTCCCTGTCTCTTGCTCTCGTCTTTATGTGCTCGTATGCTACACGCAGGCGCATATAAATGCGTATACATGCGTATGCATGCATGCATACATACATACATACATACATACATATATGCATGCATCCGTGCATACGCACATAGCTACCGACTTGTTCACGCATTTATCGTCTAGAGCAGTAAATTGAGATTAGCTTCATTGCACTTCGATTAAATGCTGTGGCGTGAAAAACCCACGATCGTGTGCCCGGGCGGCTGTATGGTTCCTCCTGAGTTCGAGAAAGCGCAAAAGAGAGGTAGAGAGAGAAAGAAGGACAAATGCGGGAACGTTGATGTGGGCGGGTCGTAATAGTCGTCGTTGTAGTAGTAGTGTTAATAGTAGTAGTTAGAGTGGCTGTACTAGTTAAAACGGAGGTGCCGGGAGCTGTAACACGGACGATAACGCATTATTGACACGCCAAACACGCGTAACTTTCTATCGCTTGGCCGCCGAAATGGCCTGCTACCATGAAACACTTCGACACTGGTGAATGGACGCAGCGCTTTTGATGGTCGTGTATGGGTTCTTGTGTTTTTTGTTTGTTGTTGTTGTAAAACATGCTATTGCTAATTATAATCATAATAATTATTACTATACTGTACTATCAAAAAAAATACAGTCATTTTCTTTATAACAAGGCATCGTAAATATGATATATGACATGCGATTTGTCTAGCCACGTTGCTTTACTATTATTATTATTATTAGTAGTAGTACTAGTAGTAGTAAAGTCGTTTTGATGAAAATGGTTGTAACATATATTCAATAAAAAAAAGTAGTAGTAATAGTATTATGATCAGGCGATTCGGACGTCGTCTGCTTTTGATTTGATCGCCGTTTGCGTGGGTTTTGTATTGTGTCCATATTTCTTGTTCTTGGTTCTGACGGAAATCGGCACATACGGCCAGCAGTGAAAGCGCACTAAAAACAGGCGATTTTCGCGAGAGCAGTCAGAACTCGGCAACGTCGAAATGCCGACCGTTGTTGATGATGTTGGTTCTTGTCGTCGTCGACAAGATTTCTCCGAACTGTGGATGATGGACGATCGGACGATCTTCGTCGTTATCATCTGCATCGTTTTCTTTTTCGTTGTTTCTTCATTAACTCTGACTAAATATAAATGC
The DNA here is from genome assembly GCA_003439945.1 of Dermanyssus gallinae. NCBI lineage: Eukaryota > Metazoa > Arthropoda > Arachnida > Mesostigmata > Dermanyssidae > Dermanyssus > Dermanyssus gallinae. The sequence goes on along the minus strand of QVRM01005425.1, from coordinate 287,445 downwards.
TTAAACTTCACAAAGATATGCCACACAAGGCTCCTTGTCCTGCGAAAGTTTTCCGTCCTTTGACTGCAACTCGTGTGCGGTAAACGTGTGTGCAACATGCAGCTATAACCTCTCTTTCAAATGATTTAGTACGATTACAGCGTGTATATATATATATATATATATATATATATATATGTATATATATATATATATATATATATATATATATATATATATATATATATATATATATATATATATACTATATATATATATCTATATATCTATATATATATCTATATATCATATGTATAATTTCCATACCAATGTGTTGCTGTTCTGTAGCTAGGGAGAGTGTTTAAGAGAGACGAATCGCATGCTCACGCAATGCTATAGGACGGTACAACTACTTGTCTGTTTAGCAACCGTGTGAGACATCTTTGCCGACATCTCTCATCATGTGATCGAGCCACGTTTGCGGTCTAAAATTAACGAATGGTCAATTAATAATCATATGTCGTTATTAGTTCAATCCAGACTAATTACACCTTATGATTATTATTATAGCGGACACGCGTTGACTTGTCCGAGTGGTTGACTAGAATTAGCAATATGAGACGAATTGAGTAACTACTGGTGTCGAGAGAGCGAGTGTTGTGTTAGCCCACTGTTGTTGTCGTTGTTGTTGTTGTTGTTGTTGTTCGTCTTCGTCGTGATCAAATGTGTCGACGTGACTTTTTCGCTCGAAGAGAACTCCTGCTGCAGATTAGAGCATTCTTATAATTGCTTCGTCGGTTTTTTTTTTAGACAAATTCGCTTCTCTAAAACCACCTATTTCTGTCGCCACCGATGAGTATGATGACATTTGTTCGTTTCTGTTGTTGTTGTTGTTGTTGCCGCGCCCCAACATGAGTCTTTCTTCCCTGTAATGAGGTCTGTGTAAATCATTGCTACCGTTATTGCTGTCACCGATGTTGTGTTTTTGGTTTTGCAGTTGCCGTTGTTATTGTTGTGGCTGCTGCCGCTTCTGCTACTGCTACTGTTGTTGTGGTTGTTTTTGCTGTCGTTGCCGTCGAAGTTATGGTTGTCGACGTCAGAGGCAAATTTAGCCATTTTGAAGGCTTGTTGAGATGGATGAATGGGGAACGCCAGTTTCCTGCCCAATAACGACGACAAATAGCAAGTGCTGTTTTTGTTGTTGTTGTTGTTGTTGTGGGATTCTGCAAAGTCTATTTTTGCGGTCAACATTGCGAAATTGGCTATTAATGCGTGAAATTGGAGCACCGTCGTCAACTCTCGTGTTCAGAACTGCGCTATGTGTTCTCTCGCAGCCATCGTGATGTTGTACAGCTTCCAATTTTGGCTTTTGTTTGTAGTTGCTGCTATTGTTGCTGTTATCTTCGTTGCTGTCGTCGTCTTCGTTGTGATCATCATCATCATGATTTTTATTCGATTATTTTTGTTTTTCATATTTTTATTAATACTACCGCCGTCGCTGTTTCGCGTGTGTTGTGCTCATAGCTGGGAGAAAACAGATGCCCTTTGAATGTATGCGTTAGTTTCTTTCGCTGTATTCGTATTTGGGTGCATATGCTTTTGCGTATGTATGTTTTGACTACATGTGTGAAAAGCAGCAAAGAAACATAAGCCAAAGACACGGCGAGCCATTAGCGTCGGCACGTGGCCGTGCTGGGTTCGGTCGTGCGACTTCTGGCACCGAAGAGTTTCGAGGCCCCGAAGTTTCACACTGTTCGACTGCACCACCATAGTAGTAGTAGTAGTTAGTAGTAGTAGTAGTAGTAGTATTGCACTGTCGGCAGGCCAACTCACTCACTAACTAACTAGCTAACTAACTAAAACCTCCTGCACGTCTCGGGGGATCGGCGGGAACGAGACGAAATCGACTGCAGCGGCGGGCACCAATTTTTAAGCGTCAAAAGCGAGCGCTTCTGTTGTAGCTCTGTTTTGACTTTGGATTGCCCGATCAATGATGATGATAATAATAATAATAATAATAATTTTGCTGACGATTATGATAATAATTTTGATGATGGTGATGATCCTGCTGCTCGATGTACGGTACGTACGTTCGGGTGGTACGCGCCGCGCTGGTGGTGTGCTGGAGATCCAGTAGCAGAAGCAGCAACGGCGTAAACATCCTGCATGAACCGTTTGTTAGCAGTTCAGTCAGAGACAAAAGTCAACAACATCAACTCGTGAAGATCGTTGTCGCAGGCGTCGTCTTGGTCGTCCGTCGTCATGTTCGTAGCAGCAACAGTGGTGCCAGTACCAGTCCAGCAGCAGCAGCAGCAGCCGGGAAGGTCGGGCAGAAGCAGCAACAACAGCAGAAGTCGTCGAAAAAGACGAAACTAGAGCCGAAAGAAAAAAAGTTTGCTGAGGAGGTGAAAACAAAGGAGAGGAAGAAGAAGAAGAAGAAGAGGGATGAGGAGGAAAAGAAGCAGAAATAGACTAGTAGGGCGGGTAGCAGAGCGGGCCGCAGTATGAGAACGCGAAGATGAGAACGACAACGATGACAACACACACACGCACAACAAGAGTGTTAGTGTTTAGTCAAAACAACAACAACAACAACGACGACGATGGCGACATAGAGAACAACACGAACAACAACAACAACAACAGCAACAATAAAGAATAATGTTGATGACACCAACAAAAATACAGAGCGTTGACGATAGCAGTTACAACAACAACAACAATAACACCACCACCAACACCAACAACAACGACGACGACGACGGCCACGATTGCAACAACAAGAACAGCAATAACAACCACAGTAGTGAGGGCGCCGGTAAGGTGTATCTATTGTTGTATAACGATGGTGATGTGTGACGGACAAACACGTGATCACGACAATGACAACAACAATAACAACAACGAGTTCGACAGACGTTGTTGGCCCGTCTCGTCGGGCCGGCGGCGTGTTTTGCATGGTGCCACGGCGAGCCTGCGTCTTCTAGCCTCGCTTTGGTACGGTCGACCCGCTCAACCAACTGGTCACGGCCATGGCTGGTCATGGTGGTGATGGCGGTCGTGGTGGTTGAGGTAGTATTGGTGACCGGCGCGCCAACTACCGAGTTAATGAACCCGCTGACACTCGCTCTCACAGCGACACAGTAGCTGCGCGAGGTAGAGACGCTTAGAGAAAGGGAGATAGAACGTGAAAGAGAGAGCAGAAGCATCAGAAACAGCAGCAGCATCAGCGAGATAGGCGATGCTCTGATAGTGATAATGATGATGATGATGACGACAACAAAACAACAACAATGGTGATGGTGGTAATGATGCTCTGGTTGTCTTGCTCCATATATATATATATATATATATATATATATATACATGTGCCCATTTGTCCATCCGCCGTACAAACAAACCACTGACATGATTCATACTGCAGCCACGCTTATAATACTAACGGAACGCGGACACATTTCATATATATATATATATATATATATAAACATCATGTTTGTATATATATTTCATGTGTGTCTATTTCTTTGACGTTCGGTTAGATGGGCTATCTGGTTTGCTACCACGCTGTGCCACCACGGGCCACGATGAACAACGAATAGCGAAAAAAAATGGTTGTGTTTTGGAAGTTGGAACGAGTGGCTTCTGCAGAACACATTAATGACGGCCGACGTCTCGGACAACCGTCTACCAGTACTCTAACCCCCTACTGCTGGTTCTAGACTGAGGCGCATCAGACACTAGATGCATACCGCAACACCGCACAGATAGAAGCTTCAACGACATAGCAGAACCCCAATAAGAATGTTGTTGTCGTCGTCAGTGTGTTGAGTGCGATTCGTCGTATGCTATCACATCATTGGCGATATATTAATGAAATTGTTGTTAGTGGCCCAGGTTGCTACCGTTGCCGTCATAAGCTTGTAGTCTTCTAGATCGTCGCCTAGAATTCGATGCGGCGTCACTGTTACTAACTGAGAAGGAGGGCTCGTATTCCGCGTAAAACTGCTTTAGATATGGTAGTTGTTAATGCTGCATAGCGTATATACGACATGTTTTTTTTTCATTTTGTTGCTTCTCTTCTGTGGCTTCAATTTCATCAGTCCGATGGTCCGGTGATTACAAGTCCCGTCTCGAAATGTTCGTCGTTCCAAAAATTTTCCTTTGTTCCTAGATAATATTGACTAGCGACCGACCTCTCGTGTTAATTTCTGAGATCAGTAGCGACCGGAATTTGCCATGTTGTCGGTACTCGGCATGGAGAACTAACCGACAAGAGGGCAGAAACAACAAAAGTGGCCAGCTTCTCTACCACAGGCGATATCTATTGCTGCTGCTGTTACGGTTGCTAACCTGCTAACCACTGGTGGGAAAATACACCGTCGTTGCGCATGCGTATGCTAGCTGGATGTATGCCAACTTGACGTACGCACACACATATATATATATATATATATATATATTATTTATATATTATTATTACTAGTTATTTGAATGCCGTCCATTTCCTATTGACGTTGCCAGTACATACGCAATTTGTTGTTGCTTCACTAGTTAAGAGCTAGCCAGCGGGAATGCGTTTGTTAGCCGGGTGTGCCAAGAATCGGCCAAATGGTTAGCGAATGTTGACGGTGATGATTTATCTGGTCATCGTCCGGACAGCAGAACTGCGATCGTCATTCATCTATCTATTCATTGTTCTGGCCAACTTTGCCCTATCTTTTTGTTCTATGTCTATCCTTTTCCTCTTCTTCATCTCTCTCTCTCTCTTTCTCTTCTTTTCCTCTTCCCTCCCCGCCCCTCGCAATAAGCCCTCCCCCCTCATCGGTTAGTTGCGTTGTCTCCACTGTTTCGTCCGCATAAGATGTGTCTGTGTGCGTATGTCTGTGTGATCAACGTGACGCCAACGCTGGAACAGCTTCACGTTCGTCGTCGCGGCAAAGAAGGCATTCCGATCTCGGCGACCGGCGAAATCTGATCGTCCCTGATCGTTCTAGCCGTCCGTTGGTGTAGTCATCACACGGACTCACATTTACCATGTGATGACGGTGACGTTCATATCTCGTCGTCTTGCGTCGTTTGGAACGCCGCTGCCACCGTAAAACCGTCACCGTATTTTGCATACCATCACCACCACCACCACCACCAGCAACAGCACTAGCCGCAGCAGCAGCAGCATAGATGCCTGCCTGCCTGCGTGCATACGAACCCGATGCCACCCGATGGGATGGCCGACGATGGCAAACGAACTAACTAAGCAACTAAATAATAGTCAGTATTTTATAGATACCTTCTGCCGCCACAATTAGCATGTTTTCTTGGAAAGCACAATCCTCGCGATGTGCGGCTTTTGTTGGGCTCACGTTTGCTTGTCTAATATATATATATATATATAATATCTATTTATATATATATATATTATACTATTATATATATATATATATATATATATATAGATATTATATATATAATATATAATATATATATATATAAATAATCTTATTATATGTTTCTATATATATATCTACATCTATATATTATATATTCTATAAATATTCATATTTATGAGGTTGGTTGGACTTATACATCCTAAACTTTTATGAGGTTGGTGGTGGGGTACTTTATACATAGACGCTATTGAAGTTGTATTCCGGTGTCTTTCATTGCATAATAGAGCCCATTGTAATTCCATGCAGGCAAATAGAAAATGAAATACAAGACGTCGCTGACTAACTATTGCGCTATTGTATCGCCGATATGCACAGCACAGGTGTGCCGTTCGCCTTCAGCTGCTAGAACTGCTCTTTGCATCGGTGTGTCGAATGTGCCACGTCCACCACAAGCGACTTTGTGGTCAAGCGACCACCAGGTGCCACTAGTGAGTGCCTTGGTTTGATAAAAGTCCATATACATTTCACCCATCTTGTTTTCTACTTTGTTAGATTAACGTACCGATCGGTTTGTAAAGAGCGGTGTACTATACGCAACCAGTTAGACCAAGCAATTCCGGCTAGTTTGGTGCACATCTAGAACTTTTGTGAGACGTATGGCTTTAAGGTGGTTCAGATTTTGCAAGCTCGCTTCACCGAGATGTTCCCAGACAAGTTCTATACCATGACTGACTGCCGGAACGGTTTTTAGATCGAATAGTCGTAGGGTGCCGTCAACAGTGATAGCCTTAGCTGTGTAAACAGCAGACAAAGCTTTCTGGACCGAGTTCCTGAATATGTCGACTGAATTACGTTCCACTCTGTGCTAGTTGTAGATAGATACCCAGATACGAAAGTGGCTAACGAATTCCACGTCTTCGTCTAATAGTCTAATCTGTTAAAGTGATTCAGTATGCAGATGAGTGCGTAGTGAGTTAGTCAGAGGTTTCACCTTCGGCAATCGATGGTGACACTGGCGGAGTGCATACACTGAGAGATACGCACTTTAAATCAATATCCCAAAAACGAAAGCAATGCATTTTTGTTTTGGTGGACACATTACATCTCAACAATATATATATATATATTTATATATATATATATATATATGTTATATATATATATATATATATATATATATATATATATGTATATTGTAGTACTATTAGTGACAACAAGATAGTTCTGCGACAGAAAGAACGAAGGCAAACGGAGCGGACAAACAGACGAAGGAGAGGACACAGTGCAGAAGCGGCCTGCACTGTATGAATGATGAGCACTGTCTGCATGCGGGGGGCCCCTCGGCGAGCAGCACAAGGGCCACGACGGCAATAGTAGTAAGAGCAGGAACAACAACAACAACAACAACAAGAAGAATAACAACAACAACAACAACAGCGACGACGACGACACGCAACACAGCAATACACATGATTAATCACTATATCAATAGTTGCACTAGTGGTGAATAGAGAGAGAGAGAGAGAGAGAGAGAGGCGAGGTGGTGTATATTTCGTTGGTTGGCTAGTTTGATGGCGGATGGTGGCTTACGGGCCGCCGATCCGATGATATTGATTGAAGTGCAACTGGACCGTTGTAGTAGTAGTATTAGTGGTAGTTGTTGCAAATGGAGTTCATAATTAGTTCGACCGTGGGGGATGCTGTTGTTGTTGTTGCTATTGTTGCTATTGTTGCTGATGCTGCTGCTAAGGCTGCTGCATAACCAATACGCTCGTTGTTTACTTTAAGGTTAGAAGTTGAGCGAGGCTAGGGTATAGGTTTCGATAAGTTCGATGATGGCTCAAGATCTGATTCGCCAGGCCAGTGGTCCTGGCGATGATCGCGGTATGGCGTTCGGTCTGTCACCAATTGGGCGGCAGTCAGTAGTAGTAGTAGTAGTAGTAGTAGTGGTGGTGATTGTATTGCTGTCTTCGTTTTCACCGCCACAACAACAACAGCAATAACCATATTAACAGCAACAACAAGTACTATCATCATCATCACCACAACAACAGCAGCAACAATCGCTACTGCGAACAGGCAGTAGCCGCAACAGCCGCAGAGTGATACTATATGATATAGTATAAATCCTTCGTTAGGAAGGAGAGATGCTCCAACCAACCAGCCCTCTCAGCCCGGTTATTGGCGTGCTCTGCGCCAGGATCTCGTTTCCCCACGCTGCCAACTCTCTCCTTCCCCCTTTCTCTATCTCCCTGTCTATCCGCCCCGGTAGTGTCTTTCTTCCCCCCATGCTCCCGCATCCGCTCCCTTCGCCCCCTCCTACCACTTATCTTTGACAGATCTGGAGACCAAGAACCTATTTTGCCTGTAGCTAATAAGCAATCTTCAATGGCAGCGGCGCCCGGCTGTCGTGTGTCTCTGAACAGGCCATTCCGGTCTACTGTCAGTCACCCGCCTCTTTTGCGTGGATCATGACCACGCCATAACTGGAGAGATATTTATATACGCGTGGATATATATATATACACTAAGAGAGAAGAAGAGGGACAAAAAGTGGAACTGACAGACATAACCTCGATCGATTGGTGGCGTACTAACTACACTGCTAGCAGTGGTGAGAGATCGACAGTGTTAACTCGTGAGCGGAAACTCTAATAAGAAGCGGCGGCCGGACGGTGCTACTGGGAAGTGAGAGAGAGATCAAGTGCGAGAGTGGGGAAAAAAGAGATTTAACTTTGTACATTCGCATGCGTGTATTCGTATACACAGCTGCTTTCTCAGGCAGTGTCTGGAACCTGGTGGTGTGATCTGTGCTATTTAACACGTGGTGTTCACTGCATTACTGCATGATCGATTGCACGCATCTCGACTGCAGACGTCAGACGCAAGTCACCCCTGGCTTGTATAAGCGTACATATATGTCACAGAAGAAGGCAATCTCGTCAGAATGCAGGTGCACGCCTGCAAAGTAAGTCCTCACGACCTCGATGTGCTGTTCTTCATCATTAGGGCTGCTCTTCGTGACAGCGGGTGTATGGCCTCGACACTGTGTGGAGAGACATCTGACTCCGGCGAATATTAGTTTGCTGGGGGGGCAGTGTTTTGCACGTTATATGAAGAGGGTTTTGTCCATTTCAAATAGGGTGCAAAGCCGCTACATATATTTTCGATCGGAATGTCTTATTGTCCTATTGTTGAGGCAGCTAGAAATCGACTGAACGAACAGGCGCCTGCGTGTCCGCGAGCCAACCAGACCATTCATGATCAATTGAGAGGCAGCCATATCACGAAGGCCAAAGAAGAAAACAGGGGATCATCTAGAGATATTTAGCTCACGGCGCCTGTCTGTGGGCTGGATCGCTTGCGACTGTGGCCATGTGTGCACAAGGTGCAATTTACATGCCTTCCATTACTTCGAGTGTATGGCGAATGGTGTGAGTTTCATGAGCACTATAGGGTGTGCATTTTTCGGTATGGTTCGCAGCATTGCACAAAATTCCCGGCAGTTTCTCCCTCTCTCGCTGGTGCGGTAAACATCGCCGTGCGGAAGGCAACGAATAGCTTACCTATATATATATATATATACTAAGTTGAGTGACATAAATCATGATGATGTTTTTTAAGTTGGAAACTGGCCCAATGTGCAGATATGTAGAACATGATGTTGATTTTGTCATATCTCTCTAACTCGCGCGCTCTCAACTGCAATTGTGGTTTTATATATATATCGGTCGTAGCACTGTTTACTCCTCAGTGTTGTTACGGCCGGTCGGCTGCGGTCTCTGCGCATCTGTTTGCTTCTTCTCGATCTTCTTGCGGCAAGCACGGATGTATCCTTCTTTTGTGTGCTCATTTTGGTCCTTTTCGAAATTGCGGGCCAGCATCGCCACAAGCCTCGTTTTCATGGCGCTTGTCATGTTGTTCAGTGTGGGCGCACCTCGCAGTAATGCTCGTCCTCTTTTTTGCCTCTATGTCGGTACGTCGAGGTGGACTTGGGGGGAAAACCCCGAAGCGGCACCGAGGTAGAACGATGGGGTTGGAACAGCCACCGGCCTGGACCCGTTTGGGCGCGGCTCTACTCAGCTGGTGGACTGGGTGGCGAGGAGTTTTTCCTGCTGTTGTTGTTGTTGTTGTTGTTGTTGTTGCCTTCGTTGCTGGATGCCGCTGTTGTTGTCATCGTGACAGGAATGCCTGCTCCTCGTGTTCGCGCCTGCCTGTGTCGAGACGAGATAAGATGAATCATCGACATCTGAGATGAAGCTAATTTTGTTGCTGGGAAGTGCTGAGGTGCGAGTGCTAGAAACTTATTGGGCAGGCGAAAAGACGGAACACTAGAAGCTGCCGCGCATGCGTGTATCTGTGCATGTCGGAACGGACCAGTTTGTGGACCAGAACGGCTGGCTGCCTATGTGTGACGCAAAAAGGATAAAAAATGTTAATAAATATATATATATATATATATATATATATATATATATATATATATATATATATATATAGGAATAGAAGCTTCTTTATTCATGAAATAAAGGGTTAAGAACGACTGGTCGCAGGAGGGATCTGCGCGGTCGCCCTGCTGTGACTATCATTAGTTACGCGTCAGGCGTACATGTTATTGATGTAGTTCGTTCTTGCAACGCATTTAGTATATATATATACATATACATACATAATTTTTTACATATATATATATAATCCAAACGAGGAGCAAGTGCAAAGGTTAGCGTGCTATCGGTGACCTGACCACCAGCTGTATGCCAGAAAGCGTCGTACCGTCGTCACCGTTAATGATATTTGCTAATAGTAATTATTACCACGATCGTCTTCAGCAGCATCAGCCACAGCAGCAGCAGCAGTAGTACCAGCATAACGCGGTACCAGTAAAACTAATCGTAGGATTAGTAATAATGATAGTCGAGTAGCTGTTGTAATGGCGGTTGTAGTTCAGTAGCTGTGGCTGTCAGTAGTAGGAGAAGCAGGCAATATTCGTTCGGAACGTTGTAGAGTTTCGGACCTGCTGTTTCCTGCGACGAGATACGAGGTTTGCCTTGCCTCGCCTCGTCTGGCTGGTTGGCGCTTTGTGACCAGCACACAATGCGCCGGGGGCGCGTGAGCCGGCAGTCGGGTGGGTGGCATCTTAGCCCGCTCGCTGGCAGCCTCGCCTTTGTCGTCTGCTGGAATGTAATGTAATAGATACCAACAGACGACGATGGCAACAACAACTACAACGAGAGCGATAACAACAACGAGAACAACAACAACAGGGGTGGCGACGGGCGGCAATCCTTCCATCTGTCCTGTGCGCCCCCCGCTCTGATCGCCGTCAGCAATCGGCAGTAGCCACAACGGGGGTCAGTCACACTGTACCCGTAGTTAGCTCACTTTGTCGAGTTCCTCGTTCCGCCTGCCCACTGTCCGTATCCCGTGTCCCGGAGACCGGTCGGCCGGCAGGCAGGCAACCAACCAGGAATTTCTTCTGTCCCGCCCGGCTCCGCGGAGCCCGGGAACCCTAGCTAGGTCCTGCTTCTGTTTGTCCGTTGGCTGATCTGTCAGCTAGCTTTCCAATTCGGTTTCCCCGAGCGACTCAGCTCACGCTCCGAGGAGCGGACTCCTCAGCCCACCCTCCGAGGAACGGACTCCTCGGCTCACCCTTCAAGGAACGGACTTCTCAGCTCACCCTCCGAGGAGCGAACTCTTCAACTCACCCTCCGAGGATCGGACCTAGTTCGAGAGAACTGCAGAGTTGAGCAGAGTTCAGTTCAGTCAGAATGATCCACCTCGGCGTCATCATCCGACGGTGGCGACGGGGTGGCAGACAAAGCCCGGGGGCAAACGTCGCTGCTGTTCTTCGTCTTCCGTTCTTTTTCTTCGTCGTCAGTTTGTTCCTCTTGTTTCTGTGGGACGTCGGCGCGTGGTCCGTCCTGGTTGTCGTATTCGTCACCTCCATCGTCATCATCATCGTCGTCGCTGTCGTCGTCGTCGTCGTAATCGTCGTCTGCTCGGGCTGCTGTTGTTATGCTAGTTGTGTTGTTCCTGTCCCCCCCCCCCCCCCCTTCCAACTTCAAGTGGTCCTCCTGCTTCTGCTTTTGCTGCTTCCGCCAGCTTTTCCGCCGGTAGCATTCCTATGATCGTTTATATTTCGTTCTATTACTACTACTACTGCTACTATTACTACCACTACTGCTACTATTACTACCACTACTGCTACTATTACTTCTATTACACACTCTACTGCTACTACTACGACGACGACGATGACTTTTACTTCTACGGCTAGCATACCTGCAGTAGTAATACGACTGTTATTGCTATTACTCGTAAGTACTACTACTACTACGACGACGACGTCGACGCTAGTGGTACTGAAGCTCTACCATTACAAGTCGTGCAATAGTAACACGAATTCGCTAGCGGCTTGCGTACCTGTCTGCCTGCCTGCCGGTCTGTCTGCCGGGTGGGTGAGTGGTTGGGGGTAGCTAACGGCTTCAGGTAGGAGAGTACGCTAAAGCGGCGCCTAGAGACAGAAACACTGCGAGATAGACGAGAGAGTGAGAGAGAGAGAGAGAAAGATGGAGAAAGACAGCAAGCGGGCGAGTGAGTGAGCGGGAGAGAAAGGGGAAGCAATTTCCTCGGCTACTGCCGATGCAAGTACTTCTATTGCTGCCGCTGCTGCAACCGCTTCTGTTGCGAGGATTGTTGGTCGGACCAACCAGCCGACCATCTATCCATCCATCCATTTGGTGGGCCGGCTTTCCCGCCGTTTCCCGTCGTGCCGTCGTGTCTCTTTTCGCGTATCTGGATATGGTCTGTATGTTCGGCTGGTTGTCTGTCTGTATGTTTGGCTGGTTGTCTGTCTGTCTGTCGGTCTTTCTGTTGTCCTAATCAAATTAGGCTTCGAGGTACAGTTTGTCCTGGACTAGCGAGAAGCTAACTCGCAGGCCTGGCTGGCTGGCTCGCTCGCTGGCAGGTAGATAGGTAGGTAGGCAGACAGGCAGGCAAGCTGGCAGGCCAATGCAGCGACAGCAGTGGTGGCGAAAGCAGGCCCGTTCATTTCGTTCTACGTTCCAGTCGTGTTGTGCCCACTGTGCCTATGCTCGGAGGAGATAGTCGAGGAGATGGTGGTGGTGATGGTGGTGATGGTGCTGCTGCTGCTGATGATCCTCTCGTTCTGCTTCTGTTGGCGTTCGGTGGCCATCTTCGCCGTCAGCGTCTCGGTGTTTCCTTCTTCTAGTCGTCGTCGTTGTCGTCGTCGTCGTTGTCGACGCCGCCATTCTCTAGTAACCGAAAAAGAGAAACGGGACGAAGACGTCGACGACGACGACGAGGAGGAGGAGGCAGCAGCAGCAGAAGCAGCAGCGAAAAAGAACTGCCACCCCAAACATAATCAGCAGCCACAGCATAGCATCTTCTTCACCTTCCTTCACCACCGAAGTCTCGACCGACCGACGGACTACCTTGTTACTACAGACCTTCGACCCGGCAGTCAGTCTTGCAGGCAGTCGTTCGGTCGGTCCTCCAGTCGGCCAGGCCAGAACGGAACGACAGACATAGATAGGCTAGGCGAACCAAGAAGGAACTCTTTCCGGCGGGACTGAGAGCTGGCTGGCTGTCCGCGAGCGAGCGACTGAGCACTACGTTGAGCGCGCTTGAGGTGATGTATTTTGCCGGACCTAGCCGGGCCGGACCGGGCCCGCGCCTCGTGGTCGTCTATTGCCTGCATCGGGGGCAATCACACATACATCTCAGTGTGCCGCCCTATTCGGTCTGTGGGGGTCTGGAGAGAGTGCTCCGACCCCCCGCCCTAATTCTACCATCCCTATCACCCCATACCCCAACGTACTTCAGGAGGGGGGGGGGGATGATGAGGGAGGTAGAGGGGCACACTCTCCCCGAGAGAGAGGGAGAGCGACAGAGACAGAGAGACCCCCGACGTGCCCCGCACGCAACACAGCCCCCGGACCTGCTTGACGAAAGCAGAACTGCATGCGGGTGACTGCCCTGCCTGCGATCTGTGACTATCTGACCAGCCAGGCAGTACAGGTGTGTATGTGTGGGCCTGGACCACCAACGGCAGTAGCAACAGCAGCAGCAGCACAAGGTCGCTTGGTGTCTTTACTACGGTTTACGGACTACTACTACAACTACAATTACCGCCAGCCGATAGATAGCTCATCAAATTGCGTCGATACTTCGACTTCTATTACTCCTCTTCCTACTGTTGCAAATAGCTATTACTATATCACTGCTACATCGTCAACAACAACACAACAACAACATAACCAGTTGTTTTAGAGGTAGCAATTATTGCAGGTAGTCATGGTAGCATCTAGTTACGTTAAGTATTTTTGCTGATGAGGACGATTGTTACTTGTGCCGAGATAATCTACTATTCATATTTTGCTGTTGTTGTTGTTGCTGTTGCTGCTGCTTTACGGGGCAAGCCCTACCCTCGACGACAGACGACGACAATGTATGACGATTCGGGCCCGTGTGGATTGATCGCCCCTTAAGGGAATATGTATAATATATATATATATATATATATATGCTTTTTGGCTGGTTCATCGAGCTAGCGTCACGAGTTGCTACTGTTAAGACGTAGTTGTAGGAATTGATAGTCGTAGTACTGGTGTAGCGGTTGCGGTATTATATTATAGAATACTATCAGCATCGGCGAAAGTCCCACACTATTCTCTGCCCCATGCCATGTGGCAAGTGCATAAATGTGTTTGTCCCTGAAAAAAAAATGTTGTTATTGTCGTCGCAGTGCGACCGGCTGTGGGACCAAAATTCACCCGCAGGATCGATGCTCCGCGGCGAACTTTGGTCGCGTAGTGTCTTAAAAACGGGTCGCGTAGTGTCTGAGCATGTCCTGATGTCTGTCATCGTGAAGGACGAGCAGCTTGCGAGATGGTGCCGAAGGCTCGAGAGTGATTCGTATCGCGCAGCATCAGCAATATTCAATAAAGCGACCGACGTGACGCCTTGGCCTTCGTCAAAGGTTCACCAGCCCGGACTACTCTGTGGCTCTGTTGGTTCTGATGCGGTGGAGCGTGGATCAGTAGTAGTCGATAATGAGTCAAAGTTGCGGTGCACGATTTCTTCGCGCTTAAATTCATTCGCGCGGAAGCGTTGAGTATCTTGCAGCCCGGTAACCTAATCTGGTCTCTGGCCATATATATATATATATATATATATATCAATTTTTCTCTCCTGCAGTTGTCGCTGCTAGTCAGGCACGCCAACGTGAACTCAAGTAGTCTACGTATATATATATATATATATATATATATATATATATATATATATGAAGAGAGAGAGATCGAAAGGAAGCAAATCAAGGATAGGCAGGCATGTGAGCGTGCGGTTGCATAGTCAATCGAAACTTAGATAAATGCTTACCTGCCTGTCCGGCTGTCGTCTGCTGGCTAGTTTGTCTAACAATATGTCTATCTGTTCGCCTGTCTGTCTGTCTATCTATTCATCCAGTCCATCTTCTTCTTCTCCTTATCTACGGCCAGAGGCGTCGTCCGGTGTTTCGGGTCTGGTCGCCGATTCCGCCCGTAGCCCGTAGGGCCGCCATTCTATCTGTCTGTCGGTCTGCCTGCCTGCGTGCCGCCATTGGCACGTAGTGGACATGGCGTGACATAGTGTACGTCAGCTTGAGGGCAGCTGACAGCTCTAGTCTACACACACAGAGCGTGGGTGCGTGCTGCGTGTCCGCGTACAATGCAGAATAGAAATGCAGAGTAGAAAATCGGAAGGGAGTTGTAAAACTACCGCAGCAGCCTGTTCGTACAGGATTGATGATGGGGCTGAGATGAGAATAATGATGTTGATGATGATGACAATGATGATGCTGACGATGCGTTCCCTTCGTTCCCGTGTTTATATAGCGTGTGATGTGTAACCAAATAAAAATGATTGGCTTGTTGGTTTGAAACACAGATAGAGTCCTCGTCGTCGTCGTGCGGCTGATGAAACAACTTTAGTTCGACTTCGATGTACGTGTGGATTGTATGTACGTATGGTGTTGGGCCGGGTTCGAAATTGTCACACGTTCTCATGTGTGAAAACCTGAATTCATGTTACTGGCTTAATAAGACTAATAACAACAACAATAGCAACTTCAATAACATCAACAACAACAGCAACAACAACAACAACCACAGAACAGGACGAGGAGAGGGCTTGGCTGAGAGAACGCGCGGTGAATGTAATCGCACTAGGTCCGTACGTGGTTGTTGTTGTTTTGTGCAAGCATGGCGCGTAATGATAGGATCTGGCGGGATTCTAGCCGTGCCGCTAATGAGACTGTGTACTAACTACTGCATGAACTGCATCTATTTTCTCTCCCGCAGTTGTCGCTGCTGGTCAGGCACGCCGACGCAAACCGAAGTAGTCTACGTGCATGTATGTTTGTGTATATATATATACATATATATATATATATATATATATATATGTATATATACATATATATATATATATACATATACGGAGGCGAGAGAAAGAGGATTACGTGAGCGAGCTTATTTCAGACGACGGTTATTGCCGTCGGTGGTGGTGTTATTGCTATTCGGATAATGACGCGCGGAATGTTTCATCGACTTTAGACATTCCTGCTGTTGTATTGCGTACTCGAAGTGTGCAATCGTAATCGTCGTAGCTATAGACGTTACTATGCGAGTGTCAGTTCGTCTAGAAGCCATCCAACCAGCCAGTCAGTCAGTCAGCCAGCCAGCCATTCTCCGAGATGAGGAGACGACTGGCGAGGCAAAGACACGAAACCAACCGGCTAACTGCAAACCAGTGAGCAAAAGCGATGTTATGCGGTGCTCTTTTGACGGGCTCGACGGGCAGCAGCAGAGCGACTAAAGAGCAGAGTGGTTGGTTACCGACGTCGGTGGAGAATGGAGGCGGGGGGTGGGGTGAGGTGGCAGCCGGGGGTTATGATAGCCGTTTCGATGGTTGTGCGATTCGGCATGGTTGTGCGCCGTGCTGCTCGCTGGTCATGGTTGGTTGTCGTGGTCGTTCCTGGTCGTCGTCGTCGTCCCGTATGTCTGTATGTCTGTTCGTAGTACCGTAACTACCCCTCGGCCAAAGGAACGTCGGTCGGTCATGTGGCTCACTGTGGCGTACTCGAATGCAATGGTGGAGGTGGTGGAAGTGGAGGCGGCGGCGGCGACGGCAAAGAAGTGATGTGCAGTTTGGTGGCACCGCGGTGTTCGTCGATTCTCCTGGCTGCTGTTGTCGTCGTCGTCTAAATTGTTGTCGTTGTCTGTCGACAATCTGCCGGTCGGCGGGAAGCGGGGGGTTGGGGTATGGGGCGGGGGGGGCTGGGGTATGGGGCAGAGACGTTATTCCTCCGAGCGGTGAGTTGCACTCTTCCGACTATGATGTCGATGACGGTGGCGACCAATCGAAGAAGGTCTGCTCTGGGGAAGCCGGTGGCTTCCCGTGCGTCGCAGAGATGGTGGATGGAGGCGACGAAGCGTCCTGGCTTCCTGACTGCGCGATGGTGGCCAGGGCCTCGAGGCGATGTGGTGAAGGGCTAGTGCGGCGGGTGTAGTTGTGCTGTCGCAGCCCCCGCTGCCGCTGGTGTTGGTTGGTGAATTGCGAGGGACTAACAGCAGAGTAACCATAGTAGTAGCTAGCATTAGCCACAGCCGCTACAGCAGCAGCAGCGGCAGCAACACCAGCAACGATTCCGTCCGAAGATGACGAAAAAGAAGCGTAACAGCCAGGCTGAGATGGGGTTATATGGCCCATGATCATCGTTTTAGTCTTTGACTTCGTGGTGCTCGTCGTTGTCGTGGCTTTTATGACGCGACCGACTTAGGGGGCCGACTGTCAGATAGATAGTTAGATAGATGCTTTACCTCCCTGCCAATTGCCCTCTCTCCCTCACCGTGTTCTTTAACCCTTACTACGATTCCTTGTCTATGTTGCTCTGTTTTTGTCTGTCTGTCTGTGTCTGACTTTCTCTCTAGCTTTATTATATCTGGTACACACACTCTTTCGGCGTGCGCTATACACACACATATATATATATATATATATATATATATTATATATATATATGTATATACAAACGCATACACATGCATACATATCTCTTTCGCTCTTGTTCACTATTTAGGCTGCGTTTTCTTTCGTGGCCTCTGCCACGAGTGCCTTTAGCGTAGTGTCGTACAGCGCACGCACGCCCGGTCCGCGACTTTCTATTCGCCGGGCTCTGGCTCGCATGGTTTGCCACCGTCCCCGAGCACTCCACCCCCCACACTACCTCATCCCCGAACCAAAGAAACTGCGTTTGACTTGCCCTCACTATTAGCCCTCCTCCTTTTTGCCTTCGCTCTCTATCTCTCTCGGTCTCCAGTTCCTCTCTCTCGCTCCCCTGATTCTGCGTCCTCTTTGTTTAGGAGGGTTTCTTTGCCGACCTCCCTACGCCTCCGCTCTTTCGTTTTCTCTCTTTCCCTCTTCCTCTCATTCTATTCGGTATTTCCCTCCTCGCGGTCTCTCGGGCGCGCCTGCCATTGTTCCGAACGCACTCTAGCTCAAAATCCTTTCCAACTAACCAAGGCTCGGGCGCTTCCCAGTGGGTGTGTGTGTAACGACACGCCGGAACTGCATCTCAGCGGCAAGTACTTCAGGGGGCCGTGGATTTTGGATCTCTCCATATCTACTAGTACGTCTACGTACTGCATTCGTCGTCGTTCTCCTCCTATGAAGAATAGTTGAGGCTATGATAGTAGTCGTAGTGCATCTCGTAGTCTTCGTAGTAGTAGTAGTTTTGACGAAGTACTTTCCAACAAAATTCCAAATCCGAACCGCTACGACGAGGTGGGAAGAACTAAGGTTTTTGGGTGGGTGAGGAGGTGCTACATTAGGTGTTGTTGGTCGCCAACTCCGACCGCTGTGCATTATGCATTTTCCAAACCTTCTATATCAGAAAAAAAAAGGTCTTTGTAGTAAGACTAGTTTCGTAAGTAGTCGGTTTGGCAGTTGGGGCAGTCGGAGTAGTAGTAGTATAGCAGCAAAAGTTGTGCCAGCAGTGGTACCGGTGCCTTGCCTGGGCAGAAATAGCTTTCCCCATTACATATCGTGGATAGCAGAAATATTTTTCTCTGTTTTGGTAGTAGCCGAAGTCGTAGTAGAAGTTGTATTGCTAGTACCAGTAGTAGTAGTAGTAGTAATGAACATAGTCGAAGGAGTCATTTTAATCATCCTGCTTGCTTAGCTGCCTGCGCGCCTCCTCTGTCCGTGTTAGCGTTTTTGCCTCAGCCGCCACCACAGCACTACCGACCCACAGTGAAAGTGAGGGTAGATTGTTTGGAAGAATAGCGAGTTTTCGCTCATCTTCAGCCGTACTATGGACTGACTACGGAGTGGCTATATCATTATGCTTACGTACTCTGAAGTCGACAGTACACAGAGCATGCGTATATAGTATACGAACGCTCCCACCCCGCACGTAACTACCGATTCACCGACCGATATCCCACTGATTTTTACCGCTTTAGCTGCATAGCGCACATGAGGCATTCGTGTATGAGCCTTATACCACGTGCTTAGCCAATACACGGGTGTGGGGGGGAGGAGGTGTTACTGGGTGTTATTCCAGGCGTGCGTTTTGTTAATTTTGCGAAGGATGCTTCTGTTGGAGGCTATGGGAGAACGAATTACCTCCGTTTCTGTAGAGCTCATCCTGAGGCCTAGCTTGTGGAGGTATTGTCGGATATTGGCCGAGGAGGTTCCGTTGGCTCCTCGCTCGAGAAGATGGTTCCCAGTGTCTGCGACCTCTCTCTATCTGCCCCGTTCCTAATCGGCTGATTGATTGCTTAGCTGGACCCCAACCTTTTCTAGAAGATCTGGATTGTCAATACTGCCTCTCCGCGACTCGTGCCCTCAAGCAGTACCAGGCGAAATGTCCCCTCCGTGTTGCTGCCCCGTCTGGGACAAAAAGCGGCTGCGTTACGGGGCGGAGTCACAGGTGCACCGCACACGCAATGATGCTTCACAAGTCGCTTTGTCAGACAAGCGGATTCCGCATGCAAAGCGGTGACTGCGTTTGTAAATACTATCAAGCTGTGTGCCCGATGTCATTCCCCGAATGTTTGTTATTTGCCGCCGTGGTTGTGGTAGCTTTTGAAATTAGCTTACGGGCATCTGTGCCAAAAAGATGAAGCACATCTGATCGCATAAAGAATGTAACTAAACTTGTATTCAATGCTGAGCGAAAATTGTTTGGTTAAGTTTTGTTACACAACATACAGGGCAGCTTTTATCTAATCCAACCTAATGTTGGTTACCACAGAGATCAGAAGAAAACATGAGAACCTCAACGCCCCTGTAGCCTGATATATTTGCAACCGCATTTTGCTCGCATGTAGTATTTACAGCCTAAAACTGATTATCAGGATCTTTATCCTATGAATATAGCACATCTACAAAGGGCCAGCAATATATATATACATGTATAAATATATAAAGAGTTCCCAAAGCGCAAGACAAGCGCGTCAGCTATCGGTTGCTTCCTAAATCGCTTAGTTAGGAGGCTTTCGTATATGAATCATCGTTTGAGTATATATATATATATATATATATATATATATATATATATATATATATATGCCCGTACACGGGCATTACGGCCATACGGCATATTTTAGTCACGTTGGTCGTATGAAACCGTGTATGTTATCAATAAACATATGTTTACTATCAACAACATGTCGATGTCTACGCAAGAGTTCGGGACACACCCCTAACTACAGTCACGAGTGGCTTGACTTGATTCCGGGTTCTGAGCCGAGCGTCGTTAGCAACAGATGGCTGGCTGGCGTCATTAACCATTCGGTTGTTGCGTTCGTCGTCGACGCTGTCCTTTTTGGTTGATTGCCCTGCTGTGTCAGATTGCAAATGGCGAGACGTTCTTGTTGTCCTGATAAGAACACACGTCCCGCCGCAATTTAGATCCGTCGTGGTCTTAGCTCGAGCCAGTAGCGCCGCCTAAACTCCTTTCGAAGCTTCGTATATATATATATATATATATATATATATATATATAAACAAAGGTGGATAACTGCATATATATGTGTAATGTGCAATACCTAACCAAGGTGACAATAAACGATTGATAACTGCATATGACATTTGATTTAAGTAGATTTGTATCGACTGTCCATAACACCGATAGGTAGCGGCAGCGTCCGTCACTATTACTTCTACTACTACTATTACGATTATTATTCTACTATATTAGGGTGCTGCTTGAATGTGCTTGCTGTGCTTGCATCTGGGCGGGTCTTCGATGTCGAAACCGCGTAGCCTGGCTGGTCTGTCCATTGCGTTGTTATTTATTCCGGCCGGTTCCAGCGGAGATTGTGGACCTCGGGGCCGGGGACGTTAACGAACGTCCAGTTGTTGTGGTGGCCGCGGCGGCGGCGGCGGCTGGCTGCGACGACAGCAGCAGCGAAATGCTGGTGCTTAGAGAGGACCTGCCCTTACGTCGTTCACTGGCTCTCCTCGATTCCTGACTAAGTTCGGGATGTTCAAGCCGATGCTTTCTGTATGACGTATCCTTCGACCTGTCGACGACGCGTCACACCGCCCGACGAAGGGGCCGCCACTCGCCCTTCCTATCTCTTCCTGTTCCTCTGAAAAGATGCGAGCTGGGGCTGGCTGAATAGCTTACTCTGGCTGTGATAGGCGTGCTACACGGCTGCATAGGCCTGCAAGCAAAGGCCGCGTTGCAGGGTTCGGGCTGCAGGTGCAAGTAGGTAGGTAGGTAGGCAGATAGATAGACAGACAGACTTTAGTGCTTTGGCGTCTCTGCTTCTTTGTGCTCGGCTTGGGATCGGTGGGAGCGGTGAAGGGCTGAGGCAGTGAAGACGTGGTAATGTGGTAGTGGAGTCGGCGGCGATGGGTTGTCGGGGCGGGCTTCTTACTGCAGGTAGACAAATAGGTATAATATATATATATATATATATATATATATATATATATATATATATATATATACAAGACAAAGAACAAACGATAAAAAGAAGGATAGGGCAAGAGAGAGGGGGAGAGGAGGAAGAGAGCGATAGTCGCGAGTAACTCACGGGAAAGGGAATATGACGGGTTCTCTCGACGTGTCGCCGGATTCGTGCCGCGGTTTTCAAACGCAGTGGGGCCAAGGCGGTCACGACGATGACGACGTGTTCAACGAACACGACGACGGCATCAAATAAAATGAAGATGAAGATGCCAAACCAAACGGGATATGACGGGCAAAGAGAACACGTGAGATGAAGGCAGAACGGAATACGTGGGGTGCGAGAGAGAGAGAGAGAGAGGTATAGATGATGATGTTGGCGGCCTTTCGCAGTGTGAGGTGTTGTTCAATCCCCAGCACTGCGCAACGGCGGGGCGAAATAACCAGTAATGATGGTCCTTCTCTGTCTCTCTGTTTTTCTCTGTCTATATATATATATATATATATATATATATATATATACCCTCGTTTATATATACATTCGCTCTCCACGGGACAACGAGCTGCGTCTGTGAAAACAACCGTTGCGGTTGGCGGCTTGGTCGCCATCGTTGGCACGTTTCAACGCAGCCGTCACCCCCGAAACGGCCGGTCTCTGCGTGCCGCCACTATCCTTTCTGCATCTGGGTTGGTTGCATCTGCTGACTATATATATATATATATGTATATATATGTATAGAGTCACTCACATATGTATATGGCCCATAGGTTTATGCATGTATGTGTGTATGGGCGTAAAGTGTACAATTGTGAGCAAGCAACCGAATGAGCCAGCGAGGGCTATGACGAGCGATCTCATCCCATACTCCCCCGCCATCGAATTCGTACAGAATCGATAAAGTAGGAATTGCACACGCACGGAATATGGTACGGGACAGGACTTAGCGTTTGTCGAGAACCAGCAGCACTTCTTGCCAATGGCTTTTATTTCGGCAGAGCTACGTTCTCGACATCCCGCTGTGACCTGGCAGCTAGCATACAACGTCACGATGATGATAATTGTTAATACTATTGCTAGTATTGCTACTTTCCTTACATATCTATATACGATGAAATAAATTATTTATAATTTAAAAAACATGTTTTCGACTACTACGAGGGCAGCAAGTTATTTCATTGTTCGCACGCGGCGGATGTGCAATTAGCCAGTGTGAGTAAGTATATTTTTTTACTTCTGTACCGCCCGCCCGAGGGGACGCCTACAAACTTGTGTGTTTTTTGTTTGCGTGGCGGGCATTCAGCACTTGACGGAGTAAATCATTGAAATCAATTAGGCAGGTGCATGTCGAAGAAATGCCACCGCTATTGCTTAGTTTCTGCGTCACAAGAATGCTTGGCTAATACTGCTCGATTGCTGGCAATACGTGCTTTGGTGTGGGTGCTAATTGCTCAATTACTAAGGTGGCTGGAACGATCAGAGCATGAGCACACTACGGAGAATATAGTTGCTTTTTACCTAACTATGTGAGATTGCATTGCCCTCCCGAACACCCGGTAGTCGGGGCCCTCCTATTCTTCTGGTGGAGGTTGCATCATACAATGGCCACATCACCCCCGAAGCGGGTTAATGAGAAGGAAGCCTCTCTTGTTAGGAGCCCGAGATCCTAGGCACTGAAGCCTGAGCTACTGCTGTCGCGATTCGAATGTCCCTACTGCTATTAGATCCGAGTTGATCTTGTCGCTGATTGATTGATCGCTAGCTCGCACACGCGTGTTTTGGCCGCTTGTTGTCTGGCCTCAGTAGTGCAAGAGCTTTGTTGGCGCGCCACGCTGTACCGTTTTGTTTTACGACCACGTGTCTCATGTCATTTTACGACGCAGCGAAATTTTAGAGGGCATTTCTTGCACTTATTCCTTGATTTTCAATGCAGGAACGGCCGCTTTTTACACACGGATCTATGCACGTTAGTGTATGTTGGTGACAACACCCCGTTGGCGTGGACACAACTGGCACGTATAAGTCGCCACACAGCTCGCCACTTACTACCAGTTACACATACAGACTAACTGATTACTACATGCAAACGTACATATCCACATGTATGCAGCATGCCGTTTAAGCAGCATAAAGGGACAAAATGCATATATCTACTTACCCCATACATGCAGAAGGAAGAGGAGTGTCTTCAGGTGTAGCCTTCTGCTCGGACACTGTGGTGTAGGAGCAGATACACGTAGCCGAGAATGAAAGGAGACATGCATTTGTGTATGTTTGAATTGACATGTGAAAGAGAAATAGACACGAAACAGCGTAGAGATTGCGAGAGAGGGGTGTAGATTTTCCTCTGCCAGCTGGCAGGTGTCGACGACGACGACGACGACAACGACAACAACGACGACGACAACAACGACGACGACAACAACAACAACAATAATAATAACAATACCAACAACGACGCTCGACATATACCAACCAGTGGGTGTCCCACATATGGTATCAGTCATATCGTAGGGGGGCGGGGGGGGGAGGGGAGATGGCTGGCAGGCTGGCTGGGAGACTGCAAGCCGAACCCTGTCTCATTTGTTCGTTCGGTCGTATTCGCTATAATACGCTGGCGGCCGTTTTCGCGCCGTGTTCATCGTGTTCTTGGCTGTCGCGGTTGTCATTGTCATCGCGTTGACTCAGACGTCAGACAGGCTGGCGAACCGGGGCAGATGCAGCAACCCACCGACCCACCAACCGGCTGACCGATCGCCCGCCAGCCAGCAAGGCGACGCTCAATGATGAATCTTGGCGATATTTTTACTGGCCAGCCATCATGGAAATGTCGTCGTATGTACGAGTGGCACGAGTATGAATGACTGGACTGTGTGTTTGTCGTCTGCTCGCCTAAGCATGTGGGGTATCTGTGTGAAGGTCTGTACGTTGCGAAATCTCCCCGTTGTTGTGCTGCTGATGGTAGTGATGACGATGCTGATGATGATGACATTGACGGTGGGGATGGGGGGGGGTGATGGTGGTGGTGAGGATACGATGATGACATTGGCTGTGGGGATGGGGTGGTGGTAGGAATGGGGGTGATGATGATGAGGTTGGTGTTTGCAGGTAGTAGTGGATAGCACTAATAGGGACGAAATCGATCCAAGCCGACTGGCTGGCCAAGCTACCCAAGCTAACTTCGTCGAGGCTAATTTTCACAATGGCCACCACCACCACCACTACCAACTAACTTAAAAATACATTCTGGTCTGACTCTCAGCCAAGATTTAACGTCCATGGGACCGCTTTTCGCATTGCTTCATAGACGGGCTACCCCCATAAATACAAATCGGTGCAACGGTGGGGCTCGAACCCGCGCACCCTTTATGTCTCCTCCGGTCGCGAGACGCAGACGCGCACCACGCCACTACCGGGCTCGACACTACCAACTAACTACCCCAACTACTACTTTACGACGACTACTACTACTACTACTATTACTACGAATACGATAATATTAGAACGCTTCTACTTGTACTCTCACTTGCACAGCCACTGCGTTTACTAGTATAACAGCTACGACTTCAACTAGAACTACAATAGCAATGTTCTCCGACTTCGGTATAGCAGAGCTGCTAAGGGTCATCGTTGATCATCATCCATCCAGACCTGCCATCGACGAAGCCCTACGGAGGCAGCTAGGTACGGACAACTACCTAACGGCCTATGCTGTTATGTTGAGCGTGCCGTAATATCGTTGCTTTTATTACCGTGTTATGGGGAAAGGCGGGGGCGAGAGGGGGGGGGGGAGACGACCTCGGTGGCGGCAGAAGCAGAGAACCATGGGAGAACAATAGTGCAATCGTGGGAGCCAGCCAAAAAAGGAGAGAATAGTTAGCTGTTCAAGGTCATTCTATACTACCAGTGACAGTGCGGTCGGTTGTAGTTACAGTCGTCGTCGTCATCATCGTTAATCGTCAAATTAATAGCTAAAATAGTAGTCGTAGTAGTATTATGGATGAATAGTGGTAAAAGAAGCGCTACTTGTTGTAGCACCACCAGTAAGTTGTACACAGTAGTAAAGAGCGTCGTTAACGCACCTCAGTCACAGTGACCAGTTGAGCGTTTTTTACCCGGTGAGTAGTTACCGTAGTGGTACTACTACGAATACTTATAGTGGTAATAGTAGTAGTCGAGCTTTTTACTAATAGTACCGAAGTAAAGAAAAAGTTATTCCGAAGAGAATAACAATCATAATAATAATAATCGTTCTTGAACAAGGGTGTATTATTATCATTAGGTACATGTATACCAACTACTAACTTATCAACTATATCACTACCCTTATCCCCTTTGAAAGGGGAAAGGCGCTTGTTTGGGATGCGACTATCACCGACACGCTCGCCCCGTCGAACCTGGAGGCCAGTGCATCTTACGCTGGCTCCGCAGCACGCAAGGCTGAGCGTCTAAAGACCAACAAATATGCCCAGCTCGCCAACGAGTTCATTTTCGTGCCGCTAGTATTCGAGACACTGGGGGGGGGCGGCCCTGAGGCATGGTCTCTTTTACAGAAGATTGGCAAACAAATTGAACTGGCGACAGGGGAAAAAAGAGCACTTGAGTTTCTACTTCAGCGACTATCGCTGGCAGTTCAACGCGGCAATGCGGCAGCAATAATGGGCACAATGAGGGGCTGCCTCGAGGATAAGCTCGACTGGTAGCGCTCCCCACAAGCCCTAGTGTTGATAGTTAATTACATCTCGCTGTAACACTTAAATGTCATTTTAATAAATATGAATATATATAAATACTATATCACGTTTAAGGATATCTATAATAATAGCAAGTGAAGAAGCAATGCTAGTTGTAGAAGTTGCAGTAACATTAACCGGAACAGTAGCCATTTCAGTGGGAAAAGTATTGCTCTGTTTGACTTTACTCGTTATTATCATGACCGGTAACGTTGTTGTTTGTTGCTTCCTTTGCAGTCATTCATTCTGTGGTTATTTGCTGCTGCTGTTGTTGTTGGTGCTGTTTTTTTAGTGCTCATATTTGCTTTTTCTCGCTCCTGTTTTATGGGTCTCTCTCTTTCTTCGCATTCACGTGCGTCTTAGTGTGTCCCAATCGTCCTTTGCCCGGTTCTGTTTGACGAATTTGACTTGTTTTGTTCGGCAAATAAAAGTGAGTCATTAGTTCTGGTGTGACGAAGTACCACCCGAACGACAAATCGCATGACGTAAGCTGACGTTCAGATCAATGACCGTCCTTCACCCTCGCTAGAAGAAAAGAAAGCCAACCCCTTGAAGAACGGCTATAGTGCTGTAGTCATATATATATATATATATATATATATATATAGCGAGAGAGAGAGAGAGAGAAAGACGTATACAGACATTTTATGAACGTGTCGTTTACCCCATCGTGTTGACATTTTTACGGGATGAGATGTCTGGGCTTTTGAAGCCTGTTGAGTCACGTTGCCACGTTATTGTCTCCTGGCATATGCAGGCAGACATGTATGTATTGTGTTTTTGGAAGTCAGTTGACGACTGGCGGTGCTCTGGAGAAGCCAAAAGGGGATCCATATAACCGGTGATATGTCGTCATCTTTGCCGCGACACTTGCAGTACACTCTAGCAACTGTGGCTACTGATGGTAACGGTTTACAATAACAATAGTAATAATAGTAATAATCCAACACTAATCGTCATAATAAGAATGCTAATAATAGATATGTGGATGTAGGAACTATCCACGAGAAATGGAAGACTGCGGAGGCAGCAGTCCCCGCTTCTGCTTTGCTGCTGAAATTGCTGTAATATGCAAATTTCATGTGCAAGTAGCTGTTTGATGCCAATGACTTCATGCCAATTATTTTTTCATATGAGTGTAGGGCTCCAACCCACAAAAAGCAGTCAAGTCCCCATCCCCGCATCTGATCGGGAACGGCATAACCAGAACTTCAAACGATTGAAAGGGAAGCGTAGTTTAAGAACTTAGCTATCCCGGGATGCCCTGCGGGATCTTGTCATGATCTCTATCCGAAGATACGGTTAAAATGTTTTTTTTTTCTTGTTGGCGCGCAGGGTATTCTCAGTAGTAAGCGCAATGCTGGTCGTGTCTTCGGTTTCGCTTTGGCAGTACTTGCAGAATGGGCATATGGTTTTCCCAATTCGGAACAAGTACGACTGAAAATTACCGTGTCCGGTGAGGACTTGGGTCATGTAGAACGTCAACTTGCTACCTAACCGGTTCACTCAGGCCCTGGTATCCGGGATCAGAGTCCATAACCGGTACCCGGGCGCTCTATCCGGAACGGAGTCTGGAATGACCTGCCAAATGTCGAAGGTTATATTCCTTTCTTCCATTTTCTCCTTTCGCCTGGTCTTCCCACAAACAGCGTCGCTCTATTGCTTTCAAGTCCCAGGGGACTGCACTAGCCAGCACGACAACAGACGCTGTGTGGACTGTTCTCAAGCCATTATGATCCTCAAACCGGCCGCTCGTTGACCTTTGCGCAGTTCCGTCCTGCTGCTGGCTATGGACATAGCGGTTGACGGTCAGACCGGGGCTGCGAATAAAACTATGGACTCAGTCACCGATTAGCCATCTTTTATAATGAAGCGCCTTCTTGGCTCCCGTGGGCAGTGGTTGTTTGACATTTGCCGGGTTATCTTGTGCGAAACCATAGTAGCCCTTTCTGCTGTTAAACGTCAACCTGACCTTAATTCGGCGCTAGTATTAGGCCAGACCCCCACCAGGGCGTCGGTGACCCTCAGTTCAAGTTGCTGGGGTGAGTGGGCCTGCACGACCACTGCGAGGTCATCTGCGTACGCCAGCAGTTCAGTGCCTTCTCGTAGAACGTCCAAACGTAAGACGTCATCGTATGTCAGGTTCTATAGGAGAAGTCCTATAATCGAGCCCAGAGGAATTCCAGCCGTATTGTCGAACTCGGAGCGCTTTGGCAGCGCTGCAAACACTGTTCGACGGAGGAAGATTTGCCCGATGAAAATCATTATTAAGGTGCTGCTAGCCTTATTTATTCACGCATAAAACGAGCTGATGAGTCGTTTGTATATGTACATTTTACCCATGTTTACGCCTATTTTGCCTGTGCTAACCATATCAATTTTTAAAGTATATGTCTATTTTGCCTGTGCTAACCATATCATTTTTTAAAGTATATGTTTATGTTGCCTGTGCTAACCAGGACACGCTGAGAAGGTAAAGCTAGGCTTGAGACGCCTGGCATCTGTGCATGATGTGAACAGGGGTATTCGAGTTCGCTTTGTTCGATCGAAAAAAAAAAGGTTCAGATGAGAAAGTTCGCACGGACGTAGAAAATCGACGTAGACGCGACCGGACACTCGTGTGTGTGTTGCCGTCCCGTGTCGGCTTCCCGTGACTACTTGGCCTAATTGAATTGGGTCCATTGGTCGGCTTCACTGGTATGTCTGTGTCTATGTATATCCAAGGCTTCGCTCTATGTCGGAGTTTTCACCACTACCTCTGCACTTTCATCGAGATTGAGATGGGGTTGAATAACGAACACGGTGAACAGAGGAATACAGCTACATGAGATTCCACAAAGATGATATATTCTCTCTCTCACCATATATATATATAAATATATATATATATATATATATATATATATATATATATATATATATATATATATATACATATATATATTATATATATATATATATATATATATATATATAAAGATATATACGTTGTGGCGATAGATAGCAATATAGAAGCGAAAACTTGTGCGCTTGCCGTCCTTCGAGTCCACAGAGCTGCAGCACCTGTTTTATGTCTCTTTGTTACCTCAATGAATGAATTTCCATCATGTGAGCCTGCTTCTGTTCCGCAGCGACCATATCGAGATTTAATATCTCTGCTTTTCTTCGTTCGTCCTTGATTCGCCATTCACTGCAGATTTCTACCCGGCTGCATACGGTCTCGATGATGGAAAGAGGCGAGGGGGGACGGGGGGTAGGAAGGGAGGGGGGAAGCGGTCGTTGTTCTGTGGTCTATCGGTCGGTTTTCCTTTCTGGACGGCAAGTAACAACACGACCGTATTGGCACCGGCCTCACCTAGCTAACAAAGGCAGACAAACTGCTAGTTACCCCCCATGTAAGAGAGTGGGGTGGGGGGGGGGGGGAGGTGAAGGAGGATGGTGCCGGCATGGTGTTCTAGCCCCAAGAAGTTTAAGGAGTAATCCCCCCCCCCCCCCCGCCCCCCAAAGAAACGAGATGAGCTGCGGTAAGGTTAGGTAAAAGTAGTCACAGGCCTGCCTTGCCTTGCGCGAGAACAGGGACGGGATGAGAAAAGGTACCCATGCACATTGTGACCTGCCTGGGTTAGTTAGCGAGGAGAACGAAAAGAAGGAAACGTGAAATTGCGGGCTACAGTCTTCTCCTCGAGTCATCTGCGGTTCGGGTAGACTCATATGCCGCGGACTCTAACGTCTTGCCTCAATAGAATAAACCTTGCCTTAAAAAGAAGAGAGAGAGAGAGAGAGAGGAAGGCAGAGAGCGTGTGCGCGTGTTTGTGTATGTGCCGACCACTGACTTTCAGAGCTACGAATCTCTTCTACCTGATATCCCTATTTTTATTATCATGCCGCTGGTGCCATATGTGCTACTGTTCGAGCAAAAGCAGGACAAAAGCAGTAATTGGCCGAACTCCCGAGCCGAACAATGTAAAGCCAACCGACTGATCCGAGATGCGAGAGTGCTGCTGCAGCAGCAGCAGAACCAGAACAGAGACAAACGACTAAGCGAGAGAGGCAGCAGCAGCAGAGATGACAGCAGCAGAATTAAAAACAACCTCTTTCTAGAGATGACATGGAACTTTCCGTACGGGGTGCTTCACTGTCGAGCTTTGCCTCGTTCGGCTTTCACGGACGTTATGAGGACGTTTTGCCGATACCGATATCTTGGTGATCTTATCTACCGCACTATTCGCGCTTAGTGTCAACACGATAGCTATCGAGCTGGTATCGTGCCAATTGTTCTCTTGTTCGAGACGCTCTATCTGTTTCGTGTTTTGTTGCTTGCATTCGTGTGTTCGGGACGCCCCGCCCGTGTCTTCGACATAATCTTCATCTAGCTCGAACTGATCGAATATGTTTGCTCGAATGATGCGCTCAAATGGGGGAGCTCCTAACTTGTTTAATTCGTTAAGGCATGTCGAAACGATGCGGCCAAATCGACTGAAGAAAGAAAGAGAAAGAAATCGACGAAGAAGACGAGAGGGCAACAAAGACTAGATGAGCGAGATCCGAAAACCACGCCGAGGAAGGTCGTTTGGGTGTCATCTGGGGGTCGCCTATGCGGTTAGCCCTGATGAATTACGTCGTCAACGAATTACGTCGATGCCTACGGTTGCTACTACTGCTGTCGGTGCTACTAATACAACTACTACTGCTGCGAGTAAAGCATAGTAATTTTGTTTTATGAACTCTACTATATAATCCCAATTACGACGAGAAGTTAGGGTCGAATAAATAGATCAAGCTATTGCTGCAAGGACATGCGTTATATCATCGTGTTTGTGTAATTAGTACTTGATCGATTGGTTCACCGATTAATCAGTTTGTATTTGTCGTTTCATTTTACAAAGCTGAAATCGATTCGCTTAATTAGACTCGAGTTATAGCCTGTATTCTCTCCACCCCATTATATTTCTCCCTATCATTTGTTCAATGACTACGATGTAGGCTGTTCGAGTTAGCAGTTCCGTTCAGCATCGAATATAGACAAAACCTGAGTTAGAATTTGGTAGTTTTACTTGTACTAGCATTTATTATAACTATCATAACGAGAACTACTTTTGGCTTGACCAAAGGACCAACCTAGAACCTCTTCTCCTTCCTTCAATCGAAGCCAAAGTCGAACAGAGTACTTATGCGCGTATAATATTTACGTGCATACTAAGCTATGAGCGTTGACGCGAAAGGACGACATTTTGCAACGCGATTACCTACGAGCTTCAACCATGTAAGCGGCATGTCATCAGAGAAGGACTGCCTTTTGCGCCTGCAGTCGGTTTACGCTTAACCACACGACACAGCTAATATCGCGCTGTCGCTGTTGTTGTTGCAAGGTGGTAGGTGTCGTTGTGGTCACAGTTGATGGTGACTGCGGTAAAGGCGGTTGGAGTAGCGAATTGGCGAAGAAGATCGAGGTCTATTTTCCTTCTTACTGTTGCTGTCGGTACTGTTCTTCTGTGTAGGACTTTGTTCCGTTGCGTTCGACGACAGAGCGACCGATGTCTCAATAATCGACTTTATGGTAGACCATCCGTGGTGAACCAACCGCCCGCTTCTCGCTCGCCGCAGTCAATTTTGCAGCGAACTGCGCGTTTTTCTCGTCATGTTTTGGCGGGCGTTCATTTCAATTTGACGCCGCGTCTAGAAGTCACGCCATGTCTCGCGGGAGCGGCGGGAGAAAGAGGCAGTGATAGGTGAAAATGGGCGTACAGAGGTGGGGCCCGTGTCGACAGGAGCTGGGACCGTGTGAATTTTTCCGCCGCGTATTCTGACTGGTGGTGGCCATCAGAGTCGGTGGTGTCGTTGGTTCGATGCTGCCAACCACAGCTGGCATTATTGGCGTCACTAAGTTAGAGCGCCGCTACGCGATGTCGCCTTCCGTCGACGCTGGTCAACAGTCGCCAGCCTGGGCGTTTTCCCTTTGACGTCTGTCACGTCTGTCTTCTTACTTTCGGTCGCCTGCCGCTCTTGGGTCCGGCGGCAAACGCTCGGCGGCTCGATTATAGCTACATTTGGACTTCGTGAGCCTTCTTCTCTGTCACCGTTGCGCCTACGCCCGAATGACAAGAGAACGCCGCGTCAACAAATATGTGCATTGGTCTTAACTTAGAATGCCACCAGCGCTTTTCCTTCATTCACCTCCAGCTCTTGGCTCTTTGAGTAATTTGTTCTTTAAGATTTGATATTGTTGGTAGATTTTGTGGGAGAGACGGCGACGGAATTTAGAGGGAACTTTTCGCTTTCTGGCTGTGAATTCCTCATTCCCTCATTCGTTGCGGGGGGGGGGGGGGGGGGGGGTAGTAGAGATGGCTAGTGACTTCGGCACAATGAATCACGGGAATGTTTCGAGTGTACACATCGTATGATATATAGCTAACTCTTCCTACTCCTTGTCGCTTCTGTTAGTAGATCACTCCTGTTGGATATAATACTTTATGTTTTTCTAACCGCTTTAAGCTGAGAGCTAGTGTGTTGGCGCGTCAGGTGAAGCATCTGCTGAAATATATGCTTGCGCGCGTTAGCGTGTAAAATGCGACGAATGTATTCGCCTATATTGTGGCCGCATGCAACAAATGTACTGCCTCTTGTCATCTATGGGTGTTTAGTAGACATGTACAAGAAACTATGTAACGCGACCTAACTTCAGAATTACTCAGCCATATAGCACAACTTTAAAGTCATCATCCAACCTTCAAGTTACAGCATTAGAGTTTTAGGTCGTGTCCAGTATATATATATATATATATATATATATATGCAAATAGGCCTGTGCTTCGGATGCTGTTATTATAATGTTGTGTTGTATACGCGAAACAAGACTAATGGATTTGTCAAAGGGAGCGGCAGAGAGCGCGAGTGGAGGAAAAAGCGGGAGGGGAAGAGAGAGAGAGTTCGCGAGATACGAGGGGTTTCGTTAGTACCCTCCTCCTAGGCCGTGACGGGGCTACGCCGCTGTCCGAGATAGAGGGGGGGCGGGTTGTGAACAACAACGTCGACGACGACGACGACGAAGACCTCGCCGTATAGTGGGTGGTGACCTTCAACATGCCATGTCGTCTCTATAGGTCCAACTGGGGGCACGCAGGCAAACGGACGGAGGGACGGACGGGGGAAGGGACCGACAGACGGACAGACAGACAGACAAGGGGGTTGGGGTGGGGATGGAGAAGGTCTACCGTGATACGAGTAACAAACAATTCGATCGAGTTCGAGTCCGGGACCTCGTCTGGCTGGCTGGCTAGCTGGCTTGGTGGGTGGCTGGCTAGCTGGCTTGGTGGGTGGCTGGCTGAGCAGCCGTTCTGAGGATGAACTTTTCGGTCCTCGAGCAGCGCATTCGGTGAAGGCGAACCCTTCTGCTCCGTCGGCTAAATTCGAGTTCACTCAGTGGTGCTAGACTGAAAGTCCGAGTCGAGAACTCGACGAAGTAGGCGTCCGACTTGTCGTAGTAACAACAGCAGCAGCAGCAACAGCAGCAGCAGTAGGTCACGGTAGATAGTGATAAGCGACACGGTATTGGGTGGGCAGGCAACGTGGGTGTGCCGTAACTCATACAGTCATGCGTTCGGCCGTTCGTTCGTTCGTTCATTCATTGTGGTGTATCCGACCGGTGTCTCGTCTACGACGATTTATCAGGCCAACGTGGAGCGTGCCATTCATAGGTTAGAACGGTAGTAGTAGCTGCTGTTGTTGTTGTTGTTTTTGTAGTACTACGAGTAATAGAAGCATAATTGTAGTAAATTAAAATAATTACACAAAAAATAAATCATGAAATATATATATAAATATATATATGTGTAGTAGATAACATGTAGAGGTAGCCACTTAGTTGACAAGACTGAGCTGGTAGCAACAACAACAACAATAATAATATTAAATTCGAGTAGTAGTGGTTACATGGTATAATGATAACCGGATGAAGGCAGGTCTCGACGGAGGTTGCTGTTGAGAATGCAAAGTACGCACACATGATGTTTCTCGCAGGCGGTGAAGCTACGCACACAGAGCGTTCTACTGTAGCGTGACGCTGGCTTTTTCTTTCTGTTTCCAGCGGATAGAACGACAATCGGATCAGATAGAGAAATGATGAACATTGCAACAAAATAGATAGAGTGACACCTAGACATAACAGAGGCAACAGCGGCAGCAGCAGCAGCAGCAGCATCAGCAACGGTTGGTTGATCGTTGGGCGTTGAACTCCTGGTGGGGGACTGAGAGTCGAGAAGAGAGAATGAGCAAGACAGATATAGAAAATAGCAAAATATACACTCATACTTCTATATATATATATATATATATATATATATATAGAAAATATTGTGATGATTTATTAATCATTTACAATACGTTTGCACACTCGGCAGTGCTCTCCTTATATATATATATATATATATATATGCGTTTAGAGTGAGACAGATAGAGGAAGCAAGGATAGAAGAAACAAATAGAGGGAATTCATGGACGAGCGACTTCACCGGCGGAGAACAGCGAACGCACATGCATGGCGGCTGGAACATGCAGCCCGGCGTCACTCGGCCAGAGCCGTGGGAGCGTGCAGTGTCGGCGGGCGGGCCCCGCCAAAGTCTGACCGAAACGCGGCGGTCGAAATCGCGACGGTAACAGCAGACCGTTGCCGCGCCAAACGTATATATAGTAGACGCCAGCCAGGTAGGCAGCCATCCAGCACATGAGGCGCATCAGACTGATTCCCACCGGAAAATACATACATTAGAACGACAGACAGATAGATACACACGGATACCCTCTGGATAGATGCGCCGATACGCAGGCGTAAACAATTTTACAGCAGGTGTTCCCCAATTCAATTGGTCTGTGGCTGAAAATGCTACCATTTTCTGAACACGAGTTTTGGCTGATTTTGGCGTCATTGCGGCAGCGCATAATGAACTTGCAACCGATTCATGTCTTATTCTTCAACTAGCATTATTTCGCTGTCGCTGCTGAATTTGTTTAGACATTAAAGTAAAAAACATGTTCGTTGAAGGGTTTTCGGTGTAATCTAATGTCGGCAATTAGATGAAGATCATCGTTGGCTACGGCGACGATCAACAAAACAACAAGCTAACGCACTGAGGCATCATTTGCAGTGATCAGTGCTTGGATATACAGTACTACCGTTCTAAGCAGAGACCGCGCCTTGACAGGTTTTGGTATAATAGTTTGTTGGAAACGTACCATCACACTAATGGGTTAAAACCGGGTGTCACCAGACAGATGCAGGGTATTCCAGCACACGAGGAGTGCAGTTTGTTTGGGCGAGTAGCTCGGCAAGCAACGGTCGGTGTAGCTTCGGCTTACATACTGGTTTTATGGTGGCCTTTCATTCCGTGATGATGAAAAAGTCATAGGCGTGTAGGTAGCTGTAACTGTAGTCGGATTTATGTCCGTAGGGAGATCCACCATCGCGCAGAGTGGCCTGGCTATTACTCTGGACCCTCAGTGGTCGGCTTTGTACCCCACCGGTTTATTAGTGGCATCGATCAGTGAGTGACGCACTTCGCTTTTTGACGGTAAGAAAACGATTATATATATATATATATATATATACATACCGCAGAGGCGAAAAAGACGAAGAGAGCAACGTTGACTTTGTTACCGTCCAACGAAAGAGAAGCGGCAAAATAAACCTTCGTATGCAGAAAGGCAACGCAGATGATGGAGTGGAAATCTCGAAGTGTATGCTCGGCCAGGCAGGTTCAGCGCGCTGAGAGCAGTACGGCTGGCGGCCAAAACGTCAGCTGTCAATCTGCACACCTGGCTCGTCGACAGGAACATTTCTGCGAAGGCGGTATTCAAAATGCGGACGCAGGGGTGATGATGATGATGATGATGCCATATTCTGTGTAGTGCTGGGTGACGGCGACTACAAAAGAGTGCTGCAAGTGTAGTGAGTTCCGGCCCAAAGCTATCCTGATTCGTCGTTGGGCTGGTGGCACTCCCTACGAGAGAATGGTTTTGGAAAGCTTTAAGGAATAGTGTCTGGCAGTCCGGCTTCTCGCATATAACTGAACAGATCTAGATGCTGTCGCGGAGACTACCAGGTCTCTGCGGCTGCTCCTTTATAAAGCTATATATATATACATGTGACGACTAATGTTTGTTTAATACCGGCACAGTGTCGACATGTCTACACACAGTTGGCGCTAATGATTACTGAAAGCGCTGTTAATTCAGTCGAATGCTGAGCAGCAAATGGCGGTAGCCGCCCGTTTCGTCTGGCCAAGGACCAAGCCGGCTGAAATAGCCGGCTAGTGTTATATCACACACACACATATATTGGTCGACCGTTTGACAAAAGCTATATAAACTGTCGTCAATGTATCAGCGACCGAGCGCCGTACTATAACAAAGTTCATGGTTTATTTGCGGCTGCGGTGTGCTCTTTGCAGTTGTGATTTGTTTTTACCTTGTGCTTGCCGTAGCTGCCGTGATTGCTGCTAAGGATAATGCTACATCTGCGCCGCGACTACCACTGCCACAACAACTCGTTTATCACCAGTAAGCATGATATATATCATGCTCATTATCTGCTGTTGTGATCCATTGTCGTCGTCGCCGTCGTCGTTGTTATCGTTGTTGTTGCTGTTGTTGTTGCTGTCGCTGTTGTTGCTTTGATTATTAGCGTTAATACTCAATGTCACGGGCATGGAGTGTCTGTTAGTCGAGTTTTATAGACGAGTCTCGTGTCGGAGATGTTCGGCGTGCGTCACGTCCGCGCACCTGTTACAGTCAGCTAGTAGATACCACGTGGGAAGGGTTTTGTTTTTTTCGTACAATACATCCGAGTGACGACGACGACAATGATGATTGTGATGATGATGATGATGGGATGATATGATGATGATGACGAGAGTATAACGAGGCAGTGACGAAGATAATGACATGTTGCGGCCGTGTTGAACGTTTGTACAAGCAGAAGAAAAAGTGAGGGCAAATCCCCATCGCCGCCACTGTCGGTGCCGTGCTGTTGCCGTCGCATCCTATCGTCGTGGTCGCTTTTCGATTAAGACTGATGGCCAAAAAAAAGAGACACCACCCGGCTTTTTCTTTGTTTCATTGGCGCCATTCGCCAACAGAGGCAGCAGAACAACAAACGCACCTCAAGCCCCCTTCCTAGATACTGAGATGCACCGGAAACGAGATGGAACGACTCAGTCTGGCTCAGCCGCTGTCATTCATCTCTCGAGTCGAGTCATGCCGCAGCCCTTCCGGCTTCCAGCGTCGTTACACTGCACCTGTACATTACTGTATGTTCTCAAGTCGTTGACCTACTATGTTTTGGATACGGTTGCTTTCTTTTTGCGTTTGGACATTTTTTCGTTGCTTTTATCTCTTCCCCCCTCTCGATAGTCGATGTTGACATTCGGGATATTAGCTGGCATATTTGATTATATATTTGATTATATATTTAAATACACCCCATTATGATGAGTTAAATCAAAATATGCTTCCATACAACATTCACAAAAGCTATGTATATAGATGGAAAGATTCAAAGTTTATGTATGATTAGCCTCTCGTTTTTTTTGTGGGAGTCTGCCTATCGTGTTTGATTATCGTGAGATTATTGCCGGACGCCGGAAATCGTATTCCCCTTCTCAACGACCACGTGCTGCGACCACACTGGTTACGGCATAGGTACGGTAGGGCGGTAGACGGCATTGGTAGGATTTTAAGCTAGCCATAAAGAGCGTCAACAATGTTCGTTGGGAAACCACCCATGTAGGTTTCAGTGATAATATCAATGATTATTGTCGTTTGTTTAATTGATATTTGTTTATATTTAGATAGTACTAGTTGGTTTCCTACATGTTGGTACATGCAGACTGTTTATACAGCGTCTGCCAAAATGGACGTATGAACTGCCAGGCGAAGTGAAGTTTTTTTCGAGAGTATTTGCGAGTGTGTGTGATTGTTTATACTTGTTTGTGTGTGTACATGTTTATACTTACACAACTGAGAAATGCGTTGATTGTCATTTCTAGCATTTGCTAGGTTTTGCTTACTTGTATTCTCTTATTTCCGACACGAGATGAATCACGGCCACAATAACATTACAAATGCTTCCAGTAATAATAATAATAATAATCACAGTTTATGTTTTCTGTTTCAATTAAGTAATAATAACTAGTATCATCCTTAATGCTGCTTCCTGATTGCTACTGCTAATTGTTCAGTATATCACACTTTGGATTGGTGGCGCGTGCGTACATATGAACCACTTAACCACTAGGTAGTGTGTGGGTGGATCACCTGCAAATGGCTAGAGCGGCACGAAACACTCTCCAGAGTGTTGTCACACGCCTTGCTTGTTTGGTATTTTCGTTTGGTCTTGCATAGCTGTCGTCACGAACGTTGCGTGACGAGCTCCACAGTTGAGGCTGGCTGGCTGGCTAGGTGGCTGACGCTACAAGGCATAACCACTGGCAGTGACACCATACCAACTCAAATACGCGTTGCGCGTTTATTGTACTTACGTACGGCCGGCCAGCCAGCCGCGGACAGAAGACAGAGATTGTCGGCATTGTCGGCCCGACCTCGTAACCTATGTGGCTAGTGTATGTTTATGTGTATTGTATGATTACTTGTGCTGTGTGTGCACGCTGACTGATATTACGACGACGACGACGGCAACGATGACGACAATAGACTAATCGAACCTCTCTTTCTCTGTTTTTCTCTCTCTGTGTCTGTATTACAGGTAAGTGTTATCTCAATCTTTGGCTCTCGGATAGGGATGACGTCGCGTACTGACGTACTCATGTCAGTGTACTACGTCGGCCGCCGAGACGTAATCGCCGACGCTGATATCGTGGAGATAGCGGCCGCCAGAAGTACACGGCCACCTACAATTCGTGTTGATCGTCACAACAGGGGTGCTCGTAAGGGGTAGATTTGAATTGAGGTTGAATTGCATAGGTGTTGGTGGTGGTGATGCTGCTGCTGTTGCTTCGGTTCGGCTTGCAAGACATCTCCCAGTGTCGTTTCGGCAAGTACGCCAAATACGGCAAACAACATCGTTTCGTCGCAAGGTAACCTATAGCGTTGATGAGGCCAAGGACGACGCTGACGATCGTGCTGTGGCCGTTGTGTCGTCGGCATCTGTTTCACTAACTATCCCCATTAGTATAACCACTGTCAACTACAACAATAATAGCACCAGAAAGAACAACAACAGCAGCAGCAACAGCAACAGCAACAACAACAACAGCAGCAGCAACAGCAACAACAATAACAGCCGCCACCACCAATAATGGCGTCAGTAGCAATAGTGGTTGGAGTAGTGTAGCAACTGCAACAGCGACATCGGTAGCAGGTTAGCGGGGCATTTATTCATTTCTTATTCGTTCACCACTCACTGTCTTGCGTTACTTGTCATTGTTGCGTTCTTGTCTTCTCCCTCCTCCAGCCTCCCAGCCTGCGCGTTCCACTTTGAGACTCCCCTATCGGCCACTGTCGCAGCCGCCGCCGGCTCCGTCGCTCGCGCTTCGAACTTTGAACGTTATCACCGTTAACAACAATGCCGATCGATGGCTTCAATTGATTGCTATTGGAGCTGCTGCTGCTGCTGCTTTTTCTTCTCCTCCTCCTCGTCCTACTACTACTGTTACTGGCAGCAGCAGCGAACAACAGTTCATGTGAATGATGTGTTTGACGGCCGTTGCTGTCATTGTTACTCTACTCCTACTATTACTACGACGACGACAACGACAACGACGCCGACTCTTCTACCATTACCACTTAATCTGCTGGTGCTGCTGCTGCTACCGCTGCCGCGTTGTTATTTTTAAGGGTGTTGTTGTTAAGGTTGTTGCTGTTGTTGTTGTTGTTGTTGTTGCTGCTGTGCCAGTAGCAAGACAATAGTAGATCGTATGGCAACGTTTCTGTTTGGTGATCGACACACGTCTACCAGCGTGAACGACGTTGTCTTTCAATTACATACACACCAACAGACACACTCACACGAACACCCACGCATAGACCCAGGCACACAATAGCCGACTGCTCGGCTAGAATATGAACGGTAGCGCAACAAGAAGGACAGCACAATGTGGCTGCAGTAGTAGTAGTAGTAGTAGTAGTAGTAGTAATAGTAAGAACAGCAACGACAACAACAATAACAGAAACAACAACGACAACAACAACAATAACAGAAACAACAACAACTACAACAACAATAACAGAAACAACAACTACAACAACAATAACAGAAACAACAACAACTACAACAACAATAACAGAAACAACAACAACTACAACAACAATAACAGAAACAACAACAACAATAACCCGACACACAGGGTAGTACTAATAGTAACCGTCTCTTACTATCGTTGTTGCTGGTGTATTGGTGTTATTGTTGTTGTTGCTGCTGCTTCTGTACTGGAGTTGTTGTTACCATTGTTGTTACTCTTGTTGTTGTTGTTGTTGTTGTTGCTGGTGTATTGGTGTTATTGTTGTTGTTGTTGTTGTTGCTGCTGCTGCTTGTGTACTGGTGTTGTTGTTACCATTGTTATTACTCTTGTTGTTGTTGTTGTTGCTATTCGTTGGAATTGAGAGTGACAGATAGTGTAAGTGACCATCGGTGCCGGCTGCGGTGAGCGCTTCCCCAATTGCGATCTGGTGAGCGACACGCCGTCAAAACTGTCTGCTTGTCTATCTGTCTGTCTGTTGCGTGTGGATCGCCGCTGGACTGATATACATAGATGGCTCGATGCCTCAGAAGGCTGAACATGGTCTTCACTATTTTTATTGTTGTTGTTCGTGATGATGGTGATGATGATGATGATGTTCTGGCTGTTGTTGTTGTTGTTGTTTATACTACTGCCACCGCTGCTACTTCTACCGTTGTTACTGCATTACTGCTTTGTCATATGACAATGTTGTTATGGTTATTCTTATTGTTGATGTTGTTGCTATTTCTTGTATCATCCTTGCTAGTCTTGCACTGTTGTTGTCATACTTGTTGCTGCTGCTGCTTGATTTTATTACTGTTGTTGTTGCTATTGTACTTGATGTTGCTACTGCTCGTCCGATGAATGAGGTGACAGGCGAGAGCTCGCGAAGCCGGACGTTAACACTGCTCTCGATCGACTGAGCCGAACCCAGTCCAATCCACATAAAGCCGAATTGCGAATGTCCGCTTTCCTACGAATGAACTTATACTTTATATATATATATATATATATATATATATATATATATATATATATATATATATATATATATATATGCATCCACAGCAATGATTGCTGTCTCTACTGTGGTTCCTAGCTCACAGCGGGGGTCTGCCAGTGTCCATGGTCAGAGTGTCTCCCCTCCCCACATTACCCTCTCTCTCTTTAGATATATATATATATATATATATATTTATAAGGGTCATGGCGATGATGGTGCTCGAATCGTCGTTAATGTAGCTAATTTTCCTGATACGTACTTACTGATGATCGTCACTGCTATACGAGTATACTACAACTTCGAGTGTCACTGCTGTCGTCGTCACCATAGGCGGTAACGTTGTCGCCATCATCATCATCTTCATTCTCATCGCGACCTGTTGTGATCGGTGTCAGGTCGACGATATCGAAACAGCGATAAGTTAGTATTAGCATGTATCAGTAGTTAATATGGTGAAACACGTCTTTCCTTTTACGCAGGTTTCGATGTATTTTTAAACAGTTTCGTCGTCGTCGTCTTCTTCTTCTTCTGCTGCTGCTTCTTTCTCTGTCTGTTAATCTTCTGACTCTGCTGTTTCTTTTTCTTCTTCTCCTACTCTGTTTTCTCTGCTTCCTTCTTCCTTTTCCTCTTCTTCTTTTCCCGTTTCTTTTTCTTCTGCACGTTGAACCTCTCGTCACCGAAAAACAGCCGAAAATTGCTATGTTGTCAATGGGGACCATGCTGTTGCCGCCGTCATCGCCGACCACGACAGCATTGTCGTCATTCTCACAGTTGTTGTTGTTTTTGTTGTTGTTGTTGTCGTCGTCGTCGTTACCATCGTCCCCATTCGCCTTTCATCACTGATCAATGAGTATCAACAATAACAGCAGCAACAACAACAACTACAACAACAAGCAAAACAACAACAACAACAGCAGCAACAGCAACAACAACAATGGCAGCACTACAACCACTACTACAGTCAAACAGAGTAATTGATCTCTTTGCCGCCCTTCTTCTTCTTCTCGTTATTAATAGAAGGCTGCTGGATACATGATACTCGATATATGATCTCTCTGTATCTAGTCGTTTGCGACATTCTCCCCCTCCCCCCCGCCCCCATCTCTTCCCTCCCTCCCTCTGTTCTTTCCCCTCGACGTCGTCGTCGTCGTCCAGCCTGGGACCGCGTCTATTTGAGCGTCGTTAATATGATGCATGTAACGATCTTGTATGGGCGTGCGCGCGCGCACACACAGACACAAACATATATTTATATTTACTTATAAATACATATAGTGTGTTCTCCTTTCGACGGCTAGAAGCCGTCTGTCTGCGTCAAGCGTCTGCGTTCGGACATCGGACAGCGTACATTCGTACATTCATCGGATTCCATTCGTTGAATTTCATCGGTCATGAAGATCGTATTATGTTCATCATTATCATCATCATTGATGCGTGCTGTGTGGATGTTTGACAGCAAAGCCGGGCGTAAGCACGCCAAGGGTGCA
Organism: Dermanyssus gallinae; assembly: GCA_003439945.1. Lineage (NCBI taxonomy): Eukaryota > Metazoa > Arthropoda > Arachnida > Mesostigmata > Dermanyssidae > Dermanyssus > Dermanyssus gallinae. Next base: position 244,642 of record QVRM01005425.1, on the reverse strand, counting down.
CCGGGATGTACCATGGAGATGCAGCCGCCCACTTATCTGGAGGTTATGGTTATTATTGTATTATTATTATTATTATTGCTGTTGTTATGGTTGTGTTGTTGTTATTGCCTTTCTCACGGTAGGTGCTTTATCATTCACCTAGCTTCACTACCACCACCATCGATCGATCGATGAATTTGTTGATTAACTGATTGATTCGCGACTCGCACGTCCGTCCGTTTGAAACTCGCAAGCAGGAAATTGCCGCTCCGTGAAAACGAAGAAGCTCCTCTCATAGAGCTCCGGGTTGTTACCATTATCATCATGTCATGTCAACGACGGAAACAGCAATTGACGGAGTTACGGTAGGATGAACGGTAGCAGTGGTGTCAATAACACTGTTGACGGCTGTCTGCTGCCGCATCATCAGGTGACAATTGATACAAACACATCCCATCTATCAATCACTATTGAGGCGAGTACTTTACACACAGGCAGTCTTATATATATATATATATATATATATATGTATATATATATATACCGGCTACCAGCGAAGACGACGTTGACGTAACCGAGTAGGCACTCGATCTGCGTTAACAAAAAGTAGTTCTAAGAACTAGTGGTATTGACGTAGCGTTTCGCCCACATCTCTCTCCGGCCACCCTGTTTCTGTTATGTAACGTGCTGTTGTTTGACGCTGAGCTGAACGTAAACAACAAAAAAAAAGAGTACAGGATTTCCAGAACACGATGGCTTGTTTTCTACCACCACCACCACCAGTCAGTCTAGCACGTATGTTTTTAATCCCTAAGATAATTGGTCAAACGACTCATATTTGGTATTTATATAAGTAGGCAACAACTTCTGACTTCGATGCGCGTCTTAGTCCTATCGGAGACCGAAGCGCGACACGGGCAAACTAATGTTGTTTTTGTTGTTGCAGTTGTTGTTGCTGATGCTCATTCGTTCGCTTAGATCTGATTGTAGTACGATTGTTGAGTTTACGCTCGTGTTTGATCGCGCTCCCGGACGAGTACGACCTTTACAACATTAGACTAGCAGACCCTATACGAGAGGCTGCGTAGCACTTGTTTCCATTTTGCTGAGCGGTAAGTTTCCTTCCTCTCTGTACGGTTAGTTACGGCGGACTAGAAACCGTGAACAGTGGCAGTCGCCGACTCCCGCTGGCTGGGGACAAAACTCGATCATTGTCGTTGAATGTCGTTGGATGGAATATCGTTTTTCTATTTGTGCACGCTTCGGAGTCGGGAGTCGGCCGTAGCTGCAGCGTGGGCGGTGGTGTGTTTGTATGCATGGCCAGTCGGTCGTCACTTGGTTAGCTGTGCGCTTGAAAGGGACGCTTGTGTGTGCTCGAAATCAGGTTTGCACCGCTCTTCGGTCTATGACGTACGCTTGCTATGACGACCTCAGCCAGCCGAAGAAGAGAAGGAAGCGCCGGACGCAGGCGCAGAGCGACAGAGGCGGGCATTCCCTTATGACCTTTCGAAGTGCCTCGTTCGCATCGGCGATGCGAGTATCCTTGACATCCTGTTGAGCGGACGCCGGTAGAAGCAACTTGCAGAAGCTTGCTCGTTGCTTGTCCTTTGATAAAAGCTCCGACAGCAGTGGCAGTGGCATTGTTTTCATAATAGCTCGGACAATGACGACAGTCGTTGCCAACGATTGTCCAGTTTTCTATATCGCAGACACGAAACGCTTTCTTAGGTCATGATTTGGTTTTTACGTATGCCAAATTTCTTGCAATATGGGACACAAGTGCCGACCTGCAGCAATGGCATTGAACGAAAGGCCATAACAAAAGTAAACACGGCGACAACAACAACAATAACAACAACACCACCCACTTATAACACGCAATTGAACGCTAACAATTACGCAAATGGAGAAGAATTACTGTAAGGCTCATTGTTGTTGTCGTGGTTGTTGCTGTTTTTCTTTATGCGGTCGTCGTTACCTCTATAGTACTAGGTATAGTTTGAAGGGTGACGGCGTTGTTTAAGAGGACTAGTGCGCTAGTCATGGTTGTCATCTACCGGGGTGTCGCCGGTTCGATCTCTGTTGTTGATCGAATTTGAGCGATGATCATTTAGAATACATAGATGATTAACCTTACCGCTGAGAGTCAGCGGCCATGCTGCCACAAGGACTATTGGGGAAACCCTAGATATCGTAACATGTCCGGCCCTCGATGCATTGAAGATATACCTCAGGTTAAGTTCCAAGCCCGTAGGGGACGAAGGATGGTCTAGAATTAAAAACTACCTCCTTAAAAATGTTTTTAATTCTAGGTTTGAACAGTGGTCCGGTCGAAGCAACTACGATGGCTCAGTAGTACGACATTCAAACCACCGTCCCAGAGGTGAGGGCTCAAATGTTGAGTGTGTCTTGAGGAAGATTACTCTAGCTCGAAGGAATTGCCGATGCCGTAAGGGATCAAACGGTGCTGCTTCTGCTGCTGCTGGTACAACACCTTCCTTTCACCTCGTGTCCGTCGTAGTCGTTGTGATTAAACCGGAGCGCCCCACCACCGTGCAACGAAGGCCGTGATCGGCGAGGTTTAGGGCGACGGCGAGGCAAAGTGGAGAAAGGATTTGTTGTGGGCACGTGTGTGGCCCCACTGTCTCTAGACGAACCCCCGCTTGAGTTTGCTAAGTTTGCTAAAACGAAAATCGACTCACAGTCAACCGGAGCTTATCATTACGTATAGCTGGCGCTTACTTATCGCTTCAAACATGCTCCTTTATGCACACACACACGCATATATATATATATATATATATACTTATACGATTTGAAAAAGATAGACAGTGTAAGGAAGGCATGAATCCAGTGCGCACTGGCGAAGCGCGCTAATGAAAAATTATTGTGTTGATGATATTAGTCATCATCTAAGAATGACTAGTTTCGTTGTCATTCGGTGCCCTTATCACAGCTTGGCAGCTTCGTATTATGCTAAGCCACCGCCTGAGGTAGACGAGCCAAAAGGCACAGAAAGAAGGGAGACAGAGAGAGAGAGAGTACGAGAAAGGTGTGCGCAATCTGACAATCTGAGTTGGACATTTACCGTAGGTTGTTCATAGAGACGTCGTTTTTCCCTTTTGCTGAGTGGCTGTCGCTTTAAACGCGAGAGTCGGTGAGGTTGAGAAGAATCTAGTTTAATATCAATGACTGCAGTAGCGACGACGAGGGGACTTCAGTCATCACTTGCAAGTGATGACTGAAGTTTTGGCGTGCCTCGTACAGAGGGCTCCGCGTACAATCCCGTACGGCTGCGATAAGTGTTGCGCCTGGTACCGGGGGTGTAGGGGGGCGGTGTCCCTAGTGAGATTGTTGAAGTTGGTAAAAACGCCCATGAACTTTGCGATTGCACGTGAGGTGGTTTCATTGGTTCTCTGGTTTTCGATATGTTTGTTGGGGCGTGAGGACGGGCGGAGAGAAGAAGCCGGAGACTGAGTAATTCCGTTGCTGTTTATTTCTTTGACTGAGGAGGTAAGAAGAGGTGTCGAATAGTACCATGGTTACCAGCAAATGTTGTCGATGATAATTTCATTGGTGGCGGCAGATGCAGCAGCAGCAAAGGCGCTAGCGACAGAAAGCTCAGTGTGCCGCCCTTCTTTATGCAACCAGCCAACACACGATAGATGTGGTTAGTAGGCTGCTCCATGCCGACACGTATAAATAATCCTAGACACACACACACACACAAATAAACCCAGACACATACACATACTCACACAAATAAACTTAGATACATAAACAACCCACACAAATAAACCTTGACACACACACCTACCCACAAATAAAACTAAATACATCACACACCCACAAAAATATACCTAAACACACACACATCCGGACCAATAAACCAAGGAACATACACACACCCACACAATAAAGCCAGGCACATACACGCACACCCACACAAATAAACCTAATATACACATACCCACGTACAATCACGCACACGCATATATGTATAGACAAACATCTGATGGCTTACCTGCTGCATGGCCTATTTGTTTTATCCTGGTCTGTATGTCGTCGCTGTCGATTGGTCTGACATGCTGATGGCTGCAGCAGTCCGCCAGCCAGCCAGCCTATCATTCTCTCCAGCACACAGGGCACAGTTAGGCGTTGTCATTGTGCAGCTACATTGACAGTATCGTCATTGATGGATCGATCAGCAGACAGACAAACACGCAGACACAGATCTGTATAGACAGATGAACAGGCAAGCAGGCATTGAGGCAGATGAACAGACAGACAGACAGACAGACACGCAGACAGGTCGAGAAGTCAATTCTCGCAAAAGCGGCAGAGTGCTGGCGTGGGCTCGGTAGAGCCGGCGCCGCCGCCGCCATCACGACCTCCACCACCACCACCGCCGTTTCCTCGCTATTGTTGTCGTTGTTTGGTCGTTTATCGCAGTCAGTCGGTTCTCGTTGTCTGTTAGGAAGCGCCCCCCCCCCACCCATCCACCCTCCACCCATTTCACCTCCTCACCCCCCTCCTATGTGCTGTTGTCTGCGTGTCTTCGCCCCTCCCCCCCCGTCCCCCGTCCGTCCGTCCGTCCGACGATCCGTGCAGCGATGATGCCGATGATGGCTGGCGGTGATTGCGCTTGATAACGATGATGGAATTGCACCAACACTGGAGGACCGACCACCACGGACAGACAGCAAACGAGGAAACGAATCCGAGTATGGAACTAGTTGCATTCAGTCCTTACTCTGTTGGCTCAGCTGCATTGAGCTGCACTGTGCGGCGCTTCGTTGGTTGCTCGTTGTCGATCCAGACACCAGATCGCCTAGCTGAGGAGAGTCAATCTGGCTTTTTCGCTTCATGGACACAATCCTAAAATCCGGAACCAAATCGACAACAGCAGCAGCAGCAACAACAACAACGACAACAATGATATAATAACAAATACACGTTGGTCCTGAAGCATTTTGAGCAGGCGGGAGAGTAAAGAAAAGCGTAGACGATGATGATGATGATGATATGATGGGGACGATGTTGTAGAACGATATGGAAGCCGAGTTGACTCGTCGGAAAGATTGCAAGCCTATAGTCGAAATAGCAGTAGACCTGCAGTTGTCCGGTGGCTGCACAGAAAAATCAATTGACTGACTGACAAACAGACAGACAGACAAACAGACAGAGAAATCTGGCCAGGCACGAGGGAAGTAAAATCGAAGACTAGTCCGATTGTTAGATAAGTTTATGGATGGATAGATACATACATGAGATAATGAATGGATGGATAAGTGTTCACCCCTCACTGTCGCGTGACTCGGTAGCCCGGCAGTCGGTTTGACGCGGGGAGCAGGCCGCTCTCAATTGATTTGCTGCTGCTTGCGTTCGCTGATCTCAAATGAGCGCTGCCAGACGCTCGCTGCAGTGCTGCAGTGAAAGCAGATACTACGGCAACTCGAGCACTGGTGGGAACAGCGGTGGGGAATGCTCTAGGGTTATCGCTAGGACGCTACCGCTGTTGAAGCTGCTGCTGCTGCTGTTGCTGCCTCTGATAGGTCGTGTGTGAACCCTAATCATCATCATCATTACCATCACTGTTACCATCACCATCATCCTGGATTGGGGGGTTATCATCACGGCTGAGAGAAGAGGTCATGGCCATTCCTGGTAATACAGTAGCGGCAGCAGCACACCATCATTCTTACATTGAGGCATTTTGCTAAATCAAGCGCAAACAAAGCGACCATGTTTTTCTCTGCGCGTATATTGCGCTCTTGCCACATTAACTAGTATCAGCATTAGCAGCAGCAGCAGCAGCAAAAGCAGGTCCAGTAGCAGTTTGTTCCAGCGCGTATCCGTGAGCCTGCCAGCCCGGCGGAAGAACAGGACAGGGTGGAGGACGGGGCGGCAATGAACTACCACGACGGGCGACGATCATGGCGACAGCCGGGGGTAGTTGTAGTAACGATAATGGGGGTGGTGGTGATGGTAGTGGTAACGATGCAGTGGCCAGCGCCAGCTCCAGAAACCCTTCGGCCGGTCCGATTTCGTCGTCAACCATGGCGCCTCCCGTCGGCCCCGCCTGGCCCAGCCCGCCTACCACAGCAGCCCTCCCAGTACCCCACACCGATGACTAGCGAGCCGTTGATCCCCCCTGCTGCATGATAACAGACTAGGAGACACCGGCAACAGGACGAGGCTCAGAGATGGGGAGACGCCACCACCACCACCACCACTAGCGACATCACGACGTTGGTGATCACGTTGGCAGCGTTTTCTCGCTGTTCGCTCATGTCCGTGTTTGCAGAGATTCGCCATCGGAAACGAACGGTTGACTAGATAGATGATAAGTAAAGGAATTGATATATATATATCGCAAATATCGTCCACCACCCATGTCTCCCTCCTTTCCTTGCCAACTGCAACAACGCTGAATGAACGCCACCCGCCGTCGTTTGTATGCCGTCTTCTTCGGCGTGCTGTCGTGATACCTCAACAACTGCCCTCTTGTTTTGAAGTTTGCCCGAGGCTTGAGGCTTGTGTGTCATTTGTCCGGAAAGACGCTAGGTGTATATCTATATATATGTATATATATATATATATTACTTTTTCTGCCAAGTAATGTAACTCACGTGATTACAAGCAGCATTGAATTAGAAAAGTTCTCCTGAGGTTAACTACGGGGGCCAGTGCGCTTGTCATGGCTGTCATTTGCCGGGGTGTCGTTGTTGCTTCTTGTTGTATGCCTGTTGTTGATCGAATTTTCTTTGAGCAACGCTCGTTGAGAATAGATGATAAACTGTACCGTTGAGAGTCAGCGGCCATGCTGCCACAATGACTGTTGGGGCAACCCTAGATAGCTCAGCATGTCCGGCTCTCGGCGCATTGAAGGTATGCCTTACAGCGATTCCAGGCCCGTAAGGTACGAAAGCTAGTCTAGAATTAAAAACAACCGCCTTAAAAGCATGCTTTTAATTAAAAGACAAGTTTTTTTTTCTGGTGTCTCGGTGGGCAGAAGTGTGCTTCTCGAACGGAGGAGAACTTTGTGCTGATTGTCACTGGTCGACCGGCCCACAGGATCTCAGGTGAACTGTTGCTGTTCTGGTGTTTGGCGTAGTGACGGATCGAACCAGTTCGGAGCTGCGTTAGGGCTCCGGAGGGAAAGCAGGGAGAAAATAGCGGGAAGAGAAAGAGAACTAGAGAAGAGGGGGTGGGGAGGAAAACATTGTGGCGTGATGCTTAACGATACAACGCGCGTTAGGTTGTCCATCATTTGATTAAGTTTCTCTCTAAAGCTCTGTTTTTGCTACAGTCGCCGCTTGTGCTGCTCCGAGATATCCACACGCCAACCATAAGATGGTTGACGTATGGATAGCAGATGAAGGGAAGAGAGCACTCAGATCAGAACGCGAGCAGACCCACTATTCAAAGTTCCGACCTCCTTCATGAGCTCAAGAAATCGACACCGTCTTAAGCCAACTAGTGTTATTACACCACGCTATTTTTCACATTGTGATTGACGATGCTGATCGATGGGATGAAAGGTCACCAATTATCAAGGCCATTACCACAACGGCGGCGTCAACGACAACGACTGCGCCCTTCTTTGATGAGTTCTCTAACCGACTTCCAGTCATATGCACGCCCGCCGAATAAGCTGATCTGTGTTTCTGTTTGTGCGTGTTCGTGTGCGGGGTGCGTCTGGGCCAATACTTGTCTGGAATAGAAGCTAGAAGCGTATTCCGCTGCTATATTCGCAGCAGCAATTCGAATGTCGAATTATTTCCAACGCATACATTTGCTCGTTTTCTTATCGCTTTGTGGTGCTTGTCAGTTGAAGCGAGTATCAATCAGCGCCTGCTGCCGAACGGTGTGAGTCGTCGTGAAGCCAGTCAGACTACTAACACGCTACTTGCTAGCCGCCTTTACCAGCCAACGAGCTGAACTGAACTGATACGACAAACGACACGTTCTTATTCTTGTTTTCTCCACGGCTACGCCTACAGCCATGTTGGCTACCCTATTGTTGCTGTTGCTGTTGTTGTTGTGTTGTTGTTGGTGTTGTTGTTGCTGCTGCTGTTGTCGTTGTGGTTGTTGTTGTCGCCGCCGGACGTTGTTGTGGCTGTTGTTACTGATTCGGGGGTTTCTGTTCGTTACGTAGCAGCAAAAAAATCGACTAGATGTCAAGCCTGTCCATCCATCCGTCTTCTCGTGCTGGTGCTGCTAAGCGGTGGCATGCCCAATGAGGCGCTCACTTTCGTAGACACGTTTGTGTTGCTCGCTCTTTGTTACAGTTTTATTTGCTTGCGATACATTATATATATATATATATATATATATATATATATATATATAGTACTTACGTTGAGGCCTATTTATTGTTTGGTATTTCCGACTAGTATGTATGATTGTGTGTATGTATGTATATGCATTTCGATATGCGTGTATGTGTCTTGGAGTCCGTGTCATAGTGCTGCTATTGCGGTAGCTATGTTTTTGCTGGCTTTTGGCGTTGTTGTTATTGCTGTTGCTGTGTTCTTTGCTGTCTTTACTGGCTTGTGACTGTTGTTGTTGCTGCTGCTGCTGTTGTCGTTGTTGTCTTCAGTCGACGATTGTGTGTTGATGTCCCCTGCTCTCCCGTGCCCCGGTCGCATTGGCGAAAGCACGGCCAATCGCGTTGCGATTTGCCACCACCGGTACACTCTGCTTGTTGTCTCGCTTGTTGTAGTAATAGCAGCAGCAGCAGTAGCTATGTATCAACAGCAGAAGCAGCAGCAAATATTAGTAGTAATTGTTATAGTAGCGGTAGCAACTTACTACTAGCAATAGTAACCAGTGATAGTTAGTCGCTGGTGCTGCTGTTGTGGTTGCTAAGATGATGTTTCATGCCTCATGCCAAGCCATCTGAAAACGTCTGCCACCTTTCTCCTGTTGCTGCTCCTATGTCTATACAGATATCCTCAGCCAGCCAGCTAGCAAGCATCTAGCGAGCACGTCCGCACGCAGGAAGGCACGCACATACATGAGACATACTTCATGAGAGTCACCGCCATGGCCGCGGTCGTTTCCGCTGCTCTGTTGGCGTTGGCTTACGTTGTTGTTGCTGTTGCCGCTGCCACGGTTGCTGTACTTCTGCTTCTGTTGTTTCTTCTGCTTGCTGGAACGCCGACGATTCTGCTCTGGCCGTTGAGGAGCGGAGCAGGGTGGTGTCATGGTTCTGTCTGCGTTCTTGGTTCTCGCTAAGCGTTGCTCGCGCTGTTGCTGTCCACGTCATGTCGAATGGATGGCTGGCTGGCTTGTCGGATGGTCGGATGTTGCTTGCCTAAGGAGGAGGCGACGACGGCGACGACGACGAAGACGAGGACAGCAATAGATACGACAACAACAACAACGACAACAGCCACAACAGCAGCAAATACTGAAACAAAAACAACGATAAAGAAACACAATGACGGAGACAAACTAGACAGGGAAAGGCATAGGACTAGGAACTAAGCCATGGACAGGTAGGAAGAGGCACAAATCCGGATGCTGAGTCACCAGCCAACAACAGGCACGTTTTTTCGTTTTGTTTAGCGCTGATTCGAAACCAATAGACTGAACAACTGATGACCGTGGTGATGATGATGATGATAATGATAGAATGACTCGACCGAACAGAACAACAGACAGGGTGTTGATTGTGTAGATGCTCTATAGATGGATGAGGAAGGAGGTAGATGAAGATCAAAAAACAAGAGAGACCTGTGGCTCCCAGCAGAGACCAGAACGCAAGACAACCGCAGACAGAGCCCAGATGCCAGACGAAGAGAGTGAGTGACTCAGTCAGTCAAGTCAGCCGGGAAACCAGACAGCAACTAGAACCGAAAAGAATGAGATGTATTTAGCACGACAGGCAACATTTCGAGTTCCTGAGATGGCGACAGCCGCCGCCGCCGATGCCAGGTGTTCGGCGACAATCGAACTAAACCAACTGGTTAGCGTGCGTGTAACTATCGCCTCATTCTTTCCTCCTCCTCCTCCACAACCCTGCACCCCCCGCACCCCCGCCCGGCCTTTTTTCTTCAGGTACAACCGGTAGTTACGCTGCTACCTAGCGGAACGTGAAACGACTGGCTTTCGGTGAGCGATCGGCAGCGATCGACAACGTTAGCCTCCTTATGGCCTCAGCAGAAGCATCAGCATCATCAGCACCGGCACAACCCCCACAACAACCACTAGCGGGGCATAGGTACCCCGACCATCACCTGTTGCTGTTGTTGTAGCAACAGTGATGGGGTAGTGGCAGTTGTTGTTGTTGCTGTTGTTGTTGTTGCTGCTGTTGTTGCTATTTTAGTAGCGTCGCAGTAGAACCTGTAGTTCGATTTCTTTAGCTCGCCGAGCAGCCAGCCGACGTCAGCAAGGTGACTGCTGTGTCGAGGGGGGCCTCCCACGTGTGGGAGGGACAACAAGATGACGCGGGACGCTTGAAGAACAAACGCCCGCCGGGAGAAAGCTTCTTTTTTCAGCTGGGTGAAATGCGAATAATCGACGAGTACGGATACAAACACGATGCAAAGGCGAAGAAGAAGAGGAAGAACGCGTGCTTCTCTGCGATCATACGCCGTAGTCCTTTCTCCTCCTCGCTCAGTTTCCTGCTAGTGAGGTTCTGCCTGCTTGACTGCCCCAAGGACCGGCCAAGTTGAATCTGGTCAGGTCTGTGCGTTGAGCGACAGACTGTTGTCGTCGTCATCGTTGTAGTTGTTGTAGTTGTTGTAGTTGTAGTTGTTGTTGTTGTTGTCGTTATTGTTCTTGTTGTTGTTGTTGCTGCGTCCACTTCTGCTTTCGCCGCCTGGCGTCGCTTCTGTCGTCAGCTGTTCGTTTTGCTCGAGTTGAGCTGAAGCCGGAGGCCAGACACTGGTGGACACGTTGTTTTCTTTGCGCACGCACGCACGCTGGCTGTGCACACGAACTACGTGCAGATGTGTTTTTTGTTGTTGTTGTTGTTAATGTTGCTGTTTCTGTTGTTCATCCTCCTACTCATGCTGTGACAATTCGCTTTTGAACAACTGGGCAGAACGGGATTCGCGGTTCCGATCGACCAAACTTCGTCTAAAGGAATTGACTTTCTGTCTGTCTAGATATATATATATATATATATCTAGACAGGCAGATCGACAAGCAGACATGCATATACATAGACAAATATATAGATGTATAGATTCTGTTTTCGCGCTATCAGCCCCCCTGTTTATTGTTTCCCATTCTCTATCCGGCACCTTCCCCTCCCTCCCTCCCTTGCTTTCCCTTGGTGTGAGCAGACGACAAACACGTCGAAATGGCTCACAGATAAACTCATGAAAATGGCTGACAGACACTCGCGAAATCTCTTTGCTCGTAGACGTCGCGGACAACCAGTGGCCGCTCTGTGTATGTGGTTTTGTAAATTCACAAGATGTACATACAAGTTTCTACGCACGCATCCGGATAGCGATCTTTGCCGTCGTGCCGTAACTTGTATCATTCGCCTGTCGAATAAATTAATAATAGTTAGAGGAAGAAGAAGAAGAAAACGAAATAAAGCGTTGTTTGGCATCATACAGCGAGTACACGCAAATGCTATCCGGGCATTTGTTGTTTGCATTCGACTGCGAATACACATGAGTGCATTTGTTTGCATTATATAGCTTGTTTTGTTGCTGCTGCTGTTGCTGTTTTATTGTTGTCGTCGTGTTGTCGTGATGATTCTTATCCGTATTATCGTTGTTATCTTTCAGTCTTTACGGTTCAGGGCGTGGTCGTCTTAGTCATGATAGCGTTGTTGCTGTTGTTGTTGCTTTTTAAGCAGTGCTGCGCGAGTAAGGTGATGTGTACACATGTACGTTTGTACCTGTGTACCATATATATATATATATATATTACACATGTACGTTTGTACATGTGTACCATATATATATATATATATATATATATATTTCTCTTGGTGGCGCCACGCGGCTAAGAGACAAGTTAAACATTTTGGCTGGATTTGGTGTCAAAAACGCACACACACACACACCAAACTGCAGCATTTCCGAAAGCCGGGGAAGTTCCACGAAAGGGACAACGGAGAGCGTAAAGCCCATCCATAACACTGGAGCAAATAGCTTGGCAAGTCCTATGTAGGCAACTCTTGAAAAGAAAATCTTCTATGGCCCTCTGAAGTCCTTTGCGTAAGATGCAGGTCCAGGGAGGGGGGGGTCACACACACAAACAAACAAACAATCGAACCGGGGAGAGTCCGAGCGTGCTTGTTTGGGAAAGGATTTAGAATCTGTCGCATGAGGAGGTGCGCTGTAGCGGGTGTTGCCCGCGCTGGGCGGGGCGAACCTCGTCGTCATCATCATCATCGATATCGCTGTTTATTGCCGGCGCCGGTCTGACTGAGGACTTCGCGGGGTACGAAACGGGGGTTGTCACGACCAAGTGCTGCTGCACAGTTCCCGTCATGTTAACAACGCCCAGCCCGCAATTTTTGTTGTCCAACGTCCACGGTTCAATGTCGTGTGCTACAATCGTTCATCTAGTGGAAAGCAGGCACCGCCGCAGCGCAGCGAATTGACTGATTGGCTAAGTGAGGTGACTTGAAAAACGCCTTGCTGCACTGCTGCCATAAAACAACCCTTCATCCATCGCGATATTTCACGCCTGTTGTCTGGTGGCTGTATGCTATACCACCGCTCTCCAGTTGTCGACGTATAGAGTATTCATATTTACTGGTCGGTGAAACGCAATAATATGCTGTCGTGTCGTTATAAGGTTCGCTGTATTCGTTTCTCTATACGCTTCGCAGGAGCGATATGCCGAAACGTATGCTTATAATATCAGTACAAAAAAACAACAACAACAAGGGCAACAAATTGTAGATTAACATGTATCAAAATTACTATTTTATAAACGGCATATTTACGCATTATTTGTACTACCTTGATTTTGAAAAATGTGATTTCTTAAAGTATTATTATTATTACTATTATTATGTGCTAGAGCAATACAATTGTGAGATGTGAATGTGTAATCCTCGTTATTTCATAGTTCCCCTTTAGCTATTTTCTCTTGATTTGTTTTTAAATTATAAAATTAGGTCCCGCTCGCATGCTTGTATGCACAGTTTAATCAGGGAGCGAAAGAGACGATTTTAATGACGACACCAGTAGTCAGTCATGGACCTGACCTCTAGGCGGCAGGTGGCCATGTGTGGGTGGTCATGGCCGTCCGGAAAGCGATCGTCGGCGTTGGTTAGCTTGGTTAGCATAAACCAATAAGTGAAGCGCGTGCGACCGGCAAAGACGAGTTTAGAACGCGCTGGAAAGCTAATAGGTCGTCTTACGCCGGGGGGGGGGGGGGAGACCTGCGCCAGAGAAGAGCTCGGCGCTTTAAGTGTGGGCCCGGCGCCTCTTGAGCTTGGCTTTGTTTACAAACATGACTCTCTCCCTCTCGCGCTCTTCCTTTCTCATTCTTCTATATCCCCCATATATCTCTCTTCTTCTCGCCTTGTTTCGTCCTATCCGTTTCCGAGATTAAGTCGACCGTCTAACAGCAGCAGCAGCGTGAAAAAGATAGATGCTTGAAATAAACAAACAAACTAGCCCAGAGACACTGGATCATCGGTTGAATGATGGCGCGAATCGAAACCCCGCACCTAATCGTCGGGCGCGTTTCGCTTTTCTTCGATGCTTGATGATGGTGCTTTGTTGTTGTCGTCGTCGTCATCGTTCTGATTAATTGGATTCTTTCTGAAGCATGAGATAGCACCAGATGTGAAGCTAATCGATATAATTTGGTGCCGAACTAGATGATGAGCCGATGCTGACGGTACAGTTTAATGCAACTCGCTGCTTACGCGGGTGAGTCGGGCGTCGTTTCGTAATGGGCTGACGATCCAGTAGACTATCATCATGGACCTCAAAAGGCAGTTATTTTTTCTAAATGTAGTCTTGGAGAAGCGTGAGGAGGAATACATTGACACACATCCTACACTTGGTCGACGATCATGTGGGACCCTCACCGATGTTGTTTGTGTTCCTGTTCTACCTACACCCGTCGGAAAAGCTTGTTGCTTTCGTCACGAGAACAGGCCTTTGTAGGACCCTTGCACCTTGAGCCTTACTTTGGTTGCCTGAGAAACATTCGTCTCGTAAGCGTACCATCAATATCAGTTGCTTTTTGGATGGTGGCGTTCTGTTGTTGTTGTTGTTGTTCAGCAGCCAGTACACTGAGATTAGGAGAAACACTGCGCTAGTGGTCGAGCTTTGGGTTATCTTGGTTGTCATCTATCTGCTGTGGTATCGAAGCTCTGTTTGAGCGATGCTCTTTTGCTGAGAGCAGATGATGTACCGTTGAAAGTTAGCGGTCATGCTGCCTTCAACACAACCCACCTCTCAAGAAAGAGCGTTTTTAATTCCGGATAGGTAAACCGATATGTGGTGCGAGAGAGTGTTAGATATTAGACGGACACTTAGATAGGTGGCCAACGGGTGATCGGAAAGTAGGAGCATGCATTACCAGCGTCGTTCGGCCGCGACGACGATTTGTGTACTGTTCGTGTAGCGATTGCTGCTGCTACTGCTGTTGCTACGGGCGTCTGCAATGCAGATGAGCCTGTTTTGTGCTCCTGCTGCTGCTGCTGGCTACCTACCTGCGGCTACCTATCAACTACTGGCGTATTTGCTGGCTCGAGTTGGTTACTTTAAGTTACTTCGGTAGTCAGTCGGTTAGTCTGTCCGTCTGTTCGTCCGTCCGTGCTGCTGCTGCAAACACGCCCATACATACGTTCGTACAAACGTACATACATACATGTACACACTAACACAGAGAGACACTTACACACACGAACACACGCTTGAATACGCAGACCAGCGTCCACGCATATAGTATGTATACGGCAGACATTCACGTCCTGGGACGGACGGACGGTCGCCCTGCTTGCATTCGCTATTTATTTAACACTCCCGTGTCACTTATTAAATCGCGCACGCGCCGACAACACAGGCACGCATTGTATGTATATGGATACAATGTGTGCGTGCGTATATATATATATATATATATATATATGTATATATATATATATATATATATATATATATATATATATATATATACATGTGTATGTATATATATATATATATATATATATATGTGCTGGTTGTCTCCGAAGGAAGCGAGCCGAGCCGCCAGTTTAAAAACAAAGAATAAGTGTACGCTGTTGATAAATAGCCAAGCGGTCATAGGATGATGGATAATAATGGAGCGGTGGGCGTAAAATACGCTCGCTGCTGTCGTTGTAGTTGTTGGTAGTGGCGGTGGTGGTGGTAGTGGGGTTGGGGTTGTTTTTGTTGTGCTCGTTCGTTGCGTTTGGCCAATGTCGGATGCCGACATATATCGGATGGTATACTTGTTCACGTGGTTAACTACTTCTACTACTACTACTTCTGCTGGTATCGCTGACTTTTATGGTCATGAACTCTAGTTAGTTGGTTAGTTAGATGGTTGTTTGATCAGACTGACAGACAACCACACAGACACATACGTATATGTATATAATGTACATGTAATAGACGAAAACGCAAGTACGGGCTTGTTGATGTTTAGTAGTTGTAGTAGTAGTAGTAGTAGTCGTAGTCGTCGTTGAGTCCGGTGGTAGCGTGATGGGTGCATTCGCGTGCGCCTCGCGACCGGAGGAGACACTTTGGTGCAGCACGGGTTCGAGCCCCACCGTTGCACTGATTTGTACTTATCATGGGGTTCGTCTCACGAAGCAATGCGAAAGCAGTCCCGTGGACGTTAAATGTTGGCTGAGGGGTCAGCACGAAACAAGTTTAGAAGTAGTCGTCGTAGTCGTGGACGTGGTAGTAAGTAGCCTTGCGTTTCTTTCTTGTTTTGCTGTTTTATTTTGCACGACCGAAGAGTTGCTGGCGGTAGCTATGGCTGTGATTAAATCTGTAAACGGCAAAGATACGAGTCGTGAGTACGGTAATAGCGTCATCGTCACAAACTGAAGAAGACCTTCATGGTGAATGAATGATGGTATCCGCGCCCAGTGGCCAACTGGTCTTCTGTTCTGCAATGGTCACGGCCGCCGCTGACTAAATGTTATAGCCATATGTATGCATGTTTTTATATATATATATATATATATGCAAGACGATGTCGACGTGTTAAAGATACCTTTCTGTCTGTAATTCAGCCTGAATGGCCGGAAACGGTGCTCTCCTCTGGCACGTGCTTGTTATTGCTGATATCTTTGTTACTGTTCTTGATTTTGTTGTTACTATTGTTACTGTTGTTGTTATTGTTCTCGCCATCGCTCCCTATCGCCCGCCATCACATTACGAGCGGCTGCTGTTGCGAGTGAAAATGTCAGGCGGAATATGGAGGAAAATGCTTCAAGCAAGGAACGTTTGCAGTTAGGCGGGCCGACACGGTCGCGGGCATATAACTCTGTGAGTGTGACCTAGACAAGGGTTGGAGAAATGGTGGCGCATAGAATGGGAAAACGTATATATATATACATACATACATATGTGGAAGTGAACAGAACGTAATGAAGCCCCGCACCTTCGGCGGCCGTTGGTGGTGGTAGAAAACCGGCGATAATGATAATAGTACAAGGACAACAAAATAGCATAGCGGCAGAACCAGCGATAGCGGGACAGTGCCAGCAGGAAAAAGGGAGCAGGAAGAAAAATGTGGAAAAACGGTTTTGTGTGTTGTACTATGTAGCAGACTCAGGAGGGCAGCAGGTGAACTGAGAGGTGTACGGACGGCACAGTATGGCATGTCCAACGTACGGCGAACGGACAACAATGGAAAAAAGGACGACATCGAAGGGAAACAGAATCACCAGAGAAAGAGCGGCCACGGGGCTGGCTGTGTTCGCCTTTTTTTTCTCTTCTTACACAATCGGCTGATGATGGATTATAGAAAAGCCGTGAAAGGGAGGAGAAATTGTAAATGAGCAAATAAGAGATTATACAGAGCCCAAGATAGAGAGACACCAGAAGAGATCGTAGATTACAGAGGAGAGAGAGAGAGAGAGAGAGGCAAGCTTAGCCCGTGGAAGAAGGCATCGATGCTGACAGGAGTTGACGACGGCGACAACAACAACAACAATAACAACAACAACAACAAAAATAAAGAGAACAGTGACAACGGAGAATAATACTAGGCAGACGACATCTTCCCGGTCTTTGGTGTCACTTTGTTACTTGTTAATGAGTAAACGGGTGTGTTTGTTGGTTAGCGGTACAAACGCTACGATTATTTATAGTTAACGGTGCGGGACTCATTGTTGTTGTTGTTGTTGTTGTCGTCGTCGTCACTGCCACCACCAATGCCTAGAGACTGACAGTAGCCAGAAGTGTGCCTGGAGGAAGCAAAGCCATCCATGCACATAAAGGAACGGACGTGCCTCGGATGAGCACAAACTTACATACTTACACTCACTCACTCTCTATCCGTCTCTCTTTCTATCTCTCTCTCTCGTGCGCGCGCGCGAAGAGATCACCATCCTCTGTGTCTGAGCCTCTCTGTCTGTGTGTATGCATGTCGTCGTTTTGCCTCTGTGAGCGTGAGCTCTTTCTCGTGTGGAACTGTCCTGACTGACTCAGTCAACGCTAGCACTAGCAGCAACAGCGGCAGCAGCAGATGACAACAGCAACGACGAAAATTCCTATGAAGCACAGTAAATTGTGCCTAACCATTCGTTCGCTCGTCTGTCCGTCCGTCAGGCCTGCGGACCAACTTGCTTGCGTTCCTGGTCGCCTGTCTTTTTTTAGTGCAGAATACTTTCGCGTCGCAATCGTTTACCGCGAGCGCTCTGGCTCATATCCGCCCATGATTGTGTACCGGTTGGGGGAGGGGGGGAGCCGAGGAAGTTCTGCCGAGAAGGCGCTCCTATACGAGAAGATAGTACTCAAACGACGTGGCGAAAAAGCTGGTGAATAAGACAAAGATGGTCGAAGAGGACATACGGAGAAGAAGAAGAAGAAGAAGAAAAACATACAGAGCACACGAATAAGGGAAAAGATGAAAATGTTAGTATATAGGCGCTATCTATTGGGTCGGCGCTTGAGCGCAAAACGAGGTAAAAGAAGAGAGTATGAAAAAACAAATATAAAATTATATATATATATATATATATATATATATATATATAATTATTTATTTATATGTGGTCGTCTAGTGGCGGACTAGAGTGATACATAGATAGATAGAGAGATCGGTGCATGGATAGTGTGAGTCATCTAGCTGGCCGGTTCCGAACACCACAGAGCCGGGTGGGAGCCGGGTGGGGCCTCTCGTGTGA
The DNA here is from genome assembly GCA_003439945.1 of Dermanyssus gallinae. Classification (NCBI taxonomy): domain Eukaryota; kingdom Metazoa; phylum Arthropoda; class Arachnida; order Mesostigmata; family Dermanyssidae; genus Dermanyssus; species Dermanyssus gallinae. The sequence continues at coordinate 226,335 of QVRM01005425.1, read as the reverse complement.
AGGAAGGCTGCCACGCCTCGAGCGGGCGAGGGTGGTGAAGGAACAACGAACCGATGACAGGTTTAGGTTGTCGGACGCATTGAGTTGTTGATGTTTTCGTGCACAAACAGACAGACAGACAGGCAAGCAGACAGACACACACAGGCGTATGGTCTGAACAATGAAGGTGATGACGTTGGATGGTAATTCTTTCCTGATGATTAGTTTATGCTTTCTCTATGATGATCACTAATTAAAACGCGTCGTAGTAACAAAGAGTTCAAGGAAGACAGAGCAGTTTTGTACACCGGGCTGAAACCTTTCGGCGTCTGTCTCGATATGTGACTCTCCTCGGTACGGCGGCCGTACAGGTCAGTTCTTCAAGGTTCGTCAGGGGAGGAGACGGGGGTTCTATGCATGATCGAACCCACTTGTTCAGACTGTTGGCCAGCAGGAGTTGATGTGGTCACTTTGTCTTTATTTCTTTTGGCCACCTTTATCGTTCTCATTACTCGACTTATCTGGTTGATGACAGTGGTGCCCAAGTTGCTGCCTGTTTATTGCCCGATACGAGTGTCATTTGCGGTGATTCCAATAGTACGGCTTGTGTCCTAATTTTTGTATTAACTATACACCAATGTTCACAATATGTTTGAGCTTAACGGAAATATTCGTATCTTCGATGGCCGAGCAGGAAATTCAACAGGCAAGCAGAAAAACTTCGCTTGTCGCCGACTTCGCTTGTGGGACACCTAAAGATACTCCCTTGGTGCTGCTATGTTATTGCTGGCGTTGCCTATGTTTCCAACTATGTTGACGCTTTGGCTGTGTTATATGCTATGTATAAGAGATTTATTGAGCAGAGGGAACGTGCGTTTATTTTGCTAAATATTTCCTGAAAGAAGCTGGCTCTCTTTTTTATTACTTAATTTGTTTATCGAGGCGGCTCTCTGGAAATAATGGTGTCGCATCTATATATATATATATATATATATATATATAAGAACTGCAGAATTCCAATGGGCTGGCGTTGATGATCTTTCTCATTGCTCGCTAAATATATATGTATATATATATATATATATATAGTCTAGCCTTCTAGATTTTCTCCGTCCAGGTTCTTGTGATCTCTGCACGATTATAGTTTTGTCGTATCGGCCTCCTCCCAAAGCCACCGACGAATCGTTCGGTGTTGTTTTGTTTTCTCTGCTAAGTAAGGCACACTCGTTCCGCTGCCGGTTGTTGTCGCCTCCGTCCTTGCGCGTTTCTTTTTTTTTGCGCTTGTTCGTAACGAGCTGACTGATTGTCTGGCATTCTGGTTCGTTAGTTGGAGGTTTAAGCATCGTTTGGGGATTATGGGATCATACGAAGGGGAGGACAGACGAAGAGAACCAGGGACGGCCATGGAGGCCTGACAGCAGGCCACGTAGGCCTGTGCTACATACAGGACACCGCCGCCGTCCTAGAAGCAAAGGGCCAGTGTTAAAGGCAGTGCCCAGTCGGTCAGCCAGTTAAGTTTGTCTTCGACCATTTGCTTCTTGGCGGGAACAGTTGTTGTTTTATCGCTGTCGTTATTGTTGTTGTTGTTGCTATTGGTATTGTCGTTACTGTTGTTGTTGCTATTGGTATTGTCGTTACTGTTGTTGTTGTTGTTGTTGTTGTTGTTGTTGCTATTGGTATTGTCGTTACTGTTGTTGTTGTTGTTGTTGCTATTGGTATTGTCGTTACTGCTGTTGTTGCTGTTCGAGTCCTGTGGAGTCGTAGTGGCCACATCATCACAACCAGCAGTGCCGGCAACGAGGTTGGCGCAGATGGAATAAAAATAGAAACGCTTTCCCTAATCGGAGGAAGCCCGCGTGCTGCCACTGCTGCTGTGTTGTTCCGGCCGTTCGCGTCGTCTTTGACTCTGTTGCTGTCGTCGTTGTTGTCGTTGTCTTCGCAGCAATGGTATTTGTAGTAGTCGTAGTAGTAATAACAATTGTAGAGTAGCCGTCGTTGTTGTTGTTGTTGTTGTTGTTGTCGTCGTTATTGTTGATGTTGTTGTCGTCGTCGTAGCAACAGCATTGGCAGATTCCGCTCAGTTAGGCCCAAGCAGATAGGCAAACGCACGGGGAGCGGTGCGACGGAACAGACACTCAGACAGACATTAGCTGAATAGGACTTACGGGGAAAACATCGAGAGAGAGAGAGAGAATGAGAGAGAGAGAGAAAGAGCAGCCTCCCCCCCACGATTAGTTGCGGGCGTAGGGAACCGGCGGAAGAGGTGGGGGGGGGGGGGGGTAGGGAGGAGGAGGAGGAGGGGAAAATCCTCGTTTTCAGTTGTTGTTCCACCAGACGCCTATCGTGTCGCAGAGAGACTGCTGCTTCTGTTAATGCTGATGATGCACATGATAGCGACGACGACAACAACAACAACACACGATTGTAGACAGATAAATAGACACAAAAAGAGAGAGTAGAGAAAGAGAAAGAACGCGACTATTTATAGCCACAAGAACAAAGCTTGCCAAGGAACGAGGTAACAGCAGCATCATAAGCAGCAGCCGCGCCACCAACAACAACAGCAACAACAACGAGGACACTGAACTTGGGGATCCAATATTTTTTCCAACAACGACAGCACGTGGGCGACATCATTGCTATTCATGTATTGGGCATCATCATGGGTCTCTATTTTTCTCTATCTTCCCCCCCCCTATATCTCTCCCCCCCTTCTCTCTCTCTCTCTGTGTGTTCAGGTGTCTGATACCTGGGTGGTTACTTGGTATGCTCATTTGTATCAATGGTCGGCGAGCTCACAGCAAGAGTAGTAAGTGTAGTATTGATAGGGCAATGAGAAATAGGGTAGTTAGTTGTTGTTGATGGCGGAGACGGCAACAGCAGCAACAACAACAACAACAAAATGATAACACCAACAACTACCAAAAAAAGCAATGCTTTGTTAGCAACAGATTCTTACATAGCACAACAGTACTTTCTTCTCGTCTCGTAGATTTGTCGTCAATTGTTGCTGTGACATTTAGTTTGATGTTGTTATAATAACGAATCGCATAAACGTACAGACACTGGCGCAAACACATCAACAGCGCTCATTGCGCTATTCTCCGCCACGGATTACGAGGGCTTACGAGATCGTTCTAGAGTCGTTTCTCCCTTGACTGGACAGACAAAAATCTGTCCAATCTAGACTGCAGATTGCGGTGTTTGGTTATGGCTTAGCGCCTTTCTCTCTTTCTTCTTTCAGACGCTTGATGTGATTGTGTGAATTCAATTAATGTCTCGCTTATTCAAACATCGAATCTGTTATTCCTGACGTGCACATTGCGCCAACAATGAGGAGAATAGCTTTTTTTACACCACTTGTACAGGCCTGATGTTTGCCTTTGGATGATTACTCTTAAGTGGGATAATAATAATGTAGGGAGTCGGCGTGAAGAGGAATAGAGAAATTTAGAGAGATTAAGCGTGGGCGGTAGAAAGAGAATACGAGAGCGGGCGGTTGATGGAACGCTCGCATGGGAAAGAATAACAGAGACACGTCTAGCTTAATATAGGTTGATTTAAGATGATTGAAACGCTTCGGGAACTTTGGAAGGCAAGCGCCAGATAGAGCCAACGATTAGACGTCGTCGAGGAACGCGGCGCCATGATTCTCCAACGCACGCTAACAAATGGGGGTGGTTCATTATTTTTCCCTCTTTTAAAGACAGATATCCTATTCCTATTTTGTCTCTACATAGCTAACATTCTCCTAATGATTCCTATTTAGTCTCTTCAAAGCTAATCTTTAAGCATATTAGCCACAAAGATCTTCATCTCTCTCCTCTCTCACGCCTTTAATAGTAAAAAAATCGGAATCAGATTTGTTTTTGTTGGTGCAAGGTAACGAAAATGCAGATTGTCCAAAAAAAGCTACTGAGGTACACAGTGCTCATAAGTGCATTTGTAGTGGCACTGGTTTACGCTTAATAAAGGGGGGGGGGCTATGGTATTGCAATCGAATTTGTTTTTGAAGTGAATTAATTTGCTCAGGTTTTGATACAGCGATGGTGCGACAACCAATTGAAAAATTACTACATGGGGACTACATGGAGTTTCGGTCACTGTAAAGGTTCTATGAACGTTTTACGATGTTTATGTCATTTGACACTAAGCGGGCATGCACTGTTTTTCTGTCGGGCGGTTTAGTTCTCACAATTTATCTATATTATGATCATCATCACCATTGCCGTGATCAGTATCACCGTTTGCTTGCCAGTCAGCGATTGCCCAGGTCTCGGTGAAGTCCGAAGCAGAAAACACGTCCAGCAAGTGCGTGTACCAGTGTGCCCTGTGCCATCCATGATAAGCAACGCGAATGGACAAAATCTAATCAGCAGCGCTCAAAGGCAGCAACTAGGGCCGGTCCGATGGCAGACCGAACCCTGAACAAGAGAAGCCCGGGCGATTGTGTTCAGCTTGCCAGCTTCTAATGAATGTGATCGAAAGGGGAGATTGACGACCTCCAACCCCCTTCCAGCTCCGCTATTACCTGCCCTTCGCCTTCGCATTGGGACCCCCTCACACCTCTGGTGGCATTTCGATAAGAATAGCCTCAGTTACTGTGTTACTTCGTGTGCAGGAGCGGCCAAACGAGGAGAGAAGACAGGAGAACGTAGGTAGGTGCGCCTTGTAGGTGCGTTGCGAAAAGGGCCACTGCTTCAGCTGTATTAGTTTGTGCTGATATATATATATATATATATATATATATATATATATATGTATATCTAGCAACACATATATTTATTTATATATATGGCGGCGTGTATGCCTGCATAAGGAGAGCGTTTAATGCAGACTCTCACCCCTTATGGCAGAAGAACTTGAATGCATCTTCTAAAGCACTCCGGAGCCGTTCTCCGGAAACGCTTACACGTTACCTCCGCATTTGGTTGTTTATTGGCTGCTGCGCCGCTGCGTCTCAATCGAATGTCAGTCGAGTCGGTCTGCTGGTGTCGGATGGTACAACCCGGTGTGCGGTGAGCGGGCCATTCGACGGACGAGAGAGCGACTTGGCTGTCACCCAAGCATTCGAGACGACTCGAGGTCATAATCATAGATAGTTGTTAGCGGGGGTGACAACGACACCACCAACAACAACAACAACAACAACGACACCACCACCAACAACAACAACACCACCACCAACAACAACAACACCATTAACAATAATAACAACATCATCGTCGTCGGCGTTGACGTGCACGAAGGTGCCTGGAGATGATGAAGATGAAGCCTTAAATCACCTTGTTGTTGTTGTCGTTGTCGTTGCAGTGGTGATATGTGCGGGGCCGCCTGGAAGGCGTTAGTGTTGTGCGATGTATAGAAATACAGACAGAAAGATAGCTTGATAGATGGATGGATAAATGGAGGGCGATACATTTATGAACGCATGAATGAATGGATGGATGGATGGTGGGATAAGTGAAATGGAACTAATAGATATTAGTGAGTAACACTAACATTAGCAGGCTTGTGGAATGATACGAATCCAAAGGCCGGCAGCAAATGATCAGGCCAGTTTTTCGTGCCAGCGTTTCGTGTTGTGATCTCGGTCGGCACTGCGCACACTATGATGAGACTGCACCCTGTCGGAGGATTAGCAGCCCTCTTTCTCTCTCTCTCGAGAGAGAGAGAAAGCCGGCGAATCTCTTTCCTGTCGTCCTCCCTCGATATCTCTCGATATTTTCTCTGTCGCTGGCTGTTCGTTTGTTGTATTTGTCGCTCGGTATTCTGCACTTCATCTCATCTCGTATGTAAATACATCTACAGGCCAACCAACCAGCCAGCCAGCCAGTAGCCATCCAAGCGGGACGAACGCAAGACGGAGCAATAGGGCTGGTAGAAAACGGGCGCTGAGTGAGGGTCTGAGCTGCAGTATTACCACATCCGACGGCAGCAGTTGCTTAGACGCAGTCGGCTAACCATGCACTCGCCCGACGGTCGGGCAAGCTCTATCAAACAAAAAAAAAATCATCGAGGGATCGAGAAAGGGAGAGAAACAACGGCAAAGCGAAAGGAAACGAGTGCGGGGGATCTCCGGCTCCAAAACAAAGCACAACGAAAGACGAGTACGCTCACTACGCTCCGTAGCGTGGTGATTTCGCACAACCAGGCCGGCCGAAGCAGGGGCCAGCATCGTAGCAGTGTCGCTTTTCGTATGATCTCAACCGACACCAACCGTGATTACTGCCATCGTGAGCCATGAACAAGATTAACATCATCATCAACTGCAACAACGACGACAGGAGCAACAACAATAGCAACAACAACGACAGGAATAACAACAACAACAACAACAACAACAACGACAGGAACAACAACCAGGACAACAACATCCTTCAGATCTCTGTCTCTCCTTGGCTCGCCTCGTCTCGACACGCTGTTAACGCTAGCGTGTGAATGCGTGTCCGCCCTATCACCACCACCACCACCACCATCAGCAGCAGCAGCAACGGCTGTAGTCTGTTCATACGTACATACGCTCCTGCTTGGGCATTATTCGGATTCGGCGCCGCGCTTACTATCTGCGCCTCCAATTCCTGACGCCTCCCTCCCTCCCCTCCCCTCCCTTTCCGCAGCACAAAGCATGTGTAGCAGTAGCTTAGTATGATATTAACGTGCTCACAACGCACTGAGAGCTCGTGCCATTTGTAGCGTTAACAGACGCCTGTGTTATGTTTGCGTATATACGTACCTGCATTGCATACGTATATATATATATATATATATATATATATATATATATATTATATATATATATATATATATATATATATATATATATATATATATATATACACGTATGCATAATATACGTGTATACGTGTCAGAATCCTGTCAGATTCTGTGCTTGCTTTTACGTCTTGGACTTGCTGCTTTTGCTCTGACTTAACCTTCATCATCGAGGCAGTCCTGGCCGGTCGGCCCTACCCATCAAGCCATCAAGCAAGCAAACAGTACACGGACAGACAGACAGACAGAGAGTCAGCCAGCCAGCCAGCCAAGCAGGCAAGCAGATACTAGATACGGCTAGAACGAACTCCTAGGGCAAAGGGAACTGAATCAACTACGTGGAACGCAGCAGAATCGTCTGCAGGATTCTGCAGAGATTGTGCCGGGTGGTATTGTCGTCGTCGTCGTCGTTGTTGTTGTTGTGGTGGTTGTTGTTCACATTGCTGTAACGGCCACAGCCGCCCTTGCGGCCGCGTACGCTGGCGTAGTCGGCAGTCGTATGATAGTAGTGATAAGGCCAAGCAGCAGGTGTAAATTATTAAGGCAAATTGCACACAAAGGCAAGACAGGAATAATGACTCGGTGAGCGGTGTTGTTTCGAAGAGCCCGAAGCTCCGGGCTCCAGCAGCATCTGCCGCCCCTGCTGCACCAGCGGCGGCAGCAACAGCAACAACAACAACAACAACAACCACAACAGCATCAACAACCACCACAACCACAACAACAACAGTAGAGACGTTAGCAGTGGTTGTGGTATGAATGGTGATCATGATTGTGGTGGTGATGGTCGTGGTGGAGGTGGAAGCAGAACCGCCACCTGGCGGCGGCGGCGGCGTCGTTGTAGTCGCCGTGCGTCCGAGCTTGCTTGCTTTGTTCGTTTTTGCCTGTTCGACATCTGTCCGACCAGGGACCTGGGTTTCCTTGCACTGAAGGCCATCGCGGAGCGGAGGCCAACTACGTCAATTGCTACGACTGTAGCGGGGCGACCGCAACTGCTGCTGTTCTTTAGTTTGCGTTATCGAAACCCTTTAGCAGTCTCTTTAGAGATTAATTAGCAGTTAGAGATTAATTAGCAGTAGTACAAGTAGGCGTCACATGAATTGTAGTGCGCAATTGCTGTCGCTAATGTAGTGTTGTAGAAACACAGAAGAACAAACCACCGCCGGGGAAGGGTCGAGCGCGGGGCAGCGTCCGAAACAAGGACAAGCGATTTCGAGAGAGAGAGACAACACATTCTCTTTCGAAGCATAGATAAGCTAAGCCGTATAGACTACATACAACCAACCCTTCGAGGTAATGCCATACGATTCCGAGCCGGGGGGGGGGGGGGGGGGGCATCCGTTTTTGGCGAGAGTCCCGAAGCTTCTACCGCTAGATGGACGCTAGGTGCTGTTAGGGACTCTCGTATCAGCACAGCACACTATATGCTGTTAGGGACTCTATCAGCACAGCACACTATGTGCCGACACCGCTGGTGTATGGTGCATCATATTTCCAAGACCACCACCAAAACCAAAGAGACTACAAGTTGAAGTAGGAAATGAGGTAAGACGGGGTGAGGTCTCGACAGAAAATGCAGAATGAGATAAAGTGAACTGAAGCGAAGACAAAGCGGCAGCGGCGGAGACGGCATCAACGACGTGTTGCCTGACGGAATTGACGTCCTAGGTAAATGGCGCGCGTGACTCGTTCCGCGTGTCGTCATGAAGATTTATACCACCACCACCCCCACCACCACTACTACTACTACTTGTACTACTAATATGACTATTATTACCGATACGACTTGTTATCATAACTTGCCGCCGGGGGTAATATATACAGTCAAACAGCAGCAATAAATACAGTCAAAGACAGCAGGCACAAACAGTTCGATCGACAGAAAGCAAGTCCAAAAAAACGGACAACAATCATTCTTCTTGAGGTCCTCTTCGCGTTGTTGTTAACGTGCCAATAGACTGGCGAGATCGTGCGACTGACTCGCCGATCTCCGATGCTACCGTCTTCAACCTTCAACTTGCTTCAACTCACTATACTACAGCAGCAACGCAAACAGAGGCGGCGTCGGCTGCTGCGGCTGCTGCTGTAGTGTGGTTCGTTGGGCGGCGGGTTTTTTACCCCTTCGCCAGGTGGTTTCGATAGCGGTCGTGTGCCGTTGGGACAGTTGGAAGATGAATATACATATATATGTATATATATATATATATATATATATATATGTGCATACCTGACAAGTTAGAGGGGTCGGCGACGTCACTGGCCGAGAGCCTGGCCGAAGGCCTGATGGCTTAAGTCGGGGGCTGGTGGTTGCTGGTCATCAGCTGCAAAGTTAGAGCCGAAAAATAGCGATAGATTCGTTCCGATCGATAAAGCGTAGGCGAAGCGGACCGGATCGATCCGAAGCCGGAGGTGAGCGGCGCAAAACGCCACTAATGCTAAATCGAAAGCGTAGTTCGTCTACCTCTGTCATTCACCTAACTACGACGACGACGACGACTAGGAAGTGGGTCGCTGGTCACGGTGATGCTGCTGCGGGGGGGATGATGATGATGACGACGCACGCACCCCCTTACGATCCCTTCATCGCAAGCGATGTCATGGGCGCAAATACCCAACGGCTTGCGTCGATCGGTGAGCGTGAAGAAGATGTGTTTTTTTGTCTGTTTCGAAATGGCCTCCAGTCTCGGTTGGGCTTTTGCAAATGCGCTTGTACCTCGGCGCTTGCTGTTTCTGCACTCGCTTATTGTCGTTTGTCTGCTACATTCGGTGAGTCATCGGCACAGAAAATGGGATATGTATAGTGCACGAAGAAGAGATTATACCGAGGAAGAAGGCGATGACGGTATGTCCATTCTCTTCAAACATATCTCCCCCCCCCCCACTCTGTGTTGTAGTATAATAGTGTAGATTTTTCTATGAAGCAACATAATAATGTGACAAATCCCCCCAGTGTTGCGTAGGACACACACACATATATATATATATATATATATATATATATATATATATATATATATATATGGCTGCATACTTGATCGCTCGTTCATAACATACGTATTTGTGTGTGTGTTTGTATGTACGCATGCGAATACCTGCAATAAGCTTCTTTTTTCTCCTACTATATGATTTGGCTGTTTGTTTTTTGTTCCATTCCACTCCATTCGACTTTCGTCCACGCTTCTTTCGATGACTCCTGTAACAGTGGCAGTTGATCCTGTGCGATAGCTCGCGCAACCGTGTGTGTTTTTGTGTGTTTTTTTGCTGTTGTTGTTGTTCTTATGTTTACATTTACAAAACGGCTTGGGAACTAACAAACAACACATTTTTGGAGCAACAACCTTTGCTTTGCTATTCGAAAGGGCTGCTGAGGATTCCCGCGGCGGTAGATCGATTGTGGGGGGCTGAGCTGAGGTCTGGCTGAAAGAAGGCAGATGAACAGCGGATGGATACTCTCTTCACAAAGATAAGCAGACAGATAGATGGTCATGCTGGCTGGCTGGCTGGCTGGCTCGCGTATCGTGTAGTCGCGCAACAGCTGATTAAGTTGGGCAGGCGGTCGTCCATCGTTGTTATAGCTGGTTGGGGCGCCAAAATCATTAAACATAGATACAAAAACGAATCTCGTATCTGAGAGAAAATCGACATCAGCTAAAGCGGGACGGCCGCGGCATCAACAAGAACAACAACAGTGGATGTACGCGTTCATTTATATATATATATATATATATATATATATATATATATATATATATATATATATATATAGCTGCTGTAGCATTTAAGGTTCCAGCCCGCTCGTTGTGACTCTCGCAGCGGCTTGATGATGATGATGATGATCGGCGATCGAATTGAATGGTGTTATTTGTCGTCACACCATTTAGCCTACAACGACCTGGTGCGCTGGTCCGTGCAGATCCAGTCTGGTTGTCAGACATTCCTCGTTTTGTCTCAGCGTTTGTCTGGGTTCGTACAGCACAAGCGTCACACTCACCTTTATAATCCAATTGAAGCTAGAGCGCTCTATCGTCATTGTAGTTCGTTTGAAACGGCATGGCTTTTTTTTGTTTCCATTAAAGCCATGCTTGAGGGTTTCCGTTTCGACGTCTGACTGATCCTGCCTTGCGGGCAGCTTACACTTTATCCCTTTCTGAGAAAGCAAATATATATAAATATATATATATATATATATTATTTATATATATATATATATATATATATATATATATATATATATACATGTACGCACATAAGCGCGCATTTGCAGCTATCATCGCGAAAGACATCGCCTTGCCAATGTATAGTTTTTTGTAGCTGTCGCTACTCACCTTACAGTCGGCGGAAATCGCCAAGAGCGGTCCCGGGGGAATACAACGGTGCCGACAAATCAACGTTGTTTGCAATTCCCCCGGTGAATTTTTCACCCCGGATAGAAACTGTGTTTGTTTACAAAAAAAACGACAACGACCAGATTATCGCAGTGAAACGATTGCAGAAGTTACCTGCAAAGTTCTGCAGGTGTGATCCGAGAATTACGGACCAAGCGGGTTGGTGCGGGCGGCGGAACGTACCGCAGGGTTGATCGTGGAGTACAACTATCATCAATCACACTGTGTAAATTTGTCTCAGCCTCCAAAAAAAAGCTCACTCATAATAGAATATAAAACCCACCATTAACCAGTAGCGACTACGATGTATCGCCTAGAGGAATGCCGGGAAAAGATCGCAACTATCCTTTACTGATTCACTAATTTGGTGTATCGTGGCGACTTACGTCGTCGTCGTTGCCACTGTTTTGTCATCTATTGTCATCTGACGAATCAATGTCAACTTGAAGGCAGTGGAGTCAGCAACACATGATCAATAGCTGGTCTCTCACACCATCAAATGGGTGGACGGGTGGATAGCCTATAGGCGCTGTTGTTGTCGTTGTTTTTGTTGTTGTTATCGTTGTTGTTTTTGATCAGTCTGTCGCTGTTCAGAGGCATGAGAGAAGTGACCTCGGCATACTTCATGTAACTTTCTGCCCTCAAAAAACATGAGAGTTCTTTGTTTTTTGTGCCTGATTTGAGTTCTTCGAGCAGATGCCGCTGCTGCTGTTGTTGTTTTTGTGGTAGCAGATGTTGTTGACGTTGTTGGATCCGCCGAAATCGACTGATTGACAGACCGTCCGACCGACCGACCGACTAAGCAACCGACCTATGGTCGACGGACGGTCGCATTAACAACAACAATAATAACAACAAAAACAGCAACAACAATCGTTCGACGTCAGGACCAATGACGTGTAGTATGGGCACAGAAACACGAGGGTCATCGCGACCTGGACCGCGAACTGAAACTGCTCTCTCGTCAGACAGTCTCTGGTTGGACGGGGCGGGAAGCGGGGCCGAAGGTCACCACGGCGAAGTCGGTCTGTCGTTGTTCGCAGAAGAACGCGCAGAAGATGATGCACAAAGTGTAGGAGGTGATGGCTTTCCCAGAAGCATGAGCGACACACATATATATATATATATATGCAAGAGAGAGAGAGAGAGAGAGAAGAAGGGTGAACGATGGGGCAAGGTAGCGCCTCTGGAACTGGCTACAAGAAGACGGAGATGAGAAGAAGGCTAGCCGTTAAGGAGTTGTTGTTGTTGAGGTGAGGGTGATGATGACGAGGCTGATGGTGGAGGTGGTGGTGGCGGTAAGGGTGGTGGTAGTAGCAGTGATGGTGTCGCTGAGTTACGCCCTCGGGCATCGTTTGAGCGTCTGTTTCGGCGAACGAACGAACGAACGAACGTTCAGGCGGACGCTGCGTGCCGCATGCCGGCATGAGTCTGCATGAGTAAGCAGTTGGCTGTACCATGCAGTAAGTGTAGCTGTCCCAGTAGTGGCATAAGAAGCTCTAGAAGTAGTGGCTCGTGCGATTCGCCGTGGTTGTTGTTGTCGTCGTCGTCGTCGTTGTTGTTGTTGTTGTTGCTGCCGTTGTTGTTGCTATCGTTGTTGTTGTCATCGTTGTTGTTGTTGTTGTTGTCATCGCCGCCGTGACCGCCGATCGCTGTCCCTCTATGCAAATGACCACTTTACTACGATTACAATGGCGATACGCAAGAAGACGCAGAGTTGCGAGACTCACTCAAATGCACACAACAGGCCGACCATCAACCATCTTCTGAGAAGATGTCTCAGGGCTGAGGTATGATGATGATAGTGATGATGGTGGTGGTAGTAATAATGGTGCTGATGACGATGACCATGATCATGATGATATGATGACGAAGACATTAAGAACATACGCAACAACAACAACAACAACAACAACACCAACAATCATTTGATACGTCTGTAAGGTCAATTGTGAACGACAGCGCCGGAAGGTTAGGTTGAGAGGCAACAGCTGTTTTGGTTCAACACAATACGCGAGAGAGTGAGAATGAGAGAGAGAGAGAGAGAGGGGGGGGGAGCATGGGGAGCAAGATATAGGAACTGACATGACGAATAGAACTTAGATAGACTTGATTAACCAAAAGCGATAACTACAAATCGTGGCCGTTGTTGTTGTTGTTGTTGCTGATGGCGGTGTCGTTGCTGTTGCAGCAGCTGCAGGCGGTGTTACTGCGGCTGACTGGGCTAATCCACCGTTTGGGCCGTAAGTGCATTAGGCGACGACCGTATTTTGCCATACGAGCAATGAGCGAGCGTCTGAGTAGGACGTCGAAACGCAAGTCGGACTGATTGCAGCGAACACTTGGCTGGCTTTAATTGCGCGCACAGTACGTGCTTGTTCAGCACGACATCGTGCTGTTGCTGATGCGCTCAGTCCACCACCACCACTGAGTCTGGCTCGTAGCGACCTGGCCGGCCAGCGTAAAGCTACGATGATGACGAACCCGACGACGACGGCGGCGTCAGCAGTGACGCGGCATTTCAGTTCAGACGCTTGAAAGAACTGGCTCCACTAGACAGCGCATACATCCATCCATCCATCCACACAACGACCCACCCACCCACTCACCCAACCACCCGTCCATCTATCCATGCATGCATGCACATCATCGAGTGTTTTAATGACAGGACGCATCGATGCGCCACGCCGTCATAAGGCTCTCAACTTGGATTAGGGTATTGGCCAGCTATATCGTCTCATATATATATATATATATAGATTGCTAGAGAGGGTTGCTGGTCAAAGAAAAAAAAAACAATACTTTATTGCCAACGTAGAGCGATCGTGAGAGATTGACTTATGTTTTCGGCTTTGTGGCATTATTGTTACACTAGAGTCATATAGTGACATCTGTGATATTTGCACATGGCCATTTATGTGGGTAATTATCTTTGATATATATATATATATATATATATATATATATATATATATATATATATATATATATATATATATATATACATTCATTTGCGTGTGTGTATGTGTTGTAAATGGCCAATGCTTACGTCGGTTCTAAAAAGCGAAAATATCCTACTAAGTACTTTCCAGGAATGCAGCCAACGAGACCGTCTACCGCAAAAGAAGAGGTCGTCTGCTTAAACGCACCAGGCGCAAACGGCCGTAGACTTAATGATGGCGTAGTGTTCGATGTGGCTGGCGGCTCTGTCGAAGCAGCAGCAGCAGCAACAGCAGCAGAGCACAACGCAAAAGCTAGCAGCAAAATCAAGCCACAACGCAAGAAAAGATGTGACGAAAAGTCGATTATGACCTGGCTAGCTGGCCTGGCTGGCTGGCTGGCCCGATCGCCGGTCGGTCTGTCGGTGTGCCGGCCACCCCCCCCCCCGCCACTGGATGGAGGAGTTGATGGATTTTCACACACGACGACGACGCGAGGAGCCGTTTTTCCGTCCTCTCCGTTGGCCAACAACGGCGGCAGCGGGGTTTACAGAACCAGCATCAGCGACTACGACGACAACGGCGACGACGACGACAGCAATGACAGTGACAGACATCAACAACGACCAAAACGAACCTGGCTAGATCGAAATGTTCGTGATCCTTTTTCGCTTCTCGCGCTCGCTAAATAATTTCTCCGCGTCGAGCCCGGTGGCGTAGTGGGTGGCTCAAGTCTGCGCCTCGCAACCGGAGGAGACACATAGCAGGTGCGCGGGTTCGAGCCCCACCGTTGCACCGATTTGTATTTACGGGGGTAGTCCGTCTATGAAGCAATCTGTGAAAAACAGTTCCGTGGACGTTAAATCTTGGCTGAGGGTCAGCCCGAAAAACTTTTTAGATCATTTCCCCGCAGCGACCTGGCCGCCTGCCCCGTCAAACTGGCGACCGATCGCCACCGTGTTGGCCGCCTATGACTCGCAATGACTCTTTCCTCTAGACAACAGCTGAACAGCTAAACAACAGCGCGAACAATTAAAGTCTTTAGTTTTGACATCGCATCGAAAATGCGATCGCCTCCTTGTCGGTTCTTGTGTTTTTGTGCAAGCGGCGGAAGCGTCTGCGACTCTATAGGCCGAGCGAGAGAGAGGTGAGAGAGGTGTGGTCAATTCGAGGTCGCTTGTCACAATCCCCCCCCGCCCTGTTTTGGTTTATTCATCATGCCATGCAATACATCGCTTTGTCAATATGTGTAGTTAGTTGTCTACTGGCTTGCTACTGGTTATGGTGATGGTGGTGGCTGTTGTTGTTGCGATGGTTGATGTTGCTGATATAGTTTTTCGTGTTCTTGTTGTTTTGTCTTTGTCCTGCGGCGGTGTTTCATCGAGGTTTGTTTGAGGCCAGGCTACTGCCGACGCGTTCTATGACATCGTCAGTAAGACGCGCAAAACTCCATAATCATCGCCAGCTTTTCAGCGTTTTCTCTTGAAATGTCGAAACTGGATGAAGTTGGTGGATGGTTCGTGATGCTGCTCTTACGTTTGTTGTACAAATGTATCGCAATGTTTCGTCTATAGTGATAATAAGGAGCATATATATATATATATATATATATATATATATATATATATATATATATATATATGGTGATAATAAGGAGCATATATATATATATATATACCGAGCAAGATGGCTTAGTGGCAAAAGCCTTTGCCTTGCATTCGGGAGGACTGGGTTCGAGATCCAGACCGGCCACTCTTAAATTGATTTGTATGGTTTCCAATTTAGACAAGGTAAATGCCGGAGTGGATTAAAAATTAGCCATGACATTAAAAAACCGTACACGGGCAATAGCCTTACGGAAAAATCCTTTAAAAAAATATATATATATATATACGCCAAGATACTATTTTGATATTAACATACACCTAATAATATGTTTAATTCTAGAAGGCTGCTTACTTGTACATTTCCGGCTGTTTACTATATATATATATATATATATATATATATATATATATATATATATTATATATATATATACATATAGCAACTTACGCAGGTGGTAGCGTGCCTTGAACGTAGCCGCTATGGTCGGTGCGGCACCGAAGTACGGCATAGTACCAGCTAGAATGAGACGCTTTTGCAGGTCGAAACACGGACGCTTAGTGTGTGTGTGCCGTTGTTGTCGTTGTGGCGTTTCATTATGGTCCGAGACGGGTAGCCACGGTAGCCGACCGACCACCGGCATGCCGGCATTGACAACGGACGGCCACACGGAGTGGACAACACAGTGGAGATAATTAGGCCAGCCAGCTAAGGAAACCGACCGAAAACCGACAAGAACGACCGAAGAACGAATTTCGACCGGCCGTCCGACCGACCGAATCCCTGGCGATCTGGTGTCTGGCTTCACACGACGGCAAACAGACACTTACATAGACAGACAAACAGTGTGGAGAAAACAGATTTCTCTCTCTCTCTCTCTCACTTTGCCAAGACGAGCAGGTACACAAATGTGTCTCTGTGTGTGTGTGTGTGTGTGTGTTTGTGCAAAATTCCACCCAAGCTGTGTCACCCGGGGAGCTGACGTGTCTCAGAGTCAGACGTCACAGCTGCACGGTGTTGGGTTAGACCAAGATAGACCAACACCAACAACAACAACAACAACGACAACAGCCAGAGCGAGCAATTCGGCAGCAAGCGTCTATCTAACTAGTTCAGCAACTAACTTCCACTAAAAGACTAGGTTGTTGTTGTTGTTGATGTTGTCGTAGCGGCGGCGACGGCGACGATTTCTTACTTTTGCGACGTCTAGTTCCGCCGGGCCCGAGGCTGTTGCCTCTGGGTTTTGTTGTGGTTCGTTTCCGTGTGGTTCGTTGGCTGGCCGGCCGCGCGTCTGATTTTGCGTCTTGTTTGCTCTTTGGCCCCATTGCCGAGAGATCGCCGCCATGATAAGAACGTCGTAGTAGATTTTGTTGTTGTTGCTGCTGCTGTTGTTGTTCTGTTGTTACTGCTAGTATACTTGTTGTGTGGAAATATACCTGTATATATAATATACGTACCTGTTGTTGATGATGTTGTTGATGGTGATGCTTTTACTGTTGTTGCGGTTGTTGTTGCTGTTGTGATTGTTGTTGTTGATGATGGTGATGCTGTTATTGTTGTTGTTATCGTTGCTATTATTGTTGTTGTTATCGTTGCTATTATTGTTGCTATCGTTGTTATTGTTGTTTTCGTCATCGTGCTCAATGTCCGTAGTGGTTGTCTCTGATAGTGGTGTCAGGTGAGCGAGACGGCGTTTCGCATAAATATCCCATTCCGGTCGATACGACTTCAATTCATCCGTTCATTGCGTATATGCTTTTGTTTGCTGCTCGCAGTTCTCTGATGCGACTGCTACTGGCGATGGTGTGTGGTGGTGCTCTGGTTTCGCTGCAGCTAAGCCGCGAGAGAGAGATAAACTGTGAAAGCGAATAAACCGAGAAATGAAAACTGCGTGTCTGTGTGTGACACAGATACACAAAGGGCATATAAAGAGGTGGACTAACAGAACGAGAGAGACAAAGCGGGAGAGAGAGAGAGTAGTGTAAGCGAGACAGATCAATGAAAAGAGGTTATCACGCTCCGGCCACGTCCAGACATTTGTGTGTTAAACTACTTATCTTGCTTGAAACAGGTGATGGTATACGCAGTCTGTCTATCTGTCTGCTCTCCATGTTTCCTTTTCTTCTACTACTACATTTCTATACGTCGTTTTTCTATGCCTTTGCTAGCAAAGTCGCGCCTTTGCCAAAAACACGATTTGCCGCCTTGGTTGTCTTAGCATCGGTGCATACCATCCGCCCGTATTGTGCGGATACTATTGAGGGATGGAGTAGCAATAATTTTCCTAGGAAAGGAAAAGTCTTTATGCAACGGCTGCTGAGGTTGGTCTCCTTCTGTCGCCACAGCAGTTTGCGCAGTGGCTAGACGCCGATGCATATCTGGCATCACTACTCCGAATGCGGGTCAATTAATGGTCAGTGTATCGATCAAATTCGTCGTCAAGAAACTGAAATGAGCTGTTAAAATAATTCCGAGTTAATTCAAGCCGCGTCACGTCAATCTTAGTGTGAACTGTGTTCTAAGCGGGCTTTTCCTTAAGTTTTTCTTAACATTTTCCTTAACATCAACATTCCGTAACAACAACTAACAACGATGCTCAACGTCAAATGGGTTTATTGTTGCTGCTGCTGCTGCCACTGCTTTTGTTGCTGCCTCTGCTATTGTTGCTGCTGTAGCTGACGTCGACCTGTCTGGAACGAATACGAATAAAGGCGACGTTTCTATGCCGGCACACATCTTCACCTGCGGAGTCACTCCCATATCTGCAATCTGTAATTAAAATGCAAATCAGTAAAAACAGTAAAAACAATACAGCCGCGTACATACAGCAGATCGGATCGAAGTTCCTATCGAGCTAGCCGCTTCGAAGGACCTGCAAGACAGAATAACAAATGGTGGCATCATTGATAGCAAGCCTCACATTTTTTGGGACTGTGATTCTCGTGTCAGTGAAGGGTTTGCACTGTTTTCGAGCAAGATAGTATATCATCTCGTTCCGTTCGGCCGGTCGGTTACTGTTTTGCTGCTGCCTGGGCGAGAATGTTAGTGGCCCTTGTACCGAGCAACGCTTACGATCAGAGAAATGCTTCGCTGGGATGATGTCGATGGTAAGACGACGGTTGTGAGAAGTTGTCTAAGTTGTAAGAGGGCGATAAAAATAAAATAAAAAGCCCATAAAGGTTAACGGTAAGAATGTTTACGCGATACAACAATTCACATTCGTGTTGTTGTTGTTACTATTGTCGTCAAGTTTGTTGTTACTTGTGTAGTGCTGCTACTGCAGTGCTTTACATTGGTGTACTGTTACACTTTGAACGACACTACGGCAGGAGCTGGGTTATCCGACGACGGTCTTGTTTCGACATACACGTATATATATATATATATATATATATATATATATATATATATATATATATATATATATATATATATATATATATATATATATATATATATATATATATATATATATATATATAAGTAGAGAAAGAAACTCAATGGAACTTTGTCGACACCAGATATCCTCAGTTCAATCTCAATGGATCAACTGACGGAGGAGGGAGGCCTCATATAATTTGAACAAGAGCCGACCTCTTGTGTTTATGTATGTATGTATATGTGCCTGTGTAGGTGGGTATGTGTGTATTTTGTACGCAGTACTCAGCTGTGCTGGTTGTATGCATTCACTCTGCTCTTCTTGTGGTTTCAAGCTCATATGACGGGGCCGATTGAAGCGGCAAACGAAAGCAAAGAGACGAATGGGAAAGGGTTCCCAGCGGCTCGATAGATCATGCATGTAGAGTGTGTGTGCTGCATGCATAGATAGATAGATAGATGCATGAATGCATGCATTGCGTGGGTGCTTTTTGTTCTTGTGAGCAAATCGGCCTGTCGTTGGCTGCACTGTACTTTGGCCGATGTCCAGTTTATCTAGTCGCGTTACAGAATAGGCACGTGAGGTTATCTGGTGCAAAGCGCAAGATGAAGTGCAAGTGGCTACGGGGCACGATGACAATACTGATGGTAGCGATGATGGCGATCGTGGTGATGATGACTATGATGATGATGAAGTCTGGTGGGGTCGGCGGAGGTCAAACGGCGCCCACTGAGTCAGCCAATGGTCATCATCAATCAGTCAGCCAATCATGAAGAACCGGTGGCTGTTGTTGTCGCTGTTGTTGTTGCTGTTGTAGTTTTTGTTGCTGTTGCTGCTGCTGTTGTAGTTTTTGTCGCTATCATCCCACAGAGCGGCGATGGCTGCCTATCTCTCTGCCAAGCAGCAAAGTACACCAGCAGGCTCGAATCGATGTGGTAAAATTTCATTTTTCATTTGTGTGTGTGGTCAGTTGACTATAGCTTCAACGCAGTTTATTAGTGTGCCTCATTGCATCGATGGTGGTCGATTTTAATCGCATTGATGGCAACAGTGCATTTTCTAAAAATATTTTAAAAAAACTATATGTGTGCATGCAGCCGCTGCCACCGCCGTCTTCACACAAGTCTATATGACTCATCACTTAAACCGTCATCGGTGCCAAAGAACCGAAGACGTGTTTTGTTAGGGGCTGTGTTGTTCTTGTTGTAGTAGTGGGACGGTCGCATAAACCTGTGGCAAAATACGTCAAATCGTTTGTATCGTTATTGCAGCAGTCGCACGATCAGCAACAGAAGCCGCGTCAGCAGCAACTCGGCGAAGCACTGCAAAAGTGGCCAAATAATCAACGGCGAAAGACGACAGTGTTTCGAATGCCTTCTCATAGAAGGGCGAGAGAAAATCTCCAGAGGTTTGTTATCAATTTCATCGTTTAATCTATTTAGCCCTTACTGCGAAGAAACACGAAACGTAACACATATGCGGCACTTTTCTGGTTAACAGCTAGCTGGCTAAAGTTCATTCTGAAAGTCGCTAGTGGTCACGTGTCAGGTGAGTCAGTTTAGTGTAACGCGTCGTCTACTTCGAAAATCGTTTTGTTTGTTGCTAGTTTTGTTTAGTTTGGCCATTTACTTTACTTTCGCGAAGAATGCTTTCGGAAACATGTAACTGTTCATTTTCTTTTCGCGTTTGTTAATAATGTGCAACTGCCATAGAGAGAATTCACAAAGACGTACGTCCTACACCAGTGGACAACAACAGCAGCAACCGACGCCGCCCAGATGTGATCACTGTTGCCAGCAGCGGCAGCACTTTACCGAAACCATTTTGTATATATACTGTGTAATCACGATATGATTTGATTTTCATCATCACTCGCTTCTCGCTTCTAATTATCGGACCGACCGAGCAAGCGACCAAAAAACCGCTAAACGGCGGCGCAATGGTAAGAGGAAACGAATCGAAATCGACTAGGTCCAAGTGAACTGCGTGCGAACACCAATGGCGGTGAAGTCAGTTGAGGTACATCCATAGTTCCATCGCCGCTGAAACGAAGGTTGGTGCTCAGCGACAACAGCAACAGCAGCAACAACAACAACAGCAGCAGCAACAACAACAGCAACAGCAGCAACAACAACAACACCAAACTAAACTAAACAACGGCGATGACAATTACACCACGATACAAGATCCGCAACGAACACACTGTCATATGTTTGCTATAGCAATGCAAATACTGCCGCTGCTGCTACATACGGCTGCTGCTAATGAACATCACTTGGAGGTGGTGGTATTGTATAGGCGTCTGATTATCTGATACCATGAGAGACGGCCACGAGAGTTATAGGCTGACCGCGGATGTGGTCCGAAGCGTAAGAGCTCGCGTTCTCTCTTCTGCGAGGGATCAGTTTGGTTGCAGAGCGGGTTCAGCGTTGGAAAAAAGCGACGCAGTGAAAGAATGACACGCAAGGTCAATGAGACGTCGCAGGCGGACACACCCGACAGAAGAAGAAGAAGAAGAAGAAAAACGACGAAGAACGCCAACGCGAAGACAAAGGCTTCAATCGGAGGTCCCTGGGGAAGAGGGGTCGAGGCTCAATTTTCGCCTTCAATCAACACCTTGGTGCTTATGGAGCTCATAGAGTACTCCTCTCTCGTTCCATCTCCCCTTTTCGCTCCATATGTCCCCTTTTCTCTATGTGGCGTAGCTGGTCTGCGTAGCTGCTGTCACACACCACTGCGTGTCTCGTCGTCGTACTTTACCCGAATTTGAGTCGTACGAACGTCGTTGGGCTCGGAGCGGAAACTTTGAACTAAGCCCTACGAAATACTTCGGACAGCCGTAGGTAGATGATGGCTGCTAGCCAGACACAAGTTAGGCTCAGACGGGCAGTCCGACACCCTCGAGGCTGTCCTCGACAGTGCTGGTCCAAAGCTAAGTCGTTATTCTTGTTGTTGTTGTTGTTGTTGTTGCTGCTGACATCGTTGTTGTTTTCGTTGTTGCTGTCGTCGCAGACTACCAGGTCACCGGCTGCTGACTGACAATTCTCTATGAGAGGTTAGAGGGAGCTAAACTTGAGCAGCCAGTATGACGCTAGCGTCGCCTGCTGTGATGATGTTGTTGTACTCGTCGTTGTTGTTATTGTTCTCGTTGTCGTCGTCGTTGTACTCGACGTAAACTCGACGTCGGCGTAGCACACTTTCTATGTCTAGGTATGATCCTGATGAGCTGGACCTGACCCGCCTTAGGGCGGCGAACCAGACAACTATACCAACAACAGTGCAGTAATGATGGTGTAGTATCGGGGCTATTGGTACTTATCCCGACGCTGTCAAATGTGTGTATTTATATATATAATATATATATATATATGAGATAGGTGGTGGTGGAAGCTAAACAGACGAATCGCCATTGACTGGTATATAAAAACCTAACGAATTGAACCAAATGCGATTTCTATATGCAAGACTACAGATGTGTTTTGTCTTCGGAAAGTATACTCAGTACAACCAGAAAGACTTGCGCGTCATTTTCGTTCTGTAACAAATTACGAGGTACCCATCGAGCACCTTTTGGTGCTTCGTGGAGCTTATGGTGGGTTATGTTAAAGTTTTCTTTTCAATTGAAGCTTTTATATGGACCTTACCTTCCTCATCCGTTGCTGGTTTTGGACGGAATTTTCCTTCACAGGATTTGCCGTACAGATTGAGATGTCTAGCTCGAAATTTTGCATACCATACATTCACACTCGGTATGGTCGAAGCCCCTAGAAACACTACAGTTTGAATGGTCTACGCTTGAAGTTGCTAAAGTAATTGTGCGCTGGCATGTTTGGCTAGGCTGTTGTACCACCGACATAATTAAATACAGGTACATTTTCGAGCTGACCGACCCTTAGTCAAAATTTAACGTCCACGGGACTGCTTTTCGCATTGCTTCATAGACGGACATGCCCCATAAATACAAATGTGCAGCGGAGGGGCTCGAACCCGCGCACCTATGCGTTTCTTCCGGTCGCGAGGCGCAGGCGAATGCATCCACCACGCCACCGACATGGGGGCTCGACCACCGACATGGGCTCGTGTTCGCCATGACAGCGTTTTCTGCGGGAACGGGAACGGACTCGAGTCGATTCTAGCAAACATTTGCACATCAACAAAGAAGACGCTTTCCGCCAGTGGGTTGGACTCAGCTAACTCGCACTCGACTGCGCGGGAAAATGCAAAAACTTTCTTAGGTCCCCATATGTATATAGATATGGAGATACGTGCGTTGCCGAACGAAATCACTGCTCGGAACCGCAACGGGAAATGACAGAAATTACGGAACGGGAAATGATGACGGTGACGGTGATGGCGACGATGCCTCGAACGATGGAATAAGACGACCGAACGAGGAACGGTCGATGCTGTTATGGCCTATATGGCCATAACAGCATTCCTGCTGCAACAAAGACAGAAAGAAAAGACTATGCAATAGGAATGTTTAATCAGCGTCCTTCCTCTTCCGATGGCACCTGAAGCAGCAGCAGCACCACCACACATTGCAGCTTTTGCTGCCGCATCTCAGTGTGTGTGTGTGAGTGTCGCTCTCTTGTTTGATTTATAGCTTAGAGGTAATCTTCTGAACGTCGTATGATATATATATATATATATATATATATATATACACACACATTTATATTATATATATACATCTATGTTTATATAGGCATATACCCATATGTGGCCATCAAAACGGCGCCTCGGTAAGAACGAGCCCACGATACCAACTCGTGTGCGGCACCTTCGGCTGTCATCTGGCATCTAATAAAGCTCTGCTGCACACGACTCGTCGCAGCAGAACCGCCCATCAGGTTGTATAATATATATATATATATATATATATATATATATATATATGTGTGTGTTCGCGCACATGAGGCATCCTGATACCGTTAGGTGCGGGAGAGTCTTCGCCGCTATCTCTCCGTGGCCACGCTGATCCGGAATGGCCATCATCCTCTCTCGTGTTTGGCCGCCGCGCGCGCGCACTCTTTCTCTCGCTCTCGATCTCGCGATCTCCTTTAAGGCTTTTGCTCGAGATGAAGCCAGCCGGCGTGCGTTGCCCATATATGGCAGGCGCCGACGGCCGATGACGACGACGAGGAGCAGGAGCAGGACGAGGAGGATAGGGAGGACGAGACGAAGCTAAAAGCTGTTCGAATCTGATTTGAGATTAGGTAACGAAGCGAATCGAGGCGTCAACTAGGCTACATACTGGCTGGCTGGCTGACTGTCTGTCAGAAGGCGAGCCGTGTGATATGGCCAGCTGATTTGGCTGCTTGGCGTTGCAGACGTGGCGGAACCCCGACGTCTCCGTCAGCGTCGTTGTTGTCGTTGTCGTCGTCGTGGACGTCGTGAGGAAAAGAAGGCGTCAGGATGGAGATACAGTAGTAGATACAGCGGTGAGGGGCTTGAGCCGCCACGGTGTGAATGGGCCGCGCCGGGTCGGGTGGGAGCGACAACAACATCATAGCGTTGATGCTGTGTCGCAACGCATCAAGGCATCGGCTCTGACGGACCGCGAAATCGAGACACGTAGAATACGTGTCGATACCATCATTGGTGGTGGTGGTGGTGGAACGATTGACCACTGCCTCTGTCTGTCGTAGTGCTAGTCGGTAGTGACCAGCAGTAGCAGAAGCAGTAGCAGCAGAACAGCAAAGCAAAACGAGAGTAGTTCCGAAGGAAATAGTTGACATATTATACATTTAATAGCAACAGTATCACGTCTTATGACATCTTCATAACGTTTGATGGCGAATCACCTGCTGCGTCGCCTTGCGTGCGTCCGTTGAGAACGTCGATCGTTGTTGTCCTCTGTCGGGTAGCGCGCCGACGCGACATGAAGCGACTCTCGACTGAAAGCGGGTGATGATAATGAGCCGAGTGTGATTAACTATTTCTGAACACGTTGTGACGACATAGGGGCATAGGGCACATATCCGAGGTCTCTGTAGATTCTACTACAAGAGGATACGATACGAGGCCATAGCTGGTGCGTGTCTGTCGGGATGGTTCGTTCGATATGGCCTTAGAAAATGTAACCCATCTGGCTAAGTTAGAAATCGTCGCAATAAGAAATGGCGCTTCATTTCTTTTGGTTCTCTCTCGTTTTGATCGCGAAGGAGAGAAGACATATCTGCGTACTCTTTGAGGTCTCTATTTGTTTACAGCCTATGCCATAGGAAGGAATATTGTTGCAGTTGTTCACTAGCGCATATCTGTTTTCTTGGCGGCAAAGTTCTTTAAGGCATAATACTCGATCAGTGGCATCATATAAATATTGCCGAAATATGCGAATTTTGGTGTTCATCCAATCTGCAGGGTTGCAGATCCTTGCAGTAGAATTGAAGTTTCTGATATACCTATTCGTACCATATATATATATATATATATATATATATATATATATATATATATATATATATATATATATATATAGGGAACGTAGCGTATATATATATATATATATATATATATAAATTAAATGTATTTTTCGTATATTACATTATGTTTGTGGGACACATATTACAAGAGATTAGCTAAGCCAGTGTGCCTAGCGGGTCTGTATTGTGACTATCACGTGTCCGCCTCGTCTAAGCTAGGCCGAGACCACTTCAGAAGTGTGCCCCGAACGGAGGCCGCGTTTCCACGTTGTATATATATATATATATATATATAGATTACATATCTAACTCTTGCGTTTAACTTTGTTACAGGTAAGCTACGTGGAACGCGCTAAATCATTATCAAGTACCGAGGTGTGGTATGCTCTAGGACTATCGAACGTTGGTCTAACTTAAAAGGTAGCGCCTATAGATGCTAAGGTTCATCAAGGTTTTGAGGGTAGCATGGCTATGATGACGAGCTTTCATTGCGTTATATAGACCAGATAGATCAGGACACAGGAGACAAGTTGGAAGCGGAAAAGTGCCGTCTGCAAAAATGTAATTTTGTAAATTCTGAATGCTAAAACGAGTCCTAGATAGATATCTACAACAAATTAAAAAAGTCCGACTTGCAGACGGGCTAGCGGGTTAGCGTTTGTAAGTGTTTCCGGTTCACCATCACTATCCTGCTGGCTTTTCGAGTGAAGCTGACGATTTTCCGAGGAAGGAATGGTGGCAAGTGCGCACAAAGGAGCACAAAGTGCACAACATGCATACATTCGACGATGGATGCATGCATGCACGCGTACATATTATATGTACATACATACATACGGCGAAAAAGTTTAGCGGGCGTCGGGCGAGGAAAATAGAACGGAACACGCTCATCATCACGTCGTCTTGGCCCTTCTCGGTCGAAAGCCTCGAGTAGTAGGTACTTCGACTGCTATTACTGTATGTATGTATGTAGGTCATCATTGTGTCTATCACCACCGACCAAACGAGCCGTCGTAGAAGAGCAGAAATGCAGCATTAGGCCTTTGAGGTGATGTGTCGCAAGGTTGAACACCCGCCGCGGAGTGAAAGCCGGCCAAACAGAAAACAGAGAGAGAGGAAAAAACACCACACGACCAAGTGCAATGCGTCTATGGATAGGCGGCATCATTCGGGATTTGCGTATCGTTTAGCCCAAGTCGGAGTGTTGTCTCGTCGCCGCAGCCGCCTTCGCCTGCCCATGAGTTGATTGACGATGATTGTTCTTCTCGTTCGTCGTCGTCGTCGGAGTCGTGGTTGTCTCCGCCGTTGCCGTTGTCATTGGCGACATAATGATGTTTGTGGCAATATGATGATGTTTTTGGCGATATGATGATGATGATGATGATGTCTTTGGTGACATGATGATGTCGTTGGCGACGTAGAGATGTTTTGGCGGCATAGTGATGTTTTCGGCACGTCGGTGGCCACCCGGTATAACGGGGGAGAGGGGGAGAGTGGCTGTGCTGAGGGCGCAGCGCAGACCATGGCCGTTGTTCACGCCATGAACATGGGTGGCGGTGCGAGAGACAGGCCTACGTAGTAGGTAGGCCTAATACATAGCCTGGCAGTGTCAGCAAGCATATAGATAGAGAAGACGTATATATATCATCGGCAGGTATTGAAGCGCCTGCCGATAGGTTTGCCTGTATGTCTGTCTGTCCGTTCCGTCCATTGGTACGCGAGCGCTCGAGCGCATGGAGCACCGGAGGAGGACGAATAGGGGACGGCGGTGCGAACAGGCTGCAGCTTTTCAGAGGGCCACAGCGCAGCGGGCAGAGAAACGGGAGGAAAAGATGAAGATGGTCAGGAAGCAGAGGAAGAGGGATGGG
Organism: Dermanyssus gallinae; assembly: GCA_003439945.1. Lineage (NCBI taxonomy): Eukaryota > Metazoa > Arthropoda > Arachnida > Mesostigmata > Dermanyssidae > Dermanyssus > Dermanyssus gallinae. The sequence goes on along the minus strand of QVRM01005425.1, from coordinate 198,978 downwards.
AGTGACTGGGGGGGGGGGAGGGGGGATAGAGAGGGGTGGGGAGAGAGAGACAGAAGGTAAAAGGAAAACCTAGTCAGTAAAGTGAATGAGTCATCGCGAGGATGGCCATGACCGACGCTGCCCTCAAGCCTCGGCGCTCCCCTACGCTCGCCATGATGTTGTCAGTGAGTAGGTCGGCTCTGGTTCAGTCTGTTGATGAAGAGACGCACCACCACCACCACCAGCGGGGGAGCGGGACGCTCGAGACAGGGACGAGACTAGCATGAGGAACGAGCCAAGCAGACATTCACATACAGACAATGGAGACAGGCGCATATCGAGGCACATCGACATGTAGATCGACGAGTCGGACTGAAAAGGCCGAAGCAAGATGAATGAGAAGAAAAGGAAGAAAAACAACGGGCATCACCACCACGAACAACAACAACGTACTATCTATAATAGCACTCACAACAACAACAACGACGACGACGACAACAATAAAAGAGGGAACGACTGGCTTCCTGTCTAGTTGGCATCTACTGAAATCGTTGTCGTGGTTGGGCCGGTGGTGGCAGCAGCAGCAGTGGTCCGTATAGTGTGTAGTCATTGTAGTCGTAGCAATACTGTTGACTGTACTAGTAACAGTAGTAATTAATAGCTTTCGTAGTAGTAGTAGTAGTAGTAGTACTGGTGGTCAGACTAGTTATAGTAGTTCGAGTCTTACGACAAGGGAGAACGCGTAAGAGACATAGAGAGAGAGAAAGAGCTAATGGGGGGAGATAAAGTGGGAGTGAGAGAGCGAGCTAGAGAGAATCGTAATGTATGAGATGGATCACGGGTGGAGGACGGGTACATAGAGGATCGGAGTGTCTATGGACAGAGACGACTGACCATAAGCTGGCAAAGGCAGCCGTAGCAGCAGCAGTAGCCGCGTCATCTGTGGCCCACATCATTGGCATCCTCCTGCATCATTGGCTTGACCATCGTGGAGTCATCGTGGTGACTGACATCGGTAGCCGTCGTCTCCTGTCGTCATCGTCGTCATCATCATCGACAACAACACCATGATCATGGCGAGAGACATCTCTTGCGCTTGTTTTCCCTTCCCTCGTTGGCGTCCGCTCGGCCGCCTGCCCTCCTTGATAAGCGTCGTCTAGCTCTCCTCTGCTGGGGTCAGGATCTAAGGATCGTCCTTCTGCTTGCTGCTTTGCTGCTGCTGGTGCTCCTCTTCCTCTTCTTTCTCCTTCGGCTTCAGACCGAAGCACCACCACAACAACAACAACAACAACAAAGCTTCCATACCCACCTACCCACCTACCTACCTACCTACCTACCTCCCTACCTCCCTCCTTCCGTGGCTGCCGCCCTGTCTATCGGAGCTTACGAGCTTGGCCAAGACCGGCCACGCGACACGACAACTCACAGCCATAACGCAGAGTTGTTGTCGTCGCCGCCGCTGCCGCGTCGACGAAGCTCGAATGTGGATGGACTCGAAATGGTCCCCTTGCCTAGGTACACACCCCACACCCCCACACCCAAACCCCACTAGCGAAGAAACGGCCTGCCCCCGGCCTGTAGGCGGTGGCAGTGGCGGCGGCGACGCCGACGTTGGCAGCATCCTCATGCCGCTGGGTGGAGATGTTTGCCGCAGGAAGAAGGCGCGTGCATTGCGCAGCGCTGCCATCATATTCATCCAAGCGGCCAGCACGAGCAGAAGCATTTTCCTACTACTACTACTACAACTACAATTGTGAAGCAATGACAGGCGGGAATGGGATATGTATGTATCCTATTCCCGCCTGTCTTTGCTTTCTATATATATATATATATAGAGAGAGAGAGAGAGAGAGACGCACATATAAACGCACACACATTTGTAAACATATGCGTGCGTGCGTCAAGGCAAAGATAACCGCGAGCCAATGTTGGGAGGTGGGCTGAAGAGTACGCGGCTATCTGTACGACAGACGAGTTCAGGGGGCCCCCTGATATAATCATACCTTGTGTTGGGACAAGGACACTGATGATACTGGCTGGGGTTACAATTAAGATGTATATATATATATATATATATACATATATAGGCGTGTTGTAAACACTGCGATTGAGTTAGAACTCTGCCCTCTATGATGGTGACGACCACAGCAACGTAGGAGCAAGAGAAACATCGAAAGGGAGGTGGGAAGAGGACAGTGTGGTGTCACGAAGTGCCATTTCATGACCGCCAACATCGGCCTAGTTTACTGCTTGGTGGCTCGCATGATGGCTCACGTGCTCGGCTGCGTGTCCTGCCGGACGGCGGCGCCGAATGCGATCCCGTGGATTCGACGGATTGTGTATGCTTGGAGTGGATCTATCCGTCAGTGTATACAGATGTTTATTTTAGACGACCTGAAGTAAGCATACGTAGTGCTTATGTATACGTATGTATCTGCATGTATGCAGGTTGGAGGGAAGGCCTATCCTGCGTGCGCATCTGCCCACGGGAAAATCAAGTAAGCTCGTCTCAAAGAAGACCGGCATCATGGAGTTCAAGCAATGGATGAGCTGTTATTGCACAGATAGGCCTGCTCCTAAGATACAGGAGTGCTCCGGACAGCTGTTCAACAGTTCACACCCATATATATATATATATATATATATATATATATACGGCCTGTTTGACTGCTTGTCAAGAGTGTTTATAACTCGCTGTTGGTTGATTCTAACGCATCGCTACAAGGTATGCGTGGTAGTAGTTCATTGAGAGGCATGTACGGGCGTGAGGTTCTACTTCAGTTGAGGTCACTAATGGGCCTTGGCATCCTCTTTCGGCCTTTCGAAACGGTCTGAATTATGTTGATTACGATAAGCTTGGGATAACTCGTGAGCACAACCACCGAGACGAACTCTTCCAGCTGTCCCGTTATCTCACTTCATTTCATGGCACAATGCGATGGTGAAGATGATGATTATGGTGGCGGCGCTAATGATGGCCGCATACGATGAATGTGAGGTTATCGTCAAAGAGGCGCTGTAGTCTCGTGAGTAGAACAGAGTACAGCGATGGTAGCTATATAATGTGTTAATTTTATGCTGATGTCGATCGCATCGTAGACTATAGCGTTTGGGAACACATCCCGATGCCGGTAATGGGCCAGCTAGGTAGAGAAAGAGGGGACAAGAGAAAATGAGCTAGAGGAAAGTGCCCCTGCAAACCTCAATCCTGCAGACGAGCGGCAGTATCATTTGTAAGCAGTTATTGGGAAAACTGCTCAGGAAGAAGAACACCGAAGCATGGCACTCTGATTACCACTTTTGCTGCTGCTGATACTACTATCATTACTGCGGCTTCCGCTAATGTGGTAGCTGCCGCTATGTTTGTCGGTAACTAAATACTTTACAGCATGTATGTGTTATGCATGTGAAGATTCATCACATGCCGAGCCCGATGGTGTGCATTTGCGTGCACCTCGCAACCGGGTAGGCATACAGGTGCACAGGTTCGAGCCCCACCGTTGCACATTCGTATTTATAGGGTTTATGGGGGGGTACTCACAAAACAATGCGAGAGCAGCCGTGGACGTTGAATGTTGACTGAGGGTTAACCCGAAAAAGTTTAATCCTCTCGTTGTGCGTCTCATCAATCTCCTCTACCTTCACCATACATGCAATCCTCATTCTTGTTGTTGTTGTTGTTGTTGTGTTTATGATCGCTGTTGGTCCTGCCGCTGTTGGTGCTACTACAGTTGCTATTGTTGTATACAGCGGGATGGACTATTGTATTATCACATGCACCATTTTGCTATCTGTTAGATTGTTGTTGATTTTCGATGGCTTCGCCCGATTCCGCCGTTGTGTAGCGTAAAAAGTGACCGAAGACAATTTTCTCCCATACAACGGCAACAGCAACCACAAAAACAACAACAGCAACCACAGCAACAACAGCAACCACAACAACAACAGCAACCGCAGTGACAGGAAAAACAACAGTACCAACGGCTCAGCTCGCAACGGGCGCGGTCAAACTTGATTCCACGCGATACTACGACCGACCGCATTCCGTCCAAGCTTCCTTCTGGCCGAATTCATGCGTCCACGTGGCCGTTCGACCGAGCGCGCGAGCGATTCATCGGAGTGCGCGATACTGATCGGTGGTGGCGGGCGCTCTGGTGGACATTGTACAGACTGGACAACTGCCACCATTCACTCCAGTCCGTCATTCCCCGCGCTCTGCACCAACGAAAGCCGCCAACCGACGAAATGGCCGTTCACGAATGAGCTGGACACACAGACCACCTACAACCAGAGAGAGAGAGAGAGAAATGCAATCGAAAAGATATCAACGACGATATCAACAACATCAACAACCAGCAACAAGAACGCGCTCACGCAGTAGCAACATCCTCATCATCAACAGCAGCAACAACAACAACAACAACGACAACGGCAGAATTGAATCCGTTTCGTTTTGTTTATACACAGAGATACGCAAGCATGCGATGTAGGCTATGCCATCATTTAGGGCTTTTCCGCAGATATACGAAAAGTCGTCGATATCTACTGTTAGTCGTCTTTTGTCTATCGTGGATTGGCATTGCTATATACATATATATATATATATATATATATAGATAAAGAGAGAGAGAGGTCTGAACGGACTGTATACGTCGTATTTGACACGGGACTGTGCTTTGTACCCAAGCGAGCAAGCGAGGTTTACAGTCAATACCAGTCGCCTTTCGCCGTCTCTCTCTTTCCGTTTCTCTAGCAGAACCGGTAAAAAAAACGAAAAGTAACTTGTACCAGAAGAGTGGGAGTACTTCGTCGTACAGGCGAGATCGTGGGAAGGTAGAGGACGATTTAACTTCTTGTCGCCGTTTCACAGATGCTGCTGTTGCTTCAGCCATTGAGGAAGAGTTGCTTGTAGTGATGTTCTTATTGTTGTTGCTGCTGCTGCCATCTTCGTATCCGTCATTAGACCTCCTCCGAATGTTCCTCGCCGGGTAACCCTAGCATTGGAGCTGAAGGTCCAATGCTAGGGTTACCCGGCGACAGGCCAGGGGATTCGGGGCTGGCTATTTTACCTCTTCTCGCCGCTGTCCTGTATTTATAGGCTGCTGAGTCTTAGCCACCAGCCTTTCACTGGTGGCTGCTCATTGGGTCATCGGGCGGCCGTTGCAACGGCCCGCCCGCTACCGGCCTTCTGTACGAGCCTTTTTATATTTTTGCTGTGAACCTGTTTTGCCGTCCGGCCGCCCGTTGTCAGCGCGCTCGTCTATCGATCGAACGATTCATCCGTTCATTCATCCATCCATCCGTCCTTGCATATCGATCTACGAGCGTTGGCCGGGCATTGGGGGGTCAGCTAGGAATAGAGGTACGTGTTCTGCCAGCGTCGGTTGGAGACGGGGGTGCGTACACACGTCACTGCATGTGGCGTGCGTGCCTGCGTGCGTATGTATGATGACGATGACGACGTGGGTCTGACCTGCACGTCGGGGGGGCACGCCGGCACTTTCGAACCTTCGTTCGGACATCGCCGGCCAGTGGCCGATCTGGCGAACCTGTCGGTCCGGCCGCTCAGGCAACCAACAGACAGCAGACGACCAATAGACAAATAAACAAGTAAGCAGCAGGTAGATCGTAGCAGGTAAGTAGACGAATATTGATCATTGAGTCAATCCTGTCAAGTGATGATCAACAGAAGAGATAGAACGCGTCGATAGCGTCTTTCGGCCTTCACAGGACGTCGTATATAAGGGACGCTATATGCATATAGCGTCCTCTCGCTCCCCCCCCCCCCCCCCAGTAGCAATGTACAGGAATTACTACGACTATTACTTCTACTACTACTACTACTGCTACTACTATGTCTACTTCTATTCTTACTATGGTTACGTATGGCGGTTTTAGCCAACAGTGACACCGTTATGCCTAGTACGCATATGATAAGGGCTCCGCACGGGGCAACCGACTCGACCCTGCGCGGAGTTCCGGGACGGGACGGTGACCACAATAGATAAATTAATTTAGTATATAGAGTAATTTATCTATTGTGGACATCGTCGTCGTCGTCGTCGTTGTTGTTGTTATTGGCGCTATTATTGTTGTTTCTTTATGTGCTGTTGTTGAGATCGACTTTGTCATTCGTCTACTTCGTTAGTGGTGTATAAATTCGATTACTGCCATTAACTGTACCACGAAAGCACTTCGACTCGCTGCAATTCAAATAAAGTTGCTTCCTCGCCCCCCCCCCCCCTCGCTGACCCTTTCTCGCCGCTTTTCGTCGATTGCTCCCCGATTACCAGCCACAGCAAATGAAATGAAGCCATCATCATAGTCGTTGGCAGGAAGATTGTCTGCTTCTTTTTCTTCTGGACTTAGTGTTACGCACGGCGATAGTGGATCGGGCCGGCCAAGTCAGACATGTTGGCCGCCCCCGTTCGCCGCATCTTAACAACTGAATTGTTATTATGAACATTTGATTAAGGTTATCTATCATCACAGGTTACCCCTTATTCGAATTGCCATTCAAGTAACGCAACGAGTTCAGCGAGTCAACAAAAAGCACATCAAAGTGAATGCCTTTTTTGGTGCTGCTGAATTTGCCGTATTCTCGTTCGCCTTTTCGTGCTCATCGTCATGATCGTCATCTCCTTCAGCTAGTGCGATTGCGGTCCTTCGTGCCACTGCGCTCTGACCGACTCGTTTTTCTTGAGTCTCGCCGAAGCTGGGGCTATTTCTGTCTGACCAGCGGAAGCTCGGGCGCCGTTAACGGCGTCCGAGCTTCCGCAACAGGGTAAGGTGCAATTTCACAAGTCGATGGCGACTTGCGACGAAGACATGAACGAAAACAACAACAACAACAACAACGACCACGACGCTGACGATGACCAACACCCCCTACTACCCCCGGCGACACAATAGAGAGCGAGAGAGAGAGCGCGCGAGAGAGAGACGGTGAGGTTGCTCCTCATCATTCTCGCCTCTATTGACTGACAAAGTTTGCAGTGTGTTAATGCAAAGACAGCCTATATATATATATATATATATGTATATATATGTTTGTTTGTTTGTGGCCTGCATTCGAGTCCCCCCTGCTATCGGATTGTTGATTTGGCGGCGAGGTCCGAGGCACTATCCCATTGCTTGTGTTGTAAATATTGGCGCCTATATAGCGTCGGTTGGACGGAGCAGCGGCCGTGTAGCTTTGTGATTGCGACGCCGGACGGTCGGACGGACGAATTCTGCTGAAAGGCGGCTAGTCCGATTGAGATTTGACTGACTCGAGTGGGCGACTCCGATCACAACTGGCACACTTGGCGCTTGTGTGCTTGTGATGATAATAACATTAAAATCGAGCGGCCGGCGACGCGACGAAGAAGGGCGTCATTCTCGCCGAAGGAAGAAGGAAAAGACGTCGTCAAATAATAGAATCGTAGAATAAAATAGAATAGAATGTCGTGTGCATATTCGCCGTGGAGACGATAAGGAACGATGCTGGAAAGATGTGGGCCAATAAAAGAAAAAGGTGGCAAGATAACTGTTCAGGCCTGCGCGGACGCATGTGCGCACCGGTGACTGGCGGTGCAACCACTTCTTGATGACTATATGGATAGCAGTATCGTTCATATTTCAGCATCAGCGTGGCTTATGCACATATATATATATATATATATATACTCTATGTATGTGCATGGCAGTCGTGAGCTTTAAGTTTCGATGCCTTTTGCTTGAGGGTATCTTATGTTTGGTCTATGCAGGTTTCGCTTCTTCTGGGAAGAGAGGTGTTGTTGCTGCTGCTGCTGCTGCAGCCAGAGCCTGTATTTGTGTGTGAATTTATATTTCTATATTTGTGCGCATTTTTCTATATATATATATCTATATGGATCTGGCCAGGGCGTCGCGTCTAATGACAGCCGCACATAACGGCGTATGAGCGTATGGTGTGGGAGAAGCCGTCCCGTTTCTGCTGCTGCTGCTGTGGAGGTTGTCAGAACTGTAGTAGTGACAGACCGTGTTTTTCAGCGGTGAAGCATAAGAAGGAGAAGTAGAACAAGAAGAAGAAAAAAGAAATCATTCCAAAGAAAAGCAGCAATGAAACGTTGATGATTGCGTTGCGTCCGAAGAAACGTCGTCAAGTTGCTGGTGGGTGTTTGTTGATAATGCTGGTGGTGTAAACGGCAGTATGTAGGGGCGGCTGGCTGGCAGGCTGGGTGAGGTCACCAATGATGAATGAATGAATGAATGATCGCCACGGATCTATGTTTCTATGTATGATGTATGCATGTATATATATGTTTGATGTCTGGATGTATACATACACATCTGCAGCATCGTATAGGCACACTTGTAAGTAGAAACATACGTATTGTTAGATGGCCATGGCGGCAGACCGTCAGCACAGCAGCATAATAGTAGTAGTAGTAGTAGTAGTAGTAGTAGTAGTAGTTGTTGTTGTTGTTGTTGTTGTTGTTGTAGTAGTTGTGTCGAGCGCGGTGTCGTAGTGGACTAAGTCTGCGCCTCGCAACCGGAGGAGACACATAGGTGCGCGGGTTCGAGCCCCACCGTTGCACATTTGTATTTATGGGGGTCCGTCTATGAAGCAATCTGTGAACAACAGTTTCGTGGACGTTAAATCTTGGCTGAGGGTCAGCCCGAAAGCTTTAGTAGTAGTAATAGTAGTTGTTGTTGTAGTAGTAGTAGTAGTAGTAGTAATCGTTCTGTGCCGACGATTTGTCATGTTTTTGTCGTGGTGCGTCGACGGTAACGGTGACGACGGTGCATCGGCCATGGTGAGGATGATGATGATGATGATTATAATGATGATCACGGCGACAACACAGCAAGTCAGAAGAGGCACGCGTGCACCTGTGACAATTGCGTCGGTCGACATGTCGCTTCGGTGGAGAAGTATTGGTATGCCTGTGCTTTTCTGCTGCTGCTGCTGCTTCTGCAACAACAACTGCTGCTGCTGCTGTTGTTGTTGCTGCGGCGGCGGCGGCGGCTTGCGTGAATCGGATAGAAAGCCTAGGAGCAAGATCGGGCACGAATGCGTGAAGAACGCAGGGAGAAGATAAGAAGGATGGAGCAATTATGAGAGAGAGAGGGGGGGGAGAAGGAAGAGAGAGGAACACAGAGAGAGAGGGGGGATGCCGGGAAGAAGGGGGCGAGACATCTAGTAGAAAACTATAGAGAAGCTTAGCAGACAAGTTAGCCAACCCGGCAGCCAGTCTGTATGTCAGTTAGGCGTTGTCACGCCACCTGCAGTCATGGCACGTCTCCGGGAGCGTGCCGTTGCGTGGCGATGGTGAGCATTATTGTCGTCGTCGTTGTCGTTGTCGTTGTTGTGAGGGCCTGGCGTTTATCGTCTTCGTCACGTCCGCATTCGCATGCTGCTGGTGCTACTGCCGCCGCCGCCGCTGCCACTCTGCTGCCAATTGTGCATGTCACCTGGATCTGTTCACTATGTCATCTATTGGGTGCTGGTTCGGGTGCGATGACGCCGAACGCAACAGCAACAACAACAACAACAACAGCCACGACAAGAACAACAACAATAGCCGCGACCACAACAACAACAACGATAGCCACAACCACAACAACAATAGCCGCGACCACAACAACAACAACAAGAGCCACGACCACAACAACAACAACAATAGCCACGAACACAACAACAACAATAGCCACGACCACAACAACATCTATGACCACAACAACAACAACAACAACAACAATAGCCGCGACCACAACCACAACAACAACGATAGCCACAACAACAACAACAACAACAACAACAACAACAATAGCCACGACCACAACAACAACAACAATAGCCACGACCACAACAACAGCATGACCACAACAACAACAACAATAGCCGCGACCACAACAACAACGATAGCCACAACCACAACAACAACAATAGCCACGACCACAACAAAAATGAAAACCACAAAGGCAGCAATAACAACGCCGATCGTGCTACTGCTGACATTGATGACGACGACTACGACGACGAAGACGTATTGAGTGACACCGTTGATCGCAGACAGCGGACATTGGGCCGGCTCTGTCGACCAACTGTTAAAGCGCACCCAGCACCCTGCACCCTGCAGGCTGCAGCAGCAGGATTGTCTGGCGGGAGCGAGCCACTGTAGCAGAGATAGCGTAAACAGAAACAGAAGCTACAGCACGGCAAACGGCAGCTGAGCCAGGCTCTTCTACAGCGACGACCCAGATAGGAAACCACATTGGCCAGCACGTGACCGAAGCCCAACCCAACACTTCAACTACTACTACCTCTAGAATATGATCATCACCACCAGAGCCACAAATAGAACTACCAGAACCACTGTTACAACTTCTGCATAGCTAATGTGCTAATGCGTTCGTTCGCTCCCTTTAGCTCGCTTTAGCGTTCGCCTAAGTATCCGTAGCCGCAAAGTCAAAGCAATTGTTGTTGGCACAGCGGCAGGTCACTTGGTGGCAGAAAATAACTGTCGACGTAATTGCACCATCTCGTCGAGTTCCTCACGGTTCAAGCCCTTTTTTAGCGCGATCTCTTCATGATATTATAGGGTTGTAGGGCTCATTGCTGCTTGTCGTTGGCGTTGTTGTTGTCGTCGTCGTCATCGTTGTCGTCGTTGTCGTTGTTGTTGTTGCTGTTGTTATTCAATGGTACCATTGCAGGTTGTCATTGCAGCGCGTTGTGGTTATCGTGTTGAGAGTTACGTCCAGAACTGGGCAAGCAACTGGGCCAAAGCTCACTCTTGGATCATGGCTGTGATGCAGCAAATTTGAATCCTCTCACCTGAGACGAACGACAGCAGAAGAAGGTTGTAAAAGTCGTTGGATGCGCGTCGAGGCGTCCGAACTCTCCCTCGTCAGTTTGTGATCTATGCTATTTAGGTGCTAGAAACGTGAGAGCCGGAGACAGAGAAACGTGACGCTCTATTTGGGGCACCGCACAAGGCGTGAAGTTCGGCGGTGAAATATTGCTCGACTACTAAGCTACTCTGTTTCACTCTCTGAGCCTGCCGCTTGCTGGTTAGGTTACTCGGTTGCTAAACACGTTCGTTTTCTAAACGTTAAACTTAAAAACGCCTTATTTGTGCTGTTGGCAGTTGTTTAGCAATCGTTGTAGCGCTGACGTTTTCTTGCGGCGATGCAGCCGAATCAAATCGACCAGTTCAGCGAAAGTTCAGACGACGCTCTAACATCTAACGAATACTTCTCTTCTAGAACTCTCGACGTAGAACGTATAGCGATGCAACAACCCAGTCCCTCTAAGTGTCTCAAGTCTTGGTTGGTGATTTGGCATTTATTTTCGGCGCCGACGATGGTATTGCCTGGCCGTATCGATGGAGCGCAGCGACGCAGATCTTTTCCAAAACATCGTTAGAGAGCTAATGGAGCACACTGAAAGTCGCGTATCGCTGATGAGAATAAATACCAAGCGAATCGAATCATCATACTTCACACGCATTAGGATATGTACGAATGTGCATACGACGATGGAGTGGCATCGTTCATGTCGTGTATGTGCGTAAATTTATACGGTGTACAACATGTCAACATTTGCTACGCAGTGAAAAGCGAAGAAATTGTCTGCCCAGTCGATCTACGACGTGCCGACGGCCACATAGACCTTGCATTGTTATGATGTTTATATAATTTCTATTTTATTAGCAGTGTTTCCAGTTACCAGTTATGAGGTTCGAAGGTGTTGTATCGATATTAGCAACAGTAACTTGTATGCGCACTGCGACGGACAAATGTTGTCTCAGATCTCTTTAAACTAAAACTGCCTTTCTTCAACAGTGGTCTCGCACTGCCCACGCAGCCTAATGGTCACCACTTCAAATTTTATCTCTTAGTAGGGGCAGTATATGCTTCCAACTCATTCGTGCGTGTAGTTCGGTAGGTGCACTGCGCAGTATGTAGTGGAATCGTGGGTACCCCAGAGTACAGAGTCTTGACAGGCACAGTCACGGCTGCATATGCGTAGCTTCGAGACACGGTCTTGTGTCTTCTCAGAAAACTTCTCGTTGTGGTCTAGAGCCTGAGAGATTCCTGGTCGATCCACTGGCGCTGCCGTTGTTCAGTCACTTCACGGCAGAGCAAGCATCATTTGAGTCGCTTCTACTGCATGCAGTTCTTCGTTTCTTTGAGATCCACCGACAGTGATAATTTCGAATTTCGCTGCTTTAGCAGAGAGATTTCCGTCTGGTGATATTCCTTAATTTGGCGTTTGCCCGGCGCCACTACATTGATCGGACCGATCTCCGAGCATTTCGACATTGCGCCAGATCCACTGGCTAACGCACGACGACACGAAAGAATAAACGGGGCATTGCTATGCGTGAAATTCTGCTCGGGTAGAGTTCTTTTTAGTTTATTCGGTTCAATTTGGTGGTCGCATTTTTGCTACATAACTCTGCTGCAGAAAGCTTTGTGAAAATCAGTGTGAGAAATCGTGGGTCTAGCCAAATGTAAAGATCTCTCCTTTCCGTAAAAGCCTTGAAAATACTGGCGACCGCTGGCAAGGGACCGACGGGAGTCTTATCGAGGGAGAGGTGTGAGCTGCTGGTATAACAAGACTAATACTGTACACTAGATGTTAAACGGGCGTTGTATCTCGAACGCAGGACCTGACGTACCAAATCTAAGCAGTGCGGGGCCCAAACAAATCTCCGTTTCGAGCTTCGTTCTCAGAGTGGATAGGCGGCAACGTATACCTAAGATAAGGGAGTAAGGGTTCCCTGAAATGATTATCCTTATTATAATTAACGCAAGGGGGCCGATTTGTACGTAGTTGAATATTACGCTAGCCTCAACGAGCGGTAATCGAACTAAAACATTATCGATGCATACTTGGCTTGTTGGTTCATGATGGAGTTTTTCCAATGGAGAGTGGATTTGTTGTTGTTGTTCATCTTGTCGTTTCTTCCTTATGCATCGAGCGGAGCGATGCTGACGATGATGTCTTGATGGGTTCGTTTTGTTGTTGCTCTGCAAGGCGATGAGGCCGTAGTAACGATTTGATGCGATGGCGGAGGAACCGTTGCGGTGCCAGTAGCTCTAGTGTAGTCTCTTGGTCCCGGTATTCCTGTCGTAGTCGCAATGCGCATTGTTATGTCCGAATTATTCGAAATTGCACAAGATAGATGCGTTTTTAGATAGATAGATAGATCTATAGATACATGCATAGAGAGGGCGTGCGGGCGAGATAGAGAGAGAGAGAGAGACGGAAATAACGTTAGTAAGGCTGTTTGCGAACGAACCAAAGCCTTTCTCCTCCTTCCCATTTTCTCTGTATTCCTCTTTCCTTTCTTGAGCTCTTTGTCTTCCCGGGTTGCTCTCTGTGCTTTGTTTAGTAGCGCAAAGAAACGAATCAGTAGTCAGACGAACTCTTACGGAATAAACAATGCTCCACTTGCTTTGATTCGGTGTGTGCTTCGTTTGGATCTGATGCTGATGGTGGTGTTGGTGCTGCTGCCGCTACCGCCGCTATTTCTCTGTTGCTTCTATATAGATATGCTAAAACGTTAGGTTCTCGAGCGCCGCGCGCCAGAGCAAGAGAAAATCGGGAAAAAGGAAAGAGGGCGAGACATAAAGATATGGATTAAGCGTCATCGATTCTCGAGAGAGAAAGAGAGAGAAGGAAGGGGGTGAGCGAAAGAAAACCCAGCATCTAGCGGTGCTGCCGGCCAACCCATAGGGATGATGATGATGATGGTGGTCGTTCGGTCCTATGGCCAGTGGTCAATTGTCGCCTTCTCTGTGCAGCCGACGCGTCGTGGCTACCATGATTTCGACTACCATTAACCACTACTACTACTACTACTATCCGCGCCTACGACTGCAACTGTCGGATAGGCATCTTTTCCAGCTTGTTTTGCAGCTTGTTGTTTCATCTGTCGGCTGCTCTCTATTGATGTTATTGCTGTTGCCGTTGTTGTTGTTGTTATTATGATTATTCTTATTGTAGTTGTTGTTGTTGTTGTTCTTCTTCTTCTTCTTCTTCTTATTATTATTATTATTATTGTGGTTGTTGCTGTTTTCGTCGTCGTTGTCTTCGTCATCCACTGGACGCCGTCCATCGCACGCTGATTTTGCCGCTGGGTGGTTCCATGTCGGTCGCTCGTCGCTGCTGCTGCTGTCGTGGTCGTTGTTGTTGTTGTTGTTGTTACAGTCATCGTTGTCTGTTTCTTCGCTTCGCCGTGGCGACCATGTTCTTGTTCTTCGCTTGTCGAAGTCACTGACCCCTTCTTCTACATTCTCCTCCTCCTTCTCCTCCTTCTTCTGTTCGCCTTGTTCTTCGTGCTTCTGGAGTTGTCGCTGCTGCTGCTTTGATAGTGTGGAGGAGCGTGGAAAGCGCGACTTCAACGCGAAGCCGCCTCATCGGTTGTTGGTCTTTCGGTCTATCGGTCGTTCTCATTGTTGCTGTTGCTGCTGTATCTCGGCTGTAGCTGTGATGAAAACAGACAGAGACACAGCACAATCGTACCTCGTCGTTCCCTAACTGACACCAACAACCGCAACAACAACCGCAGCAACAACAACAACAACAACAAACAGTCAGAGTAAGAACAGCACCAAAAAGTACACGAGCCGCAATAACAGCAGACGCAATTGAGGTGCACCACCGTCCTGCAAAATCACCGCCGCGCAAGAAGTCAACAATGCAGATCGCAGGCGGCAATGGTAGCATCAGCAGCAGCAGCATGAACCTCAGCCAGCTTCAGCAACAAGTCGCTATATCCATGAGTAAACTGGCTTCCCTGCATTCTGCTGTTGCTGTTGCCGTTGCTGCTGCTGCTGTCAAGCAGTAGTAACCAAAGTGGTAGTCTGGCTCTTCTTGTCTGACAACCGACTCGACTGTTTGTCTGTCTGGCTGACAACAACGACCGTCTGAGTCACAGAGAGAGAGAGAGAGAGAGCGAGAGGAGAAAGAAAGAGCGAGAGACAGTTTGCCGCGTTACCGACTAACATCACATTCTAACAACACTACTAGAACTACATGCTAATTGACCGGTCAGCCTGCACAGACACTCAGCGGCACTTCCGTGCCGGCTGGCTGCGGTTGCAGAGTTAACGGCGGCCGTGTCGTGTCGTTGACGTGGGAATAACCTGCTGCCACAGAGCCAGGAGGACTTCCCTGGATTTGTCCACCCGCCGCTGTCAACGGGCAGCTAAACGCGGCAGAAGCGCTCGCCAGCTCCAACAGCTTACTCATTGCAGCGCTGCCTGCTGAACGATTCTCCTCACCGGGCAAAGAAAGACCAACTGCAGCAAACAACAACAGCCACAACAACGACAACCACAACAACAACGACGACGACGACAACAACAACAACAACAACAACAACTGCTGGCGACAGGCTAGCTGGTACACCATTGGCCAGACTGACGGAGTTGTCGACTGCACTACTGTACTCAACGAATACGTGACATCCTCTTCGCCGGCAAAGCGCGGGGGTTGCAGGGGTGCGGAGGTATTACTTAGTCATTCTGTTCGGCATGTACTCCCGCATATGATGATGATGATGATATGGTATGATGATAAAGGCGATCAGGGCGATGGTGAGGATGATAGTGATAATAACAATAATAATAATAATAATAATAAAAATAATAATAATAATAATAATAATAATAATAATAATAATAATAAAATAATAATAAAAATAATAATAATAATAATAATAATAATAATATAGCGCTTTATTCAAAGCTTGATTACGACGGTTCACACAAAGGTTCTGCTGGCGTATGCTTTCAAGCTTTGGAGTATGCTTTCAAGGAAACATGTTTCGTGCAGCAGCAAGGTTTAAGGGGCCATAGCAATGGGGATTGTACGATAGTATTTTTCGCTCTCTTTGTTGGAGTGTGTGCTCATAAACATATTTAGCATTATACCACGTGTAGTTTTATGCTTAATTTTTTTTCCAAAATGTGACAATGATAATAATTTGAGAGACTCTTCTATTAGACGGGGTAGCTCTGCTGTTATTGGAATCACACCGCACTTATTGACGATTCTGCGTTGGAAGCTCTTTTAAATTTGTAGCAGAATTATCTTAGCCCGTCTGCAGATCAGGGACCCAAGGATACCCAATTGACATGTTAAGATGGTCGCTGAACCACGCCGGTGGTGCTTTTAAAGAACTTCAGGTTAGCTGATGTTGATAGCACAGCTAGATTTTCTCTTGATTCTTGGAGAGCTTATAGCGAGCCGCTAGTTCTGTACCTGTGATCTGGTTTACCTTATCATATATATATATATATATATATATATATATAAGAGGAATGAAAATGCCGTTTTGCATACGTTGCTTATTACGTATAATAACTGGATAAGGCGACTTTTGAGGCATAGGGGAACGACTCTGAGAAAGAGAGGGAGGTGGGGAGCTGGAGGGGGGGCTGTCTTGAGGGAGAGCAAAACGAACACTTTGTGTTACTCCTCTGCCTCCTGCTTCCTCACTTCATGTTACTCCTTGGCTTCGCTTCCCTCTGCTGTGTGTCGTCGAGTGGTCGCGATGGTACGCTCCTGTGACAAGCGAACGTGTGACCGCGTTATCCGGTCAGCCAGGTCAGCCGACTGTCGACAATAACGGAAACGTTAGCTAAAGCATCACAGTTAGCTAGAGCAGCAGCGGCAGCACCCGTCGCAAGCAAGAAACAAAATAAGCGAAACATTGCAAGAAAGAAAAGCTATCGTCCACGATGGCGACTTCATGTTGTATCGCCGATGGGAAGGTTGTGCCAGCCAGGCGGGGTACAAGGAATAACTTAACGGCTCTTTGTTATTGTTGCTGCTGCTGCTGGCGGTTGTTGTGTCATTGTCCGTCCTGGCTGTTCTTGTTGTTAGCGGTGGTCTTGTTGTTGTTGTTATTGATGTTGTTGTTGCTGCTACTGCTGCAATTGGTGTTGACGGTTGTATTGTGATTATTGCGGTTGCTACAACCGCGCCTCTGACACGACGAGAACACCATTAATAATGCCGACACCGATGATAACAATATTCGTAACGCAAATCATTGTAGTGATATATATATATATATATATATTTTTTTTTTGTCGTACATACATACAATGAAATATCGTTAATATGTACCAGGTCTTTTGTACAATGGCATTGATGGGGTGTTCTCGGCTGTTGGGTTAGTTCGGCTGATCCCAAAAACGGTCCACTCAGACTGGATGAAGTCCACCATTGCTTCTTTCTTTTGGTTCGTCGTCGTCATTATCTCATACTTAACGTCGCTACACAGCCGTTTGTTTGATTCTGTGTCTATTGATGTGTTCGTTCATTTATGGCTGCTGATACTATGGGCATTGTTTACTTCGGTAGAGTTATTGTTGCTGTTGCTTCTGTCGCTAGCATTTCTTGGGGTTCTATGACATGATTTGGTTTTGTGGGTTGTCTCAAAAGTGTTCTGTCCGAGCGACTACATCATGGTGCTGCAAACGAGGTTTACTGTATTTACATCAATACATTCCTCAATTAATCTTCCGGCTGGCGGGATTGGTTGGAAAGACGCCGAGATACACGTATTGTCGTATCGTTTCTATTGTTCGTTTGCTGCGTTGTCAACAATAGTTCAATAGGAAGAAATATGTATTTTTCAAAACAGAAAAACAACAACGACAGCGAATGGCTACAGCAATAACAACAAAATGAGGATAAGGAAAAATGTTGAATTTAGGTGGAGGGGACGTTTTTCTATGTTGTCTATAGACAACGTATGTGTTGATATATACACGTATTGGTCTCATGCAAATCTCTACGTAGTAGCTGTAGTAGTGATGATGTTGGTACTGGAAAGTAGCGTACGATGGCGTGCTGAGGCTTTGCCGCAATGAGGGCGTCTAGACAATCGCGTACGCCGACGACCTGGCCATATTGGTCACGGGGCACAATGAGGACGCACTTCACGGACGGACTCAGGCCGCCATCGGAATGGTGGACGGCTGGTTGGACGGGCACTTCCTTCAGCCGGCGCCCGACAAATTCGAGGTGGCGCTTCCGACAGGCCGGAAGAGGCATGGAGAAATTTAATTAGCATTGAACGAAGTGGCTATTGAAATCAAGCCAGTCGGCGTGACAGTTGACACGGCTCTGACCAGTAACGAGCGCACAGACAAGACGACTGCCAAGGCCGAAGAGATCGTCAACAGCTTGGCCGGAATCGTGCCTACGACACATGCAGCGACGGATGGCGCATTTCTTGGCAGAGGGCATTTTTGCCGCAGGGCATATTGACGGGCCACGCGTGCTTGCAGAAATGCCTGCACAGGATAGGGAAGGCTCTGGATCCGAAATCTGTCATGTGCGAGACCGGTGAAGTTGATGTTGTCACCCATACTATTTTCTCTGTCGAGTATTAAAGTACGCACGAACAGAATCACAGCTTGCAGCAACAGCAGAGTCCCCGAGTACGGCACTTCATTCATACACACACACACACAGATCTAGTTGCCGCTATGACGCTTCAGGACCAACGCAAGTGCGACCAAGAACAACAGTTGCTGCAAAGGTCTTGCCTTTTCTGCTTCAGAAGGTTTGCCAAATGGCGTGAAGTGTGGCGACAGCTTCGTTGGGAGTAACCTAAGTGTCATGCCATGGCACTGTGATGACGACATCGATGATGATTCTTCAACAACAATCCACTCTGTGTTGGCAATCTAAGCCAATGTATTTCTACTACTGTTACTACTATTATTACTACAACTACCAATTTGGCGGTAAAATAAACAAACCCCGGGAATGGGGGGGGGGTGGGGGGAAGAGGGGGTCGAGCCCGGTGGCGTGGGGCATTCGCTAGCGCCTCGCGGCCGGAGGAGACACATAGGTAGGTGCGCGAGTTCGAGCCCCACCGCTGCACATTTGTATTTAAGGGGGTAGTCCGTCTGTAGAGCAATGAGAAAAGCAGTCCCATGGACGTTAAATCTTGGCCGGGGGTCAGCCCGAAAAAGTATGGGGGAGGGGGTAGACGGGGCGGGTCAAACAGAAGGGGGTAGTTGTAGCAGTGTGTGTAGGTGAGAAAGTGTTGCCCCAACCGCATGTCGGGCGGTCGATCTATCAGCCCTTTTTCTACTCGGCTCTTCCGTAGTCGTGTGCGACGATTACCTTGTATGGGCAGCGGCATAACCGGCAGCGGTACGCAGCAAACTTGCACGGCCGCTTACTGCAACAACAACAACAGCAGCACCAGTGGCTCAGTGGCCCACGCCTGTGGCACCTTAGAAGCGCCACAATAATAACAGATGATGATGATGATGATGGTGATAATAATCATCATCATCATCATCATGATAACGGTTACCGTTATAGTGATGGGCAGGTGACGGCGGGCGGCTTGTGGGTCCTGCAATAATGGTCAACGTGGTGGTGGTGGTGGTTTGGACGCTTTGGTTTGGCCGGTTCATCATCGAACTTTCGTGCCGCTGCCGGCTTTTTATCCATCGCGTCCGTTCGGACGACGAAGCAGTAAGTGACAGCAGTCCACCGGAGGAATGAAGGAAAACGCCAAGCAGGAAAGTGGAGAAAACGGCCTCTGGTAGAAGGTGTCGTCGTTGTGGTCGTCATTTTCGGTTGTTGTTGTTGATGTGGTTGCTGTTGTTGTTGCTGCTGCTGCTGTTGTTGTTGTGGTTGATGTTGTTGTTCTTTGTTGTTGTTTGCTGTAGTTAATGTAGTTGTTGTTGTTGTTGTGGTTAATGTTGTTGTTTTTGTTGTGGTTGATGTTGTTGTTTTTGTTGGTGATGCTGTTGTTGTTGTTGTCGTCATCGTCGTCAATATTTGTTCGCGCTTGTACTTGAAGTAGTATTTGCTTTCACTCGTCGTCGAATGGAAACATCGGCGAATCATCGTCGAGACATCATCATCATCATTATCATCGAATGGAACAGGTGCGCGAGGCCTCCGGGCAAAACGTGTGAACCTGACCGCAGCCGCAACTACCTGTACTACTACCACCCACCACCAATCCACCTTTGGCGCACAGATGGCCGAGCGACCGACCGCCCGCCCGCCCGACAAACCGATGTCATCTGCTGTCGTCAGAAAAGAACAGCAGCGGTTTCCGCCGGTTTTCTCTGCTGGCATTCTCTGCCGGACGACGGCAGGTGTTTTTTTTTGTCGGCGTCACAGCCCCGCCGCCACCGCCGCCGACGTATCTGTTTTTGTTGTCGTTCTTTCGCGCCTTCGATGTCGTTGCTGGGTCGAATTGTCGCAGACACCTCGCGCCTCGCGGGCGGCCATCGACAGCGGCCGCGACATCGATAAGGACATCAGTTGCAACAAAAAGCTGCAACGACGACAACAACAACAACAACAACAAAGCTGCAACAACAACAACAACAAAGCTGCAACAATAACAACAACAACAACAACAAAGCTGCAACAACAACACGACTGTTTGAAGAGCGTCTGCTACGTCTGCCAGTTTTCGGCGGAAGGGTGGCGAGAAGATGCCTGGCGTGACTTTGATGACATGATAGTAAAAATTGTGGGTTCAATTTCGGCAAGACGCGCACACATTTTCCGAGCGATTTTTCTAAACATCTGTAGATGATTTGGATCAATGTGAATGTTATAAATAAATGCGTTTATTATTTTGTTCGTGTTTGCAACGACAACGTTGTTGCTTTCAGTTTTGTTGCTGTTCTTGTTGTTGTTACAGCTTTGTCATAGCTTTTGTTTTTGTCACAGCTTGTGTTGCTGCACCAGTCATACAGGTGATATTAATAACATAGTAAAAGAGGCAAAGTATTGGCATTTTGTGTGGTCGAAACGGAAGCACTCGTATAGAACGAGTTACACCGAGATGGATGCGGACTCCGCGTGGAACCTCAGGACGAAAAGCTGTCTGTCTGATGAATCTCAATTTGTCTCACTTCACACCTCTCGCATGCGTGAGCGCGTCTGCTGGTCTAGAGAATATTAGGCTTTAATGGAATCGAAGGTCGAACGATTGGCCGCTGGACATTTTGATGGCCTCACGTCAGCCTTCATTTCTGGCTGCCGAGTTATCTGTTAGTGTGTGTCTGTTAGTAGGTTACACCGCCATTTGCATGTATGTCTGTATGACTAGGAATACATGCATTGGGAAGAAACTGAAAATGCCACACATAAATATTTATATATATGCTTCAGGCTAGACAGCTTCCAAGGACACAAACGTACTTACTCATTTTCATTCAATTATGTTTATATTGGAATTTAGTTGACGGTTATGTTAAAACATGCGTCAGCACGGACAGCACTCGGTCGCAATCATTTCTGTTTTTCTACGTGGGTCCGATACATATGTACTACGTAGTTAATAACGGCATAGTTAAATTTATGATATATCCGTAGTATATATATATATATATATATATATAACACGGATCAGATTAGTCGTATCTAGTCGTTTTCGGCAGATTGGAATTATCTATGCTAAAGAGATCGACAACTTTGTGAATCATTTTAACACAAAACTTTACCATAGGAAATAGAAGTTCTACTCATTATAATGGATGGTGGATGTATGAAGACCGTGGAGCAGAGTGCGCTCCTGGAAGAACAGAGCAATCTGCTTAAAATATCAGGATCAAAATGCAGCGCCGGATATTTGGCAGTAGTATTAGTTATCGACGAAGTTCTCCATCGTATACCGAGTGAAAGACAAGGGGGTCTTGAAACACCCACGGAGCTATAGTGTTACGTTGTTGTTACTACTGTTGTTGTTGTTGTTGTCGCTGTGCAGACTGCAAGACTCGCTCAAATCCAAATTACCACTGAAATTAACGCCGACTACTGATCCTTTTCTCCTTCCTCACATGCGGTGAAGGCAGCTGATTCGCGCCTCGTGCGCTCATTTAGTCTCTTCGGTGAAACTGTCGCATTCCTATGCTGTATTCCCGTATGTTCTATAAAGTATACAAGAATAATGTTGCAGGTGTCTGCATCGATAGCAGTGCAAGATCAACTCAACAATTGTTGCTGCCCGTGTGTAGTGGTGAAATTACTGCCGCTACTGCTGCTGCTGCTATTGATGCTTCTGTGTTGTACTATTTCTATTCTCCTTGCTCAGGGGTGATGATGATGGTGATGATGATGACGATTGTGAAAGATCGGGTGAAGTCGAATTGAACGCTTTTCTCGTTTCACGTCGACCCAGTGAACGGCAACAACACGGTCGCATGCATACATACATTCATTCATTCGGACTTCTAGCCTTCCGTTCTGCATATGCATGAACGCAAATCGACAATTGACTGAGAGTGGTCAGTTGGTTAGCAGAGCCGAGTTCTCTGCTAACTGCTAATGATGATTTGACTGATTGAGCTCCACGCCACAACCACAGGTGTGGCCAGCGGTGAACCAAGCGCCGACCGGCACAAGACGGCGTGCGTAGATGTCGAACAGCGGAGCACGTTGAAATGTAGGCGTGTAGGCGAGAGATATCTTGGGGACGGGGCTCTCAAGGTTATCGTAACGGTTGAGTATACTAGAACTGCCTGCAACGAGCTACTGCCTGCTAGACTGACTACAACTGCTCGAACTAACGTACAAGTAGTCGCAACAATCGCTGCGGGGGTTGGAACGGTTGTGTCGCGTTGTCGTGTCGCGTTGTCGTTTACTTGTCTACCTGCCTACGTCCTACCTCGTATCTATAGATGATCTATAGATCTATAGACGACGCTAGCGATATATCTGTGTTCTTGTCAACGGCAATCCCAGAAACATCAGTGACACGACGCGGCCATGGTGTATGGCGGCAAAC
Source organism: Dermanyssus gallinae (assembly GCA_003439945.1). Lineage (NCBI taxonomy): Eukaryota > Metazoa > Arthropoda > Arachnida > Mesostigmata > Dermanyssidae > Dermanyssus > Dermanyssus gallinae. The sequence goes on along the minus strand of QVRM01005425.1, from coordinate 176,230 downwards.
CTCATGTGGTGCATGCGGTCGTCGGGGATGTCGACTTAGGGGTGTGTTGTCGTTGTTGTTGTTGTTGTCGTCGTCGTCGTTGTTGTTGTTGTTGTTGTTGTTGTTGCCTATTATTATCTCTATGTGTTTGTTGTCCGTATTCGCGCTGAGGGAGGAGTTGGTCGCAAGATGATCACGTCAATTCCCCTGATTCTGCTCGCAAGGTAAAGGGACTTTGTCGAAGAAGAGATGTCGATGACAGGCCACAACACATCAAAGACTGAAGACACGGCATACATACGGACGGTGTTGGTTTTGTCGTCGGAAAAATGGAGCGAGAACACAAGCTGGTGAAAGCGGGTTTAGAAAATATTGCCTTCCGGGGGGTCGTGGGTGGCTTAGCTGGATGTATATACATATTCATATATGTGTGTGTGTGTGTGTTTATTGATTGTATTATATATACACATACGTATATGATGAATATTTGTGTGGGTGTGCGCGCCTGAGTCTGTCAATGTGTCTTACATACACACTTCCCGCCTAATCAACTAGGTCGCGGCCTTGCAAGCGATGATGAGTTGCAAGTTACCCTAAGCAACCGAAGGCTCATTCCCCTTAACCCTCACTCAACCACGATCTCTCTCTCTCTCTCTCTCTGTCTCCGTCTCCACGCTGTTTCAATAATCTCGTTCTTTACTCTTTTTTTCTTTCTTGAAATGCTATTAGTTGAATGAATATGCTTGCCAGGTGAAACATGCTGGCCGGCAGGTTCAGGCTCTCTGTTATATATATATATATATAGAGAGAGAGAGAGAGAAAGCGAGAGAGAGCTTTGCACTATTAGTGCACAAAGTGCGTGAAAAGACCATGCATCCTTGGATGATGATGATGGTGATGAAAACGTTATCTTCCTCCCCCTCGGCAAGACTGACCTTGTGGATCAACGGTGAATTGGTGACGTTGTCGTCGTTGTCGTCATCGTCTTAGCATTTGCTGTGGCGGGTTGAATCTTTTGACCGGCTGTGCGCGTGGCATGATTCATCTGCGTCGTTTAAGCGTCGACGTTTTGGACGCTTTATTGCCACCGGACGCTGACGTGCTGTATAGAAGCATTGTCCCCGTGGCGATGGCGATGAGATGGCGTTTCTGAGCTTGAAAGAACGCAATTACGAGGCGAGGGAGGGAGGGACAGAGCAATAGCGACACGAGCAGGCGGAAAAGATCCGAAACAGAGTGATGGCTACAACTGGCGTTATTGGCTTGAACGTTTTATTGGTGGTTGTTGCTCTTGTTGTTGTTGTCGTCGTCGTTGCTGTCGTCGTTGTTGCTGTCGTCGTTGTTGCTGTAGTTGCTGTTTTCGTCGACGTCATCGTAATGGATATGAGTATAACTGGCCAGTTTGAGCGATCGATATGACGACGTGGGCTGTCAGAACGGGTGAGGTGGTGCTGTGTTCTGAGGCGGGATGTAGCGCGCGCGAAGAAAGGATCAAGCAAGCCAGCAAGCCAGCAAGCATTACCGTGACGCATTTGTGGTCGCAAGGCTGAGACGGCCGGCCGCGTTAACCTGTAGGGTCTACGGCGACGACGACGACGACAACGACGACCTCGCCATTGCACGCACGCACGCCGCAAGGAAGGCTAATGAAATTCGTTGATTTGTTTGGCTGCGCTGTGTCGCCTAACGGTAACGCGTCTCCGTGTGGGTGTGTTCTTGTGACCCCCGACCCCCGGTGGCGGCTGTGTGTGTCTGCGTATGCGGTGGCTTAAAGGTCGAATTTCAATCATGAAGACAGTGCAGCAGTGGGAGGGGGCGTGTAGGAGCAAGGAGGGTGATGATGACGGTGAGACGGTGACCGTACAACGTTGCCACCCACGCAGAGTAGAATGGTGCAGTCGTAGTAGTTTACGACGACTGCAACAACGACGACAACGACGAGGCGTCTAGAAGCGACAGAGGCTCCCCCTGAGGGGCTCATGTGATGGGGCTCCTTCTGAGGGGCTCATATGATGGGGCTCTCCCTGAGGGGCTCATATTATGAGGCTCCCCCTGAGGGGCTCATATGATGAGACTCCCCCTAATGAGGGGCTCATGTGATGAGGCTGGCCGCTCTGCAAGTATTTCGAGTAACGTGTCCAAGAATAAGCTAGTCTCGCTTTGCCCGACCTGAGGATCCAGAATGAACCCGTTCCTGACGAATGAAGAATTTTGCGAGATACATGGATCGATAGATGGATGAATGAATGGATGTATGTGCTGTATTCATAGTATGGGGGGAACAAGGTACGCCCCCTGCTTTGAGGCGGCTAGTGGGGTCCGCTGATACCTCAACTGGGGAGACCTTTAATTTCGTCCTAGACTAGCCGTCTTTACTACTTAGTGCCTTTGTTTCGTTTCGTTCTGTCGGTTTCGGTCTTGTAGTTTCGGTAGAGTTCGGGTAGAGTCGGCATCTGTTGCATTTTCACATGGCCTAGTTGTGGTTAGTATCTACGGACGTGTCGTCAGTTTGATTCCTGTTGCTCATCGAACTTTCTTTAAACTTGCTTTCGATGCTCATTGAGAACAGATGCTTGACCATACCGCTGATGAAATCCGCTATGCTGCCACAACGACCGTGGAGAGAAACCCTACATATTCTCAACATATCCGGCACTCGGTGGTGCATGGAAAGTATACATCATGGCTTCGCATTCGCAGAGGCCGGAGGATAGTCTCAAATAAAGAAACCAATTTCGTTAAAAATGTTTCTTACTTTTAGTAGTAGTCGCAGTAGTAGTATGGATTAAGTCTCCGTCTCGCAACCGGAGGAGACACATAGGTGCGCGGGTTCGAACCCCACCGTTGCACATATATATTTATGGGGGTCCGTCTATGAAGCAATGTGAAAAACAGTTCCGTAGACGTTAAATCTTGGCTGAGGGTCAGCCCGAAAACTTTACTAGTAGTAGTAGTAATAGCAATCGTTTTTTGTAGTAGTAGTAGTAGTGTTGATAATAGCCGTCATCTCTTTTAATAGTCAGTGCAGTAGACCGTAGCTCGACGAAGCAAGAAGTATCAAAACGAAACGCCGAAACTAACATTGTCTTCTTTCGTCGGTGTTGTTGTTCTCTTGTGGTCGATGTCAATTGCAGGTGGAGGCCAGTGAGTGTTCGCCGACGCGCGTGCAATGTAAGTGCGCACGACTGGATCGGGGTCGATCGATCGAGCCGCACGCGTCTCTTGCAGACGCACCCAGCGTCGCCGAAATGAACACCTAGGCTCGCCGAGCCACGTAGCTAGTCGCTGTTGTCGTCCCGACGAACAAAGTCAGCGACTGTCCACAGCAGAACTCCAAAATGAGTTTGGTCCACCGCAACTGGGATTCGGACCCCCGGAGCCGCTTAGCCCCTCCGGAGGCCAATATGCAATACGGCAGCGCTGCAAGCATGACAAGCGCGACACCGCACAGTGTCGCCGGACAGCGAACCCACCGCCACCGCTGTCAACGAGCTATTGCGCTGTCACACTACCACACTACCGAGAACGCCACCACCACCAGCACCACCCCCGCCCGTACTGATGGGGTTGATAGTGGTGACGCCAGTGGTGTTATTGGTGTTGTACATAGTCGTAACCCCCACGACGACCACAATAGTCGACGAGACAACGGTCTGCAGTCGTCGTCGTCGTCGTCTACGTCACCTGCCGTCGCTGCCGCACTCGACGCACCTTCGGCGTCACGAAGCACCGTCGAAAGCGAAACGCATCATCGAGGTGGGCGCCAACAGCAGCAGCAGCAGGACCACCAACACCAACAACCACAACAACAGCAGCAGCATCAATATGCACAGCAGCAACAACAACAACAACAACAGAAGCAGTATCAGCAACACAGTATACGCCATTACATATTACGCACAGCGAGTCCGTTGGACCGCCGGCCGCTGGTACCGTTGTGTCTAGCGAAGGCCCTTCTTGTGGCCATTCTACTCATCTCATTATTGGCCGACCGATCTCACGCTAAAGGCGATGATGGCAGTAGCGGCGGAGGCGCCGGCAACGGTAAAGTCGGTAGCACCCCCGGTCTAGAGGCCACTTTTGCTGAGGCCAACCCCCTGCAGGGCCCGGCCGACTGGCGACCGGAGCATATCGTCGTCACGGACGACGTCTATCCCGGATACATTCTTAGACAGCTCAAATACTACGGCCCGGCGTATCGGGTGCTGCAAGGACAGCTAGCTGCTCAGGCAGACATCGATCCCCGACACGGAGTGCTCAGCGAATCGAACGTGTTCGCGCTGAGCGACGGAGGACACCTGATGGTATGCAACAGCCTACGGTGTGCAGCGGACGCTGGACATCGAGACTCGGCGACGGGGTGCGACACGGCCCCCGTCCCCGAGAACGCAGACCGGCCGCTTCAATCACGAACATCCGACGTCGCTGATCTCGAATCGCTACACAAAAGCTACACTTCCAGTCTGCCCGTCGTCGTCACGGAGAACCTCAACGGTTCGTTGAATCCCATCTATCAGGCGATGGTGCACGTCGTTCCGTATAAACATCGGCTTCGCTTTTCGAGCGATCGATACAAAGGAAGCGTGCCGGAAAACCGGGAATCGGGCGTAATTGTCGCCGAACCTCATCAACTTCAAACAGGAACCCGACTCAGGCAACAGCAGCAGCAGCAGCAGCAGAACGTCCGGACGATGAACGGCGAGGCTTTAGACTCCTTTAGGGATCTGGTGCTACGTGTCAACAAGCCGGCGCGTTTTTCGATCCACAGTGGCAATCACGATGGCCGATTTCGGGTGTCGCAGATCGACCCACAGACGGCCGTTGTGGTGACGTCCGCTCCGCTCGACCGTGAACACCAGTCGAAATACGACTTGGTCGTCAAAGCGCTGTCCGGCCCGGAGGAGGCTACGAGTCACCTCGCCATCAACGTTCTCGACGAGAACGACAATTCGCCCAAGCCGCTACTGGACAGCTACGAGTTTCGGGTGCATGCCGACGCCGCCCCGCAGACGGTCGTCGGACAGCTGGAGGGTCGTGACGCGGACGGAGACGCGGTCGTTTTCAAGCTCGTCGACAAGCACCCAATGATTGCGATCGTTCCCAAAACGGGACAGCTCGTGCTGACGCACAAACCCTTCGACCGGTGGGAACAGGAGGCCGAGTTGAAGGCTCTGCCATCGCGACAGGCGACCAGCGTCGACGACAAACTGACCGAGAGCCTTCGGAAGGTGGCGGGCGCCGTAGGCAGCGTGTCGCAAAAGGCCGAACAACTGGCGGAGAAAGCGGGCGAAGAACTGAAGGTGCTCACGCTGAAGCTGGCTGCCCGTCTCCACGACAATCGCAAGGAGAACAAACGCTACAGTCCGTTGGTGCCGATCACCGTACACGTCATTCCACCGCCGGCGGCGGCGAGGCGTGGTGACAACGACGACGACCACGATCGTGACCGTGCAAACCACCCAGACGAGTTGGAGAAGGCCCTCGAACAGCTCGGCGACGTCCGGCACCGCAGTCGTCGATCCATTCTCAACGCAGGCCTGGGTGCGATCCGACCGACGAAAAGCTACAAGTTCAAAGAAACCGACGGCAAGGATGCCAACAAAACCGTGTTTACGCTCGACAAGAAGATCACTGGCGAGTCGTTCGAACTGGAGGCTGCTAACAGGTCAGTGGGAGCATATTCCTCAGCTTCAGTCTACTATCTCGGTCGTGCTCATAGAGTCAACTTATCTGTGTATTCCCTATTAAGTTTTCCTTGACTTTAATTATGTACGCGCTTGTGTTTTCTTCACACTCGCACACACACACACACACATATATATATATATATATATATATATATATATATATATATCTACAAGGTGCCTAAAAGTTCTAGCCACAAACATCAGTATTTTTGGTTTGTCTTTGGAACAACTCAGCTTCTTGCAATCTCACATTTCGTAAAGTTAAATTTGATCAGCCATATCAATATAACAAATTTTAGAAATTTCACTGTCACTCCTGAGGAAGACATTTCTGTTCCCAATACGATTAGGAAAATACGTATTTGAACAAATCCTAGAATCCTTCTCATGAATTTTTTCCTGATGGGAAACGGCGATTGGGCGTTCCCAGCAGGGCATGGAGGGTTCGTTTATTTATAAAGGTGAAAAGCTCTCTTGCCTGCGAGGTACGAGGAAAGCATAAGCGGACTAGGTTATCGTGGGACAATGCAAAAAGTTTAGAACGGAGGCATTGTGACTCTATCCGCGCGAAGCGATCACAGTGCTGTTTCTGACAGACACGATTCGGCTGGCGGTATTTGGTGGAGCCGACCAAAGGGTTGTGGTTTAGGGATTGTGACTAAGAGAGAAGAGAGAGTGGGTTCAGAATACTCACACGGCGTGGGCGGAAAAGATTGGCTTGCTAAGGGAAAAAACGACGTTTGCTGATTCGGCTTTTTAGGTCGTTTTCTTGACGCTCTTCTTTCGTCTTCTTTCCGTCGCCCAAAAGATGGCAGCCCTTAAATTGGCTCTGCCATAGAAACCCGATGCTAGATCTAGCCTTGTTAGATGGCGGGGTCTTGGCACATACGTCGTGTTTGCCCCCAGGCCTGTTGGCCCGACTTTGACGACGTCAAACTTATCCAAGTTTATAACCTGTGGGCGCATCGTCGAGGCGCACCAACCCTTAGGTATCCGTCTCTTAGCCCTAGCGATCCGTCTCTAAGCCCTAGGAATCCATCTCCGACTATGGCTTGATGTAGCCAGGCGCCATCAATGTACTGGCGTAAATTGGCGAGTACATCGACAGTTTGAGCACAACCATGACTACCTCTTCTTCTAAGACTACCGACTACTACAATCGGTAGTTGTAGGCGTATTTCTACCACCCCCACCGCTACCAGCTCCATAACGGACTCTGTCTGGACTGAGAGCGTACGTGTTTGTCCTCCGAAGTAATGAGACCCATCGATCGGCGATGACTACGATAATGCCAAAGTTGGATGGGGAATGTCTTCATCTTCACGTTGTATCGGCGTCTCGTTTCGGCCGCCTGCTACAAGAAACAGCAAGCAGCGGCGGCGGCGGCGGGCATGAGGTAAAGGAAAGCGGAACCAGTCAGTCATAAGTTTAGCGTATCTGCTGAGGCGCAAGTGCTCGAAAGCGTACTCCTATGGCGCGCTGCTGGAGTGCGTGGCACGTACAGTAAGGTGAGATAGATGATTGACTGTGCTTCATACTTCGAGAGTGCAGCATCTCGATTTTGCGATGCAGGCTATTGTGTGGAAGAGTTCTTTCGAGAGAGAGTTTTTTCGTTCGTCGTTTCGGTTGAACGATGCTGCCGTTCACGTGTCACTTGCCTCGTGTGGAATCGGCCGGCCTGATTCAGACAGGCTCAAAGCGCATCACTATATATATATATATATATATATATATATATATATATATATATATATATATATATATATATATATATATATATATATATATATATATATATAATATATATATTTAGGCGGATTGATGGAGATAGCCTCCACTTTTGAAATCATAAGTAGTTGAGTTTCTAACCCGACACGACGCATTTCAAGTCGATACCGGGAACTCGTCTTTTATGTAGCACAGCAATCTCAAATAAATTAGTAATATATAGCTGCTAATGTGCACACTGCGAATTTGAGGCCGGAAGCTATCTGTTAGATTTACTTCCGCCTTGCTTACCTACCGCGGTCAATTGGCTAATAATAATAATAAGCCTTTAACTAACTAGTGGGCGGTCTCGATTTGTGTGGTGTATGCGCTTACTGGCAGTAGAGCGGGATGTGGGGGTCTTTGTCGCTACACCGTGAGACGAAAACGTCGTAACGATTTGCGGAAAACGCTTTTATTGCTCTGATTGTCGGGGTTACTTTTATTATTGTCGTTATTCATTTGCCATCCATCTGCCGTTGTAGCGAAGTTAGTAGAATTTTATTTGATTGTGGGTATTCTTAGAAATGCTATCCCTTACTTCAGTGCTTCCTCCTCTGGAAGCACGTCATCTATTTGTCATGCACTACCCTACCAGCGAAATAGTTTAAGTCGTTGGCGTTGCTTTATTGTCGTAATGAGGATTTTTGTTGTTGTTGTTGTTGTTGTTAATGTTGTCCTTATTGTTATTGTTGTTGTTATTCTTTACCTTCTTCTTTTTCTTCTTCTCCCTCCTGTTGTTATTATTATTGTTGTTCTTTTCGTTGTTGTGCTCGCGCTTGTTGCTCTCATTATTGTGACTGTTGTTGTTGCTGCTGCTGCTGCTGTAGTGTGTGCAAATACCCTTTGCACTACCGGATGTCAGTGGGGCAAGTGGATCCGCTGCCACATCTGGTAACGACGGCAGCACAACCGCATATTCCGCAAACGACTCGTTTCCTCTTTTCCCACCCGCCGACGACGTGTGTGATGAGGTGTTTTTCTTTCTATTTTTTTTTGTTATGCTTCCTTTTTAGAGGGGGGGGGGGTTGTTTCGTTTTTAGCTCGTTAGCTGCTAAGTTACTTGTTAATTTTGGAGCAAAAGTCACCACACCAAGAGCGATCACCTGCCCTCTATGCATGTGCTCGTTTCTGGCCGTGTTTATCCCGTCGCCCGTCAACGACCCCGACAAAGTGATGACTACTAACTACCACGTGGGCTGCGGTGGTGGTCCGGCCGGATGGTGGTAGAGTTTTACGAAGCGCCAAGCGAACTTATCGCTTCTCGGCCTTCTTCTCGACTAAGATCAAAGTGTAACTGTTAACCAGCCGCCCGCCCCTACAAGAGAAGTCCGCGGCGGGGTCATCATGTGGCCTGCGAGACGACGATAACAACGGCCACAACAGTTGCTATTACAACAACAACAACAACAACAGCAACAACAACAGAAACAACACTATCAACAACAACAGCAACAACACCATCAACAACAAAACGACGACGACGACGACGACAACAGTAACGACACCATCAACAGCAACTGGCGCGGCGACTGTTATCTACGACTTTCAACATTACCACATATGCGGCACTAGCACATCTGTTACTATGACTGCTACGACGGTAAAAACAATTTTTTTGGTAGCACCTTGTGCGTTTTGCCTCATGCTCTTTCATTCGCCACACAGCATGACTTCTGGACTGGTGATGCTTCTCACTCCCCCCTCTCACTATATTTATATATATATATATATATATATATATATATATATATATATATATATATATATATATCTTTCCGTCTAATGTGCGGCAACGCCTGGTTCGATGCCTAAACCGCCTACAGGCATCTTGCGAAATTTGCCCATCAAGGTTTGGAACAAGAGGAGCATCATTAGGTCAAAGGGCCTATGCCAACACTCATACATATATCAACTGGGGTGCACTTTTTTGTTGTTGTTGCGTGCACTGGCCAATGCACGTAACCAAGCCCCTGCTCCTTTCGAGGACACTACACTGAGTCTGGCCCTCCCAGTATTGCTCGAGGCTATTACCTTTCTCAATAAGGTTTGACTGGAGGGTCTCGTGAAAAGGCGCATCGCATTCGGAATTCTGAGGGAGGGGCCTCCGGTGGTGAAGAATGTGTAAGAGTTAGTATGCGGGGGCTTTTGCTAAGACCAGGGAGGCCGTGTTCTTCCTGTACTGGGCCCATGTGTCTAAAATGTAAAACGCGCTCTCTTGGGCTGGAGACATCGACGCGGCAACGGGCTGTTAGAATGGCATCGAGAATGCTTAGGTCACCATTGGAGATAGGTGCAAATGCCTGCCTGCCTGCGCGCTTCTGCCGGCAACACTAAGAACAGCCCACCATGGGTCCCGAAGTAATTTCATGCGTTCTTGACGAGCTCTTCCACTCGGCAACCCCCATCGTCTTAGCAGTGGAACTCCCGAAAGTTCTACACCAGTTACTGGATGGTGAATATCGTCGTCGCGAATTAGTCGAAGTTCGGTTGATGGCACTTTCGCCAGTTTTCATTTAGAACTGCTCTATCATTTACGCAACGACGACGACGACGACGGAAATATGCCCAGACGATGCATTGCCTAGCAATAATGATGCGATGGTTTAGACTGAGCTTTAGGCCAGCCTGGTCTGATCATCGTCGGTCCAACGCAGTCAAGTTGCCGATGTATGAGCTCCAGGACTACTCGGATTTTATTCGCGACAATACGCCCTGGCGTAATTCGAATTTATGTTTTAACAGCGAGCTTATTCCAATGATGAAAGGAAGCTGAAAGGTCTGTCGTCATTTTTATTCCCGATGCGAATAGTACAGCCACATTATTCTTCAACCAGAGCAAATTTATCTTTATAGCGGTGACAATGCTTCTGCTGCAAAAGTGAAAGGCGCGGTTTCCGCCTCTCCCGTCTTTCGCCTACCTTCACAAACGTGATGATACCATCGTCAATCGTATACAGCAAGGGACGTTTCACAACGATTTCGACCATTGACCTGGCTTGAGTTTGGATAGCCAGCTATTGGGGTTTGCGCATATATTTATTATTCCGTTTAATCTACTCAAATGCAGCCACGTTTCAAAACTGACTGGTATACTCCGACTGATTCTCCGAGCATTTTCTATAGCGAGAATAAATATATAGGGGCTTCCTTTTAGGCGAAATGACGAAATTATCTTAAACGCGCAATCTTTATTAAATGATACGCATTTAGAACGTTGGCACGGTTTCCAGCGTTGTTTTCTTACAGTTTTCCATTGCCAGCGGTGAATGAACGCATTCGCTAACTGGTTGTTTTCTCTTTATCAAATTCTTTACTATCCGTTAAAAGCCACACACGGATGAAATCACCCGAAAGTGTGAAATGTGTCATAGGCTAACACAGAGTTCACACATAATACTATCATATCTTAGATGTTTATCTATTAGACACATACAAGCGCATATAGATAAGTGAATATATATATATATATATATATATATATATATATATATATATATATATATATATACTCGATATACTTAGTTAGATAGCACAACATAAAAGACAGATCAGCAACAGCAACATCATCCCGTGCCAAGTTCGCTTACGCGCTCTGCAAGCAGGTAGCCTCGCTAAAGCAACCAACAACGCTAGAGACAACAGAATGCCTGTGTCCGCCACCCACATGAGCATGGACCATAATCGAGCTGAAGATTACGCGGACAAATTCCCGACGAAGCTTGACCGTGATGATGATGAGGTCTTAGCTGGGCAATTGGACATGCGCCGATGGGACATGCAGAAGAAGACGAACAAGAACAGACTGGCAGTACATGTACAGCCGTGCCTACACCATTTGCACCTGTTATATTCTAGTTATCTTACACAACAATTGCGCTATCCAACGCATTCTACGCAACAACACTTGATACCTAACGCCTTCCACACGGAACACGTTACACGGAACACACACACACGACTCAATTACATGTGAGAACACATATAGTGTTCTCACACCTGATAGAGCTTATCGCCGTTTCTCCTGGTGTCGCATCTCCATATGTACTGTCCTGTTCTGTCCTCTCCAGTTGTGTCCTGTCTTGTACGGTACTGGTACTGTCCTGCGTTCGCTCTTGTTGCCACGCTCAATTCTCTCGTTTGGCCCGTATTGCTCGATGCGGCAGCTAACCGTTCCTGCAGCTGTTGCTTTCAGATTTGGCCAGAAAGCCACCTTCCATTGAGTGTAATGGCGGCAGCAGCAGCAGCTACAGAAGCTAAAGTAGTTCTACCAATGTCCTCCACTCGTCAACAAATAGCAAGCGAAGAGGCCCCAAATTGGGCTGATGATGGTCTGTAATGTTTGAGTGTGGAAGAAGCAGGGGGGAACGATTGGTCCTATCGGCATCGTCATTCTCGGTATCGACATGGTATCCCCAGTCGTCGTCGTCGTCGTTGGCTGTCAATGTCGTTGTTGTTGCATTCGTAGTCATTTGTATGTCATTGCTGAGCGCATCTCTAGATTAAATTTTTTTTATAGATTTTAGCAAAATTTAGCAGATTTTAGCAAAATTAGATTTTAGCAAAATTTAGCAGATTTTGGTTCGTTTACTAGAAACAACTAGTAAACCAACCAAAATAAGTGTTTGGCTCAGAAACATCAGGATCATAATACCGACCAATCAAAGAAGGTTACTTGGTCCCAAGGGGCGGAGTCTGTTACAGTGCAGCTTAGAACAACGCCGCGATTCGAACTCATCTTGGGTTTATCCCGCATGAAACATACCAGATTGCTTCCCTTTGCTGCAAATTTGCTAACTTGAGGGTTGTCTGAGGCCTTGGTAGCAAGCCTATTTTGGCAAAAACCTATACACTTCACTTTCATCAGGACCTCGCGCTTTCTCACAAAGCAAACTAAACTCAACTATGGCTTCGCGACTTTTCTTCGGGGCAATAGCCTTCATACTCGCCTCGACTTCACGGATTTCTCTATCTGGGGTTTCTTTGAAAGTAAGTCAAGTTGTGCTACAAAAGTACACCACTTTGAAAGGTGTTACGTGAGCCATTCAGAGCCAGTGGGAGACGATTTCTGAGCACTTGAGCCACAAGCGAGGGTTTGCGCAAGATCATAGAGGATTTCAAAAGCGGACATATTAAGTGTGGATAATGTGTGAAAATATTCTGGAAATAGGCTGCAAACGTTTGCGTAAAATGCTTTTCGATTTAATGCAAATATCGGGTGGCGTTTTATGAAGTATCACTTTGGTTGCTGCGTGTGCACGTGCCTGGTGGCTGGGGGGTAAGAATCTTACCAGCAAAGTGTTTATATGATTATGATTATGATGATGATGATGAATATTATTATTAATATTATTGGTAGTATTAGTAGCTTTCTCGACTTGACAAAGTGAAGGAGAAACTGTGTGTGTGGGATACTTCCGCGTATTCTGCCAAGTTGCCACATCGGAAGTAGGTGGCAAGTAAGGACTCACCGGGTCGTGCACGTTGGACGCATACGAGCTCGGCGTCTGTTACCGGCAGACCGACTACCGGTCATCCACTCCTCCAAGTTGTTGTTCGTCGACGCTCATGATTAAGTGGTTTCGTGTGATCATCATTATATCGCCGCTGTCGCTGTTTTTATTGCTGCCGAGGCTATTGTTGTGCCTGTTGTGGCTACTGCTGTTGTTGTTGATGTTGTTGTTGTTGCTGCTGCTGGGCTAGTATGAATCATTACTGTAGCTATTGTCGTTGTTGCTATTATACTTGTTGTTCGTCTTGTCGTTGTTGTTGTTGTTGTTTTTCCTGTCTTATTGAGTTTGCCTCCGCCGTTGTCTCGCCGGTGTTGTCGTCGGCTTTTCGTTACTTCGTAACGTTGCAACTCTCTAGTGGTAATGATGATGATAATAATAATACTCTGTTGTGCTTCTGCTGGTGCCGTTGTGGTTGGTGGTGCACAGCTTAGTGATTAGAGCAGACTAGCTCTATATATATATATATATATATATATATATATATATATATATATATATATATATGTGTGTGCAAAACACACGCGCATAGTAATTGATAAGGAGGTGGAAACACGAAGCTAAAGAGGCATAGCGTGTGGACGTTGTCGACAATCGTCCGCATTACAGCCAGATGTCAACCGGAGGTGGTGGTGGTGTTGCGGCTCCCTTACGCTTCTCTGGCAAAGGAGGATCCCATCTATCTGACAGGGCAGCGTTAGTATAGCGCGACAACGTCTTGTGGGCCCTGTGTCTCCGCATAACTGCACGCGTCTATAGACTGCCTGTGTCGTCCGTTAGTTCGCTTGTCATCGTTACGGCTCGGGCTGTTGCTATTGTTTTCTCAAACGTGTTAAGACATGGCGTCCATCCATAGTGTTCATTATTCGCAACATAGTAAGGTGTAATCTATTGCAAGTATATATATATATATAAATATATTATATATATATATATATATAATATATATATATATATATATATATATATATATATATAATATATATATATATTATATATATATATATATATGCACCACTGCGTTCAACCAAGTCTGACAGTGTTTAACATAGAGGAACATAAACGAGCATGCTACATTCAAATTGTTGTTAAGAGTTTATCGTGCAATGTACGACTTAGCTCTTGCACCGCTTTCGGCTTGGTTATTGCCCGGATATCATGTTAGGAAATCAGCATTCCCCCGGCATTTCCTCTAACTAGATAGGCTTCATTACTGTAAACTGGCGCTTTAAGAAGATCAGTTTATCTATCTCCAGCAGAAATGACTAATAATTTAGAGTCGTTTTGGTAGTATTAACTGCCACGATTAATTAATACAGTGCGTAATTGCGTAATTATGAATGGCAGTTGGCAAGCGATGGTCGCACGTTGAAGTGTCTTCCGTCTAGACTACTTGCCGGACAGACCTTCTTTCGACGTTTCGACGACTGGCCATGTCTTCCGTCCATTGTGCACTTGGTGTATTTAGCCTTTGAACTGCTGCTCGTTTGCCCCCTTTGTTTGAAATTGCATTACATGAATGCCTAAATGACATAGAGGGTCTGTATTTTGCAGTAGTCAATACATTGTTATACGCATACTCGTATTTGTACACGTAGTGGTGTATAATAAACTTTAGAAGCTTAATGCTTTTAATGGCACCGGATGGCAAATTTCCCTAAATTTAATAATCCGTTAATGAGTTTAAAGTTTTCCTAACACATTTTCAATAATTGTAAAAACTGAGCGTATTTGCAGAAAAGGCTATCGCCCTGTCTGCCTGCTCTTGTGAGTGTTTTTTTTGTTCTGGGAGGTTTCGGTAATGCATGATGCACATGCGCCACTAGCAGCCTGCGTGACTAGTGTGAGACTCGCAAACCCACTAAACCCGGATTCCTCCCCACCCCCCCCAGGCTCGGTATTACTTTGGCATTACATCGAAACCGTGGGAGAGGCGTCTCTGCCGTTCTCCTTCAATCAGCTCTATCCCTGACTATCATCCCGCATGTTCTTGTGAGTGTGTCATTGCTTCACCTATCTATATCCTAATGCTTACCCGGATATGCATTGTCTGCCAGAATGTTTATGTTCATGTCGCCTAATATCAATAGGCGCCTGACACGCCTTCCTTCTATTTACATTGAATTCTGGACTGCGGTGATGCACTCTACTCTAATCACCATTTTTTGTACATGATTTTAATTCATACGGTAGAGCTGCGGACGGGCTGTTCTGGATAGAACCCTTACTGATGATGAATTCATTTTGGAATTTGTACCAGGTCATTCTCGCAACTATTTACTTTGGGCTCGAACTTGTCATATTTTTGCATTACGATCCTCAGGTTTCTTGTGATTGGTCTGGCATATTTCCTAAGGTTATTTGCTTTTTCAAGAAGCTTTCTAAGTACACATTGGGTTTCGCTAATATCTTCATTCTCCTTTCTTGGGCTTCCGTAGATTTGAATGTTCCTTGACTTCGAATAATGCTCTATGCTATGGATCGTATGTTCCAGTGCAGTGTTTTTTTTGTTTGAGAACATGGTTTCTGTTCATGGCTGTTCACAATCCGTATGGAACACTGGCACAGTCGAATCGAGCCCGGTGGCGTAGTGTGTGCATTCGCGTGCGCACTGGTTCGACACCCCCCTCCCCCCGTTGCACATTTTGTATTCATTGGCTGTCTACATTTGTTAGAAGTAAATCGAATTTATGAGATAAAGTGAAACCTGGTTCAAGCATATGGCTTCTCCGCCGTTGTGTTATACGTCTTGTATATATATATATATATATATATATATATGTTTTTGTTCCCTATATATATATACCTTTTCACCTAGACTATATGCATATACCATGAACTACATACGGATTCGTCGTTCCAATTTTCATCTAGCGAATCAATAGCTCTGCACTGGTTTTAGAACGCGCCTAGGCCGCATTGCGTCAGCTGTGCCTGCTACTGTGTGTGACTCATCAAACAGCTAGCTGAGCATATCGAGAGGGAAGAAGAACAGGAGAGAGAGAGGGAGAGAGAGAGATTGAGCAGGCAAAAGCGTCAGAACAATTTACGGACGACACAAACCGGCTTTCAATCGCTCGATCGCTGGTAGGCGCGCGTCGTCGTCTGCGTTGTAATCCATAGACGTAACAGCGCCCGCGCAACAACAGAATCAGTCGGTAACCGGCTCGCCCGTCGTCTGCTAGTCGAGCGTTTTCGTGGTTGTTGTTGTTGTTGTTGTTGTTATTTTTGTTGTGCCGTTGCCGACGATGATGACGACGACAGCAGCAGCAGCAGCAGCGACTAACTGGCACTCCTACGACGCCACCGTCGTCGCCCTCCGCAAAATAAAGAACGCAACAGAGGAGAGGGGGGGTGGGCCACGATGCAGACCGCCACCGCGTCGTCTGCTAGGCCGGATGGTCCGTCCGTCATGCGTGTTTGTTTATTTACCAATCATCGTTTAGCAATGTCTCGTCGAACTGAGACAACAAACAGTAGTCTCTAATACGGTGCTCTCCGTCGTGGGCTGTGTGAGGAGAGTGTGGGTGGGAGTGAAGCCTCAGCAGCAGCAACGGCAGCAGTAGGACGAACACGTGAAGTTCCATCACGTCGAACGTCGCCTTTGGTCTAGATGGTGTGGCGGCCCCATGTGGCTGGCTAGCTCCCACACGTGATGTTGTGCGGCGGCTGCTGCTGCAACAGCGGTGTCGGTGGAGGTGGAGGTGCTGAAGCAACAAACAGGGAGATAGATCTAGCTACCCAGGCAGCGGCGACGACGACGGCAGCGGCGAACAGCTGACCTACAGTAATCTCGACCACCGCCGCCGCCGCTGCTGGTGTTGTGCTGAGCCGAGTCGGTCGAGGCTGTAGTACACCTACAGCAACAACAACAACAGCAGCAAGCAACAACAACAACAACTACTACTACTTACTACTACTTAAAGCACTACCAGTAGTACTTACTACACGGAGCAAGCAACAGACACGTTTCGGTCAGGTGGCGGTGCGGGTGGTGCTGAAGCTGTGGAGGCGGCTCCGGCAAACTCGCTGCCGCACAGCCATCGGCTCGCGGCTGGAGTTGGGGCTGTGCGGTGGTTGCTGCGTGTCCTTTGTGTCCTGGGTGTCCTGACTGGCTGACGACATAGGACGTCGATTGATCCATCGAACAATCAGTCAGTCAATCGTTGGCTGGCGGGCTTAGTAAGTGACTGGCTGGCTGAGTAACTGACTGGCTGGATGATGGATTCGCGAAAGTGCGCCGAGTGCGGCTCGGCGGCGATCATCGAGGACCGCCAGCAGGGCCACGCCGTCTGTCGAGAATGCGGCGCCGTCGCCGAGAGCAGCTTCATCGTGTCCGAGGTGCAGTTCGAGGAGACGTCGGGCGGTGGCGTTCGAGCGCTCGGATCGCTCGTCGGGCCGGGCGGCATCAACCAGGTGGGCGGCATCAACGGCGTGGCCAGCCGCGACGAACGGCGCCGCCTGCAGCTGATGCGCGCCCGAGACGAGGTGCACCGGATAGCGTCGGCCGTCAACTTCACCGACGACGCCGTGGCGCACGCCACCAACTTCTACAGCATGGCGCTGGACCGCGGGCTGACGCGCGGCATCCGCTGGGTGAAGAGTCTGAGCGCGTGCATCTACGTCGTGGCGCGGATCCGCAACATGCCCGTGATGCTGCTCGACCTGTCGGACATCGTCCAGATCAACGTGTGGGACATCGGCCAGGTGTACAACAAGTTTGTGCGCGAGCTCAAGCTCAACATTCCCGTGCAGGACCCGTCGGCGCTGATCATGCGGTTCGCGCAGCGGCTCGACCTGGGCGACCGCACCCACCGCGTGCTGAACACGGCGGTTCGCATCTGCCAACGCATGAACCGCGACTGGATGCACTGCGGCCGCCGGCCGGCCGGGCTGTGCGGGTCGGCTCTGCTGGCCGCCTGCCGCTACCACGGCTTCCGGCGGACGTTCGAGGAGTTCGCCGAGGTCGTGTGCATGTCGACGTCGACGCTCAAGCTCCGCCTGAAGGAGTTCGCCGACACGCCGGCCGGCAAGATGGAGATGGGCTCGTTTCTGAAGGCGAGCGACGCGGACATCGCCGACGAGCCTCTGCCGCCGATCAGCAAGACGCACAAACGCCTCGAGGACCAGACGATCGACGACGCGCTGCTCGAGGAAGCCCGCCAGTTCCAGGAGAAGATGGAGCAGATCATCGAGGAGCGGCAGATGGACGTGGCGATGCGGTTCGCGAGCGCGCTCAAAGACGACGAGGTTCAGCGTCGATTCGAGCTCACCGAGGAGGAGATGGACATCCTCACCGAACAGATCTCGACGTCCGTCGTCGAGAATCTCGACGACGACGACGACGACGAAAACGCCACCGAACATATTGCAGCGGCATCACCCTCGCCCTCCCAGGGTGCTGCACCTCAGCCCGTCGAACGGCCGGAGGACTACGTCGTGCCAGAGACCCGCGACGACGACAGCTTCTCGGACGTCGACGACGAAGAAATCGACCGCTACCTGCTCAAGCCCGAGGAGGTCGTGCGTAAGACGAAAAAGTGGGTCCAGGACAACATTCACTATCTAAAAAAGGCTCGCGAGAAAGAGCAGAAAAAGAAGGAAGAGGAGGCGGAAAAGCGGAAGCAGGACCCGAACGGCGCCAAACGTCGGCTCACCCAGAAACGACGACGCGATCCGCAAAAGCAGCTGCAGGACATTATGGAGGCGAAAATGTCGGGCAAGATCAACTACGAGATTCTCGCCAAGCTCAGCAGCGACTTCGACAACGGCACCGTCCCGATGCCCAGCAAGAGGATTCGTTCGACGTCGGCCGTTAAAAATGAGACGAAGCGCGAAATCAAACAGGATCTCAAAGAAATCCAGTCGCTGGTGAATAACATTAAGCAGGATATGCGAGTCAAGCAGGACCCCGAACAGTTTCTCGACGACGATCTAGATTTGGATATTGATGTGGACGAGGACGACCTTCCGCAGCCCGATGATATGCCGAGCGCATCTCAGATGATGGCTCAAGAAATGGGCGTCAGTTACGGGGATGCCGACGAAGACTATTAGTCGTACTACTACCACAAGCGACGATTACGACTAGGCTAGATGGAACAATTCTTGCTCACAGCATTAGAAATATGCTATAGTAATTAATATAATATTTATTGAAACAGTTGTCCCCAATAGACGTGTTGCAACACTGTGTTGTAGCACCACTCTACTAAGCTTCGGCGATAGGCTGGAAGGGCTCGTTTCTAACGTAACTCGCAGCAGTTGGCTCGCGGTGGCGGTCGCTGAAACCATGGTAACTGGAAATCCTCACCAGAGTTATCATGGTGCCGTATGGGTTCGTGAGTCAATATGAGTGAACGTTGACTTTCACTGTAACTTATCACACTTTGGATGTTTTTTTAAAGCTGCATTAGTTAGTACTTTGACTGTATACTATAACATATAGGAGAAAATTGACGTACTTGAGGTGGCCAAATGTCAGAACGCTGCATACGCACATCTCTATAAATACACATAGCTATGTTGCAATGTTGGTGAACAAGGACACGCAGTGCGGACCAAATGGTACAAATAGCTAGAGTAGTGCCAGGTGTCACTACCGGACGAAAAATATTATCTAACATAGTTGTTTTTGAAAGGTTATGTTTGACTTGCGAATTTACGCTTTGTCGAAAAAACCAAAATCAAATAGTGAGTTTCCCCTCTTGGTGGCAAACTAAAAATTAAACAATAAAAAATGTTGTTTGATTACTTACATATGACGTTTTTGTTGTAATGTCTCTAAATTAGAGTGATCCTTAAACTCATATTAGAACGGTAATCTGTCTTGAGTACGGCCTAAACCTACTGAAAGAGCATGGCGGTTGTCATAGCAGATAGGCTTATTATTGTTATTATTATATTATTTCACCTAGTGCGTACTGATGATATTTATACATTCGTATACCCGTTTGTTTAAATACTCAGCAGTGTGACTTTTTCAACTGTATTCAAATATATGCCTAACAATAAGTAACGAAGCACATAATACTGTTTTAGATTGTCGGCGACAAGCAGTTAGTCTGTGAGAACAAAGAAAAAACAGAAAAACAAAGGAGCAAACTCGTGGCTATTCGTCGTACATCTATTTCGAATTGTTGAGTATTGTTAGATTGGATGTATCAAGTCGGTTACAGTTTGCGATTGGCGCGGAACGTGAAGGGACGAACGTTGAGGTGTCTAGCGCACTGTTTACTTCATGTGCTGTTGCCTAGGTACTGGTCCACAGTCCTGGTTGTGAGGTTGGCCTCTAAGGAGAATATCTTTAATGCAGTAGAGGTGCACAATGACTTCACGCGGCGTGATGGCTCTCAAACTCAAAAGTTATCGTCCCGCTAAGCGACTTTATAAATAGAAACGTTAGAAATTTAAGCAAGCAACGCGGACTAACGGCAAAACTAGCAGGGATAGTGTGTCTATTATTCAGAATCGCTGTGGATTTAAATCCTAGATTCGCCTTGGCTCGTCCCGCTATTTCGACTTTGCATTGTTGTTGATGTTAGATAGTTGGTCGAATACGAAATACGTAATCGCACACTCATATGATTGCGATGGCCAGGCTAAAGAAAACTGTCCATTCAGCAGATGATAATCTAATTTAAATAATATATAGACGTTCTTCAATAGGCCGTACATCTTCAATTCATGTTGGGTTGAACTGCGTAACGCGAAAATAATTTGCCCCCACAAGAATATGGGAAAGGCACTTTCTAGACTATTCAAATCGTAAGCGTAATTATTTCGAAATGTATATATATATATATATATATATATATATATATATATATATATATATATATATATATATATATATAATATTGTGATGATTTATCCATCATTTACAATACGTTTGCACACTCGGCAGTGCTCGCCTTAATAAAAATGGTGGTAAAAAGGTGTCACGTGAGGTTAAGAATTAGCTGTCCGTGTCCTTGCTTGATGGTAGCCCCCGCTCTTATGGACCCGGTGTGAGCGGTATATCCTCAAGGTTCCTTGCAACGTTAAGACGGTAAGATCCATAAGATTCCTCTTCGTGACGCCGAGCCCCAAGAGCGTACTCGCAGATTCGGAGTCCCATACACCACTCATAGAGATAGTGATGGATCCGAATCTGCGAGGTGTTTGCGGGTCGGGGAACGCCGCTCTTAGAAACTCGGCGTCATATTTGGTGATCTTGTCCTGCCGCGCTTTTGCTAGGTCCCTGTTCGGGCCGCAGACCTCGGCATCTAAAACCCAGACCTCGGTAGGTGTTGTTATTACGAGGTCGGGCTATAGACCCGGTCCGCCCGGTCGACGGAATACTCGCTCACGAACCATCTCATTATGGTGATCAATCAGTGTCCCGAAACACTGTACGTACGTGCCACCGTCGATTTCGCGACGGACGTGAAGAGATCGAAGATTATCCTCATTGTGGAAGGTCTTCGACGTCAACAATAGCAGAAAAGTATCCGATATCAGTGGTGCTTCAATGCAATGAGACGGTCGATCAAAGAAATACAGACAGAGCAGATCCACCATCATGATTCTTTTGACTGTTTTTTTTTTGTTCAACTACAACGGAACCATCTTCCACGATTTTTGCCACCTGGTTCTAGTTTGACGATCCACAAGGAATACTTTCTCGAACATTAAATAATAATTTTTTTAGATTATTGCGCGAGCATGCTTTGACGCAAGAGACTTGAACTCTGGGCAAACAACTCGTGGAACCATCATCACGACAACGCACTAGCGCATTTATCGTTACTGATTGCGAATTATTTGATGAAAAATTCTATTTCTATATTTCCGCAATCTCTCTATTCGCCGCATCTGGTTTCATCCGACTGTTTTATGTTTCCACACATAAAAGTGTGAAGAGACAACGTTTCGAGACTATAGAGGAGAAGCGACTCAACTCGATTCCGAAAGACGCGTTCGAAGAAATGTTTCAAAGAGTGGAAAATGCGGTGGCACAAGTGCACTGCAGCGGGCGGGCAACTATTTTGAAGAGAACAAAAACACCTTGGAAGATTAAATAAATAACACAGTTATATGTATCTGAAGTTTTCGATCCATCATCGTACATATTTGTTGTGACAGGTGTATAACAATGTCAACCAGCGACTCTTTATGTTAATGCAACAAAACAACAACAACAACAACAGTAGTATACAAGTATATAAAAGAATGTGTTAGTTGTCCTTTATCTGTGCATATATATATATATATATATATTATCTATAGACATTATATATATAATATATATATATATATATATATATATATATATATAATAATATATATATATAATATATATATATATATATGTGTGTTCCAAACGTGGCGAGTTCGTTTTTCTCTTTAGAGTGCAGTTAACTGAGTTTTGTGTGTTTCTGCCTTCTGACCTTCCTTCCTCTTCACGTTGTTGTTCTCTGTTGACGTCCAGGTGGGTGACGATCCTGGCGAACGGCGAGGTCAAAGTCAAGGAGAAGTGGGACTACGAGCAGCTGGACAAGGAGAAGACGATCGACTTCTGGGTGCTGGTCCGGATTCCCGGCCGCGCCGAGAAGGAGCGCCAGCGAATCATCATTCACATCACGGACGTCAACGACGAACCGCCATACTTCATCAACCGACCGCTGCCGATGCAGGCCGTCGTCCAGCTGAACGCTCCGCCCGGAACGCCCGTGTTCAAGCTTCAAGCTCGCGATCCCGACTCCGATCACAACATCCGCTACAGCATCGTCCGCGACCGCAGTACGTATCCGTGGTGACGATATCGTGATGATCAGATAGGATCAGAACGAGAGAGCGAAACAGAGCGAGAGAGAGAGAGAGAGAGCGCGATGACGGTGTCTGTTGCGACATCGTACTCATCGACTGATAATAGATCTATCCATTCGAATGTCATTCATTCATTCAGTCAGTCAGTCATTTATTTATTTGTTTATCGTCATGTAGTATTTCTATATGATTCTGCTTGATTCATTCGCAGTTGTGCAGTGCAGTGCAGCAGCAGCGTTGTTGTTGTTGCGAGCTGTCTTCCCATCTATGGCCAGCTATGGCTGCTAGTGTATCTCAGCACTATTGATACGGCGACGCAGTACAGCGAGAATGCGTAGTAGAGCCGGCTTCTTGTATATTTTGTTGTTGCTCTCTTGCTCTAAGTCGCTTATGATTTGCGTGCCATTAACATCAATTTGGTAGTAACTAAATAGTACCGGCCAGCTGAAAACCGCAGGCAAAGAAATCGGCAGTGATCGTTGCTTATCAGAGGATATCAGACGATCCAGAATCACTGGATTGGTGGTTCGGCTGAAAGTTGGTTCTAAAAACGTTCTGCCTTCATGGCAAAACACGCTGAAAATAGAGGAGACTATGCGCTGGTATTTTTTGTTCAATCGTGCCCGCTTTCGTTTTGTAATTGCGTACATTTTTGTCTGTTCTTTGACGGATGTATATACGAGTAGATATGGCAAAAATTCGTATGTCGTTCCTGTCGCTGTCGACTCATTCCCCCTACATGCACGCTCTGGTGTTCTCTTCTTTAAGCTATGCGACATCTATTTGTGTCGTCTGTACCTACACCGTAGTTTCAGCAGTTCAGCAGGAAAAGACGTAGTTGTAATGTTAATGGCAGTAGTGATTCTCATATGCGTTAATTAAATTCTGTCCCGCCAACCACGATCAGACTCATCCCGTTGTGCGTGTGAGTGACTCTCCGTTTTGTGTGTGTGTGTGATTCCGCGTTATTACGTCTTTGTTAATTACTTTAGAGGACATGAGAAGAGATTTTTCCAGTTTGCCTTCATATGACCTTACGGGGCTATTTGTTCTAGGCTCCAATGGATTTAAGTTATTTTGTACCTTTTTTTTAAATCTCCAGAATCGGAAATGTTGCATTTTCATGTGGGTCTCTTTACTAACTATTCTCTGCGACAACGTGGAACGATCACAAAGATGAGCCAAGTACGCCCCCGAAAAGGGTCATCCTTTTTTTCTAATGAGTTACATTTACACTCCTGGCATCTTCGAACACGCGAAACAGGTCTCCATACCCTGGAGCAGGCCAGGAGCCAGGGAAGTACTGTGCACTCGCTACCCAGGTCATGGCCAGGATTAAATGTGTATATGCGTGACCAGTCCAAAACGGTACAACGACTGTCACCGTTGGAGAGGCGGCGTACGCTCACGTTCCGTTACCGTCTCTAATTTCGCCACCCATTTAACTTTTCTAGAGTCTCCGCTCTTTCTAAGCGATTTTTTTGCCTCACGCTTTACGACGAGCAATGCATACTTACATTTGTTGCTATATGGAAGCTGCCGTTCCATAGTATCCTCTTTTTATGATGGTGTAGCGTACAAAGGTACACCCTTAGTACACACCGCAAAAAAAAGACATATGACCAGTTTAGTCGACAGCTTACAAATATCTATACCCATTATATATCACTATAACCACCACCACCACCACCATCATCATTACCAGATATGCGAGCTGCCAGAACGAGCCGATCTTCTACAAAAATGCTATACTTGGTCATACCAGCTGTGTCGCTCATTTTGCTGCTTAAAATCATAGCCCCCTCCCTCCCTCCCTCCCGCCATAGCTGCTACATTGTTCTTCACTCTTCGGTGGATTCGGCAATTAGCCAACGAACGGAAACGTACGTCGGTGGGGTCGTTCACGCGTTCCTATTCCATCTTACGCGGCATACGACAGCTGGCAGGAACGTAATACTTTTCTTATAGTTAACTTCTTCAATGATTTAGTTCGGCGAGCATGTTCAGGGCGGCGTATTGCAGCGCTGCAGCCTTTGGGAAGATAGCCTAAGGCCCTGCCGAGTCAGACAGACTCTGTCTTCAGCAATAAAGAGCTGGAAAGAGAGAGCGAGAGAGAGAGAGGGGGGGGGAGCGAGAGCTTTATGCATCCGGGTTGTTTACACTGTGCGAGTACATGACATGCAACGTATGCTGCCCTAAGGGCAGTTGTATCTCTGTTTATGTTGCTTTTGCGCGTTCACAACGGGGAGACACGAACAGACAGGCCCACCCACAGCGTGTAAGTTGGACCCAGTTTACTCACGTGACGGTCATGAAGACGCGAACAAGAGGCGATGTTGTATATATATATATATATATATATATGCGTAGAATGACTACTGGGGAACCAACGATTTTAGTTTTACTAGACGCTACTGGCACCCATATCTTCTAAAGCAAATCTTACTAATCCGAGTTAATTGAATTAAAAAAAAACCTTAGTGGCCAAATCTTCCATTCAAACTGTGCGGTGTAACTTTCATGCGTCCAATTTTGGATTCAGTTAGCTTATGTGAGGATTCTGAATACACCAACAAAAGTAAGCATTCATATATATGTGTATATACATGCGGCATGAAGATTGTATTTTGCTTACACTAAACTTCATTGTTAGTTCTATTCTCTAAACGAAAGTTTAGAGCTTATATTCAAGTTGAGAGCAAAGCTATAGAATTGGATAATATGAATGGCTGGTAATGCACTGGTGAAAGTATTGCTGTGTCAGTTTGAAAAGCACCTTCTATAGCACGGGACAGATATTGTTGTTAATACCCCGCGTTTCTACCAAAATGTTACATGGGGAAGCTAAATTCTGTAGGTATACATATGTGAGTAACATCTACTTAGTGCTCAAGGCAGGAAGTTCATTCTGGACTGTTTGACTTATGAAAATAGAGTCTCTCCCCTCATCCTTCCTTAACGTGCCTAGAACCGCGACTGCATTCCCTCTCTAAGCACAGCCGCTTTGGCCGAAGTCTTGCTGCCTTCATGTCCTGTATAGGTTTGATCATACCTTTTTGGTTCAGGGCTGCTTATCGTTTCAAACGTAAGCGGGTTGAATAGGCGAGATTCCTTCACACGACTCGCGTGCGTACTTTCTGAATTTAGCTTATTCGGCCCTGTTGGCCGCGTGTTCCCACCGAGAAGCGCTGTGGTGAGGACTTGGCGACGGGGCTAGATTGTCGGTTACAGTGCTATCCTCGTGATGGTATGGGATTAGGGTGACAGGATTAGGGTCGTTTTCTATTCTTATCGCTTAGCTCCACTCCTTCCTTTACAAATGGCATGTAGACTGGCTCTAAGCTTCTGACCCTCTTGCCAGGACGTCTTTTAGTATATCTTTGACGAAGGCGTCTACCGACGCCTGCTTTTAGTGCATTCGAATCCAAAGATGCTTCTTGCTTCAACCAGGTTGTGGCGTTCGCTACATCTGAGTTCTTCGACTACAGGACATTCCAATTTGAACATGGTGCATGTGTGTAGATTTAGGTCGTCCAGCCGAGTGCTATCCAGCGCGTCGAAAGGCATTGCGTTTGGCTATGCTCGCCCACATTTGGTTTCGGGATTGCCCTTGAATTGTCGGGCGGTCGCTACCAGATCTCCGTAAAATGCGGGAATGCTTGGGAATTTAGAGCCGAGTGTTGAAATGTAGCTTGAGACAACTTAAAAGCCCAGTCTGCCCATCCAAACTTGAACAAAGATGTTTGAGTGATAGCTGGGAACGATATGTGCGAGTATCGTTAGTTTATATTATTCATAAACGCGTCAATCGTCTGGATGCATTCCGTAACTTTAATTGCCTAGATTCTGCCACGGAAATGCTGCTTTGTGCCGCTAATAATTACAATCGCTAAAGGAATAGGGCTTGCTGTATCCCTAGCAGATCTAGCGTTTTTAGAAAGTCCGCTGCTCTGTCGGATATTTCCAGGAAGGATACTGCCTCTAATTTGAAGGGTTCTTTAAGGTGGCGAGCCTGGAACACGGAAAGAGTTTATTTTTCTGAATCTTGTCTGCGTAGCCATGAGAGCCATGTGCGTCGCCATATCTAGGTGAACATTTAAGGCATTTAATTTTCGAGCCGATTCAAGGCTGGCGTGCTGGAATCCCCGACCCCTAGTGACATTCAGGTGATATTGACTATTAGGGCACACTATAGCAATATGTGGCAATTGATTGCGGATCTTCCACGGGAAAAAATCTGTTGACAGATTTTTCCATGTTAAACGCAACATTCAGGGAGAATGAGGGACAATCAGGAGAAATAAAACAAGCTTGCATATATTCGCGCGCGAGATATATATATATATTTTTTATTTATGGAATTATCTTATCGGGATGGCAATGTTGTATAATATCAATAGTTCTTCATTGAGCTCAAAATTTCAATAATTAACACGTTTTCAACAAGTTGTTGCAATTAAGAGTATTTTGCAGAAAAGGCTATCGCCGGTGTCTGCCCGCTCTTGGGAGTGCGTCAAAATCCTACATATTACACAACGGTGTTTATTAGATGTTTTGTCTGTGCTGAGGGATTCATCTACATGGTTTGAATATATATATATATATATATAGCGAGAGAGTAAAACGAGGTTGTCGCCGGCGTTTGACATGACGTTCTGTGTTCAAATTCGTCTACGAGCTGGGCTGTTAAATTGTGCTGTCACACACAGCGTGCCCAGTTTTCCAGCTCTGCGGCACGCATGTTGAGGCCTCGATGCGGCAAGCGACCGCAGTTGCCTGCCGGGGTCGGCGAAAGACGTGGCGGCCCAGTGGTGGTTGTTGTTGTTGCCTATAATGAACAGCCGATAATGCAGGCACACAGTTCGACCTCGGCTTGATTTGCGAACAAGCAAACGACTCCCGTAGTGCCTTACGGCCTAACTAACTCTCTGTTAACAACACAGGCTGTTTTGCCCCCGCACCATTCTGCCTGCCTTTAATGGTGGGATGGTTTTGGAGGACACAAAAAGACATCGTCACTCCCGCTCTGCAAAGGAGTCACAATGATGTA
Source organism: Dermanyssus gallinae (assembly GCA_003439945.1). Lineage (NCBI taxonomy): Eukaryota > Metazoa > Arthropoda > Arachnida > Mesostigmata > Dermanyssidae > Dermanyssus > Dermanyssus gallinae. The sequence continues at coordinate 148,427 of QVRM01005425.1, read as the reverse complement.
TGACGGTTAACTGGGTGGTGTCGAAACAAATAATCGTTGGGAAATCGCACCGGCACATCTTAGGTACGGACACAATTCGGTGCCTAAGACGCTTAGAAGCTGAACATAACGCAGCAACATACGCATTTGGAGTACCATGCTACGACGATCCATCGATCACCTCCGGACTATTTTCAGGGTAGAGCCTACTTTAGTAAAGGAACAAACCAAAATGAGAGAAAGCACATTTCGGGGCGAAGAGAGGTGTACTTTAAACAAGACTGATCTTGGTATTTGGCCAAGACGTAAACGCGCATCACGAACGTCAGTCGGCTTGGTGGAACTTCTTGAATTCCACCTGGTCGTTGGACGAATTCGTGCCCAATCGAATTCGTGTTGTGCGGGTTGCTCACTCAAAGAAAAAACACCTGCTGTATGGTACCCTATTTCACACTCTACGTCGCTCTTAGCCGATAAGGGGTTAATAGGTTTCCTCCAGTGTTTGGTTGGGACAGCATCGCTCTGCTGCTCTGCTGCTCGGCTCAGAGCCAGGCTCATTATTTCGCAATCAGTGCCGCAAATGAGCTCCTCCTATACACGTTTTCCCTTGCGGCACACGCGCGCGTATGCATGGTGCCGTTTCGTCAGGTCTCACTCGCGTTTTTTTCGGTGTGGCGCACTAAGATACTGAACTTGATTGCGCACACCGGGCTTTGTGTCGCTTGCTATGCTTCTATCACCGTCGACGACGGCTCACACAGCCACCTCTCTACAGTCCATCGTTGTCGTGTACGTACGTATGTTTATATGTATATCTGTCTGGCAACTCTGCTTTGTTCCCTCTCTAGTGTTGATGGCCGGGAAACTTTGATACTGAATACCGTATGTGGCCTAGACACCCATAGACCCCCCCCCCTTCCGCCCTCCTTCGTTCGACTAGATAGACTAGAGTTTTCTCCTAGTTTTGGTCTAGTAGCGCACAACGTATAACAACCGTACTACTCGACGGCGGCTGAACAACCGGCTGGCATTACGATCATACTCGAGCGAATCGAGCTTTGTCTCTGGGCTTTCTTTGCCTGCCGTTGCAAAGGTGGTAAAGGCCTTCAGCTGGCTTGCTGTAACGGCCATAACCACGTTTCTCCCTGCTCCTATCTGATTTTGGCCCGGTTCGTACGATTCGTACGACAGAACATTGGCGATGATTTGGGCTGTGCCCCAAGCTGCACCAGCTGCAGTACACGCTAAAGGTCGCCCAGTGCACAATAGGAGCAGTCGCAGCACTGGCTTCTTATAGCCCGAGACAGTCGTATCTTAATAGCGCCCTCCAGTGTTCCTTCGCATAGTACACTCTCATATATATATATATATATATATATATATATATATATATATATACAGGCACGTAAATAGTATTGTCGAAGTCTCGTGTCGGGAGTGTTTCTTTGGTCGATTCATATCGCGCGAGTTGTATGACATAAGTTCCTCCCTCCTGCGTAACAACCGCCGGGATATGAAGTGTTGCTGGTGCCATTGTTGTTGCAGCGGCTGTGTGGGTTCTGCAGACCAACTAACGAATAGTTTTTGTTGCCGAGGGAGGTGAAGGAGAAGAAGTGGAAAACAGGCTGCTGCAGGGTCTCTCGGGTGGGGCGAAGTTGCTCGACCTGGAGCAAGGCGAAACATCTCGGTCGCCTCGCTCCAGGTGCGGACCCGGCGTGCCGGGAGGAACAACTGCCCTAATCGATCCATTATTATAGGTTTTGTATTTTTACTATTGGTGGACGACGTGTACGTAAGTACTGCTTACGTGTGTGTGTGTTCGCATGTGTCTGAGAGGCATTGCCTTTCCGACACAACAGAATTCCGACATTTGGTCGGCGTTGCTGCTTTTGTTCGTGCAGTAGTCAAAGCAGGCTACTACTACTACTACTATTGCTATCTATTACTACTATTTCTATTGCTACCACTTCTGCGAGCAGTAATAATAACAGTAGTAATGTCAATAACAGTAGTAGAAAGCCTTCTTATCCGTATGCATATCTGAGTGCGGTGGTTGGTTGTTTCTACGAGTACAGTAACGGCGGCGCTTTCGTTCGTTAGTGCTTAGTTTGCTCGGCAGCGATTTGAACTCGGATGCGTAAGCCTACATTTACAATGTCTTTCGATTTTTCTAATGAGCGAGCGAAACATGGGTGTCTTATACAACAACGAGTACTAGTTCTGCTGCGATCATTACTGTCGACTGTTTGAAGAAGGCGATAACCGCTCGCTTGTAAGGCCGCCTTAGGTATTCCTGCAAAGTACCTCATACACATGTTCTTTCTTAAACATGTGTTCGATTGTTGTTGTTGTTAGCGTTGCTGTTAACCAAGTTGTCATTACCATGTGACCCCAGTGGTTAGCTGCTGCTGTTAACCAAGTTAGCCAATGTTGCTCCAGTGTTTCAGTTTATCGTTAAATACCGATGGGCACGATGGCTCGAGCTAGTTTAAGTGGCGTGTCGGCAACGCCCATTTTCGTCATCGCCTAAATGCGCTCGCTCATGACGATTATCGATATGCCATAAAGAGAATGAAACTTCCTACTATGCCGTGCTTTATGGAAATATATATATATATATATATATATTATATATATATATATATATATATATATATATATATAGGCTTCTCAATGACCACGGAGTTGGGCTTTCCGACTAAACTAACCGGACAACAGTAACGAGTAGCGTTTATATGTGAGCGTATTGCTGTGTACACGTTGAAGTGCGTTTCACGAGCGGTGAAGTAGAAAAGGTAAAGAAATTACGAACGAAAAACCCATCGACGAACGAGATGATATCTTGCAACGCACAGAATGAGCAGTTCCGTTCCCCTCTCATATGATGGCTTCAAGTGCCGGTGAAAGGCGATAAAATCTAACAAATAACACATGAACTATGCACGATACATAATAGGAGGTATATATATATATATACATATATATATATATATACATATGTGCCACTTAGTTACAATATAATTCACCTAACCCTGATTGTTTCATTGTCTGTGTTTTGTCTATGTGCTGTACTGCTGCTGCTTCGACAGGCGGTCAGCGGTTCGAGGTTGATGCGCTGTCGGGTGAAATCATCAGCGTCGGCAGTGCGCCATTCATGCTCGACAAGGAGTATGTACTGTACGTGAAGGCCGAAGACCTGAGCGGGCCCGTCGGCGAGCGCCAATACCAGAGCACCAAGGAGGAACGCCTCTCGATCGTCGGCGGAAAACGACCTCCACAGTTCTATGTGCCGCAATACGAGGCCACCATTCCCGAAAGCCAAAAGAAGACTCCGAGTAAGTACTCGAGTGTACCACACTAAGGCCACTTCTCTTTCTACGTGGCACTGATACGGTTTTCCCCTCGCATTCTCCCTTTCCATTCTTTCGTTTACTTGTGCCTCCTTGTTCACATCTCGACGCGCGCGGTGAGGCCATCACATATATGTTTGTATGTATGTATATATATATATATATATATATATATATATATATATATGGAGGGCCGTATTAGCGCCTCATAGTAACGTATACTTGCACTTACACACATACACATCGTATATATGGTCGGATATACATACGCGAAGGCAATCGTTTTATTCTACGCCTACGACGAAGCGGATCATCGCTGGAGTTTGTTCCCTTTTCGGTTTTAGGTCTGCCTGTGCATAACAGCAGAGCTCTGTAGCTGTGTTTTTCGAGTTGCCCAACAAAACCCATCGGTGTGCGCACATAAACCGCCTAATGGCGTAACGCAGGGGTGTCCGGCTTTGCTTGTTTGAACTGCTCCGGCAATAGCTGACTTTAGAGATTGTGCAACGACAGGATGAAAATGCCGGCCTACGGTCGCCTGCTCTTTCGCTCCTGGTATGCAGCCGGGCACCGGGATGCTTAGTTAGTTGATCAAGTAGCTTTTGTACGGAAGTGTGGTGAAGCCCCTGAACGATAAAATCAATTCGGCGCACAGGATTGTGCCTTCTTTTATCGCAAATATTTGGCTAAGTTTGACTCACTTAAAAACGCGACTATGACTTTGTGCCTATCCGCGGGCGTACCCGTAAGATATTCGCGAGTCGTGTATTTTGTGCTAATTTGGTCACATCCCTCCTCTACAACAAGATGAATGACCTGTAGCGCATTAGTTCAGTCCAATAGTGCCTTGTTCCATGAGACTTGTTTCGTTTAGACGACTTCGCCCCGACGCCCGAGAGTAGGCCGACCTTAAGGCGGGACTTGACGCTGTCGGTAACGCGCTTGCCACACGAACAACTAGCGTTACTACTGTGATTCCTTTCTTCAAACTACCGCTGTGGCTATCCCCTCATCCAGAGATCAATTCTATTTTTGTAGAACTGGCAGAGTGTCTCTCCCCGAATAGCACAGGGAACAACTGCTGTGTTGCTACCAACTTTTTGCTCATAGCTAAATAAATGTATGTCCTGAAAAAACCTGACTACCAATGTCAGGCTGCGCAGTTGACCGTCGTTTTCGTGTCCCGGTGCGAGTGCTGTTGTCCATAGAAGATGGTGATACAGTCAATAGTTTGCTATCTCTACCTACTAGCATGTTATAGCGACAGTCTCCCTCATCTAGCTATATATATCGTGTAGTGTCCACATGTGAGCTACTCTAGTAGAAGAGTAGTTATTCCACTGTTGTCCACTATCTCATCCGCACAGCCCCACGGATGCCCTCCTGCTATGCAGATCGTTCTGCATAGCAGTAGTTTCACATTGACTTTCTATTCGAAATAACTCATCGTGTAGAAACGCGATGGAATGTCGATGCTCGCCGGGGCCGTGTTCATCACTGCTTTGTTTACTAGCCGCTAACACCACTTCCACCACCACCACCACCACCACCATCAGCACTACAACAACCCCAACAACAACAACAACGACAGCTATAACAATCACTTCTGCTCTGCTTTGTATTGCACACGGTGCGACGGCGACCGACTTCATCAACGAGTTGGTTTTTCTTCTTTCGAACTGAACCTCTTTCCATTTGGATGTATGTGTATGCGTCTGTGTATTTGTGTAAATGTCTGTCTGTGCGTTTCAAACCCGCCCGCTAGACCGCAGCGCACTGCCAGTTGGGGGTACACAGAGCCCCCGTCCGTCCGATTGTCTGCCTGGCCGGCCGGACGCCCCACGGCCAGTGTTGCCACAGCGGACGTTGACCACAATGACAGTTTGAACATGTCTGAAGGAATTACGAGTCTAATGTTGCGCCCGCTGTGAGCGCACGATGTCTAAATGCGGTCGCGTTGCTTGCTGCTGTTGCTGCTGCTGCTTGTGCTGTTGTTGTTCTTGTCTGTTTTGTGGTTCTTGTCGTTCCTCTTGTTCTGTGCCCGCGCGCCCGCGTGGGGGGGGGGGGCAATTGGCCACGCCAGTGCGGTTAAGAGAGTCGTAGAGTCGTGCCGAATTGCTCTGGTACTTCTCTGGTGCCTAGTTGCCTATAGATGGCTATCACCGACGACCATTCATTCATGTTCGGTGTCGCCGGATGGAACAAACAAGTCGATCTAGCAGCTTGACCTATGCGTTATCGACTATCTATATATCCATCTGGGTGGCCAGAGGGCTATGGTTTGCCCGGCGGTCGACTTGCGTGCTCGTTCACGCATTGAACTTTGTGGGGAACGCAAGATGCGATAGTGTTGTGTCGTCTTCTTTGTTTTTCGTTCGTTTTCTGATGTTAGATGCGTTAGTTTGTTTCGAATTTCACACCTCCAGATCAACGTACATCGTATTTGCCACAATGGCTGTAGAGCGATCTATGGAGTAGAGGGGGAACATTGTTGCTGTTGTTTGTGTTGTTTGCCTATGCGCTGTGCGGATGTATCCTCGCCCGTCTGTTTCGCGCAAAAACGCCAAGCCTATTCGTTTCATTTGATATCAAATTAAAGCGAACAAGGCCAGTCGGGTGAACGGGAGAGCTTTTTTGATGTCCCTCTGGTAGTTGACGCGCCTAATCAGCATTATACGAGCAAGCACACTGTTTGCGTGTATGCGTTTGCTTCTATGCATGTGGGACACAACCTACACGAACGTTTTAGTTCGATAGTATGTGTCGAAAGGAAAGGTTGTTTTTATTACGCTGTGCGTATGCCGAATGACGCGTGACACAGCTTGGGTTCTCTAGTCTGGTAGATAGAAAACACTAATAGATACGATCAGGCCGTCACCAAACGTAAATATATATATATATATATATATATATATATATATTTATACGTTATTTTTTAAATATAGGATGGGTTCGCGTCTCTGGCGCTGCTGTGTTATGACACAATTTCTGTGTCGACGAGCCTTTCTTGTCGACTGTCCTGAGGGCATTTGTCGTATCAGCAAAACGTTTTACGATATTCATCACGGCCATAAGCTTTTTAATATTGTTCTAGCACATATTTCCATCAGACTGAAGATGAGGAAAGCTCGGCTAGGTGCTAACTTTCCGAGCTTGATATCTTTGATCGTCGGAGTGTGGCGCCAGGCTGACCACATAAAGCAGCAATCTCGTAGTCAGATTCAGTGCCTGGTCTGTTTGACTGCCTCTGGCTCTCCGTGCGGGGGGAAAGGTATGAACCTCTGGGTGGAACTGCCGTCGGTCATTGATTGTCATCCACTTGGGACCTTCCATAGGAATTGTGTGAGAATATAGATCGATATTTATTGCGCCAATTCACTCTTCTTACTTTTACATTCATTCAGTGCGTTCGACTCTGTATATATATATATAATATAATATATATATATATATATATATAATATATATATATATATATATATTTATATTTATATATATAGGGTAATTCTGTAGTGATCATGCATTTTGTGTGTAATTAGTAGCCCAATAGTTGGCAAAGCCAAAGCCCATAAGGACCAACTTTATACCCTTGTCATGCCTATTTTGCCGGTCGTTACGTGTGGCGTCGTGATTCATATTAAATGCGATACGCACGCAGTAATGCTCATACGACACCATAGCGAGAATGAATGACTGCTCGCTGACCGGCAGGTCATCACGTGCCTCTCAGTTTTTCTGTTACGTTGCCGAACCCGTTCAGCAGTTTTTTGCTTATCGTTGCTGTACAGATACCAGAGGTGTGCTTCGTGGCCGTAGCCGCAGCGCAGAAGTTGTTGCTACTGATGATGATGCTGCTGCTGCAGTGGAGCTGGCTTCCTACTCCTTCTTCAGCTGCACCAGAACTCTGTGCATGTAGGTTTGCTGCAGGTGCACTGCTTCGGCCTCGTAAACGTTATCTACTCGCTTTGCTCGTAGTGCTTCAGGGCATTTAGCATTATTTGTCCGTTAATAGTGCTGTCTTCCACCACGTACACCTATTTATCTATCTATCTATGTATCTACGTATATCTGTCTATACGTTATAGATCGTATTGAGGGAGAAGGCAGGTGGTCGCGCGGTGCATTTTAGCGTTTGAAGCGTTCCTTCACATCGATTCTTCTCACCAGCAGGCTGCCGGAGGGTGGTGCGCATTGTGCACGATGGGCTGGCGATTCCTTTCATTGTTGTTCAACTCCATCATTGACATGACGCGTGCGTTTGAGTAGAGGAGTCTCCTGGGGCAATTGTTATCCCATTGCCCGAGGTAGGAACGAAGGACGCTTTTTATGGGAGAACTTCGGAGGGCTTTGCGTGCGCCGCGCCCTTCCCGCCAGCAATACCCGTCGATTGTGATCCGCGCTGATTGATATTTAAGTATGCCTTTATTTACAAGCGGCACGCTGTTTCCTCGCCGTGTTCGCCGTCATTTGCTCGTATGCGTACGCGTCAGTTGCATCGTATCGCTTCGCGTGGGTGGCAAGCGTTTGATGCCGTCGAAGCAAAACAAATAGGAGAAAGATAGAGAGGTTCGGGGTGGGGCAGTTGGACGTGAAGACCGGAGAGCCCGCTCACTATTGTTCCACTCCGCTTGCCGCCGAAGTGGCCGCGTGGTTAAGATACCATTGCGATGCGCGGTAGTGGTTTCGTATTTTTCCCACTTCTGGTGGATTCGGGTCGCCTCTGGACAGCGACCGCCGCCGTGATGCGATCACTGCGGCGGCTGCTGTCACTGTTAACTCTCTGGTGGGTGACTCACAGCTACTGAGGTGCTGTGACGACGGGCGGAATCTTCATCAACGGTACACACCCCACCGGCTGTGGTGGCTGGTCGATGACCCCATCAAACCCTTGGCCTTGAGCGAGCCACCTCGCAGACTTCACCGCATTGATTAATCGCAGCAGCAACCGCAGCAGCAGCATCATCAGGATGCCTGTGATAGCGCACGCACCGAGAGCGTTGCCAGAACGAGCCGACGATACGACGAGAAGCGGAACAAACAAAGATATAGCGAGCCGACATCGTTAGTGAGCTCGAAGGTGTGGCAGGATTTTTTCGGGAGGTCTTTGTTTGTGCTTCACTAAACATGTGGTTAGTCAGTCGTTGCCCATAGCTGATAGTCATTGGAGGTTGTCGATGGCATTCGGCGTAGGCCACAGTGGAGGGCCGACAGACCGAGGTTCGTCTGGGTTCATCAATGGTTAGAGCCACATACCATCAATCTATTTCAGCAATGCTAGTGCACAATATTTGTCTCATGTAGTACTAGCATACTAATTGTTTCTTTGAATTTAGTGAGAACGCTTATGTGCATTTATATATATATATATATATATCTGATACCAAACGTTTGGTATCGGATAGCTGCGCGCGCTTAGATGCACGCGCTGTAGACAAACGGTTTATCTCTGAGAAGGCTCGCTCTTGTCGAGCGTATTCGGTAAACACATTAACTTATAAATTTGTACTTAATTAAATGGAGATGAGAGCAAATTTGCAAGATACTTGGGAAACCGCAACGTATTCGTGGCTGTGGCCAAACAACAACGCAGTGAATGAGGAGAGCTGTGACAGCACCGATTGGGGAGTTGGTTCTGTCTCTCTCTCTCTCTCTCCCTTTCGCTCTTGATTTGTCTCTCTTTCTCTGTCTGTGCCTGATTCTGCTTGAATATAGGGTACACGCCCATTCGGGGGCATCAGCTACCGTAACGTTTGAGCTTTGAGGTGAAGGGTGGACGCTTGTCGACGCTGCGGTTACACACTCCTTTCGACGAGTTGCACTATTTCGACCACAGCTAGTAATCCCACTACTACTGCTGAATATGCGGCTGTTTGCCTCCCATCCGAGCCACCCGTTCGTAGTTGCTAAAAGGCTGCCGAAGAGCACCGTCAGCAGTGTAGCAGGGTTCCTGTTTCCCCGCCTGCTGTCGAATAGAGGGAACGGTACAGCCCCAAGTTTCGGTCGGTCTTAATTAAACTGACTGACCTCACGGGGCAAAGCATATGCTAATACAGAAGCAGTAACAGTAGCCGCAGCAGCAGCAGCAACAACACTAATTCGGGCCGTCGGTCCAAAGTTTGTCGTAGTGCGTGTCGTGTGTGCGTATGTGAAGGGCATACCGAAGTCTAAGCTAATAATGGACTTCGTTCTTTCTTGCATTATCTTTACAGCATCATCGAGGTGAAAGCAAAGTCGTTCGCCGACCGCGAGATTCGCTACACATTGCGAGCCCAGGGCAAGGGTGCCGGTACGTTCAATATCGGGCCAACGTCCGGGATCGTCAAGCTGGCCAAGGAGCTGGACTACGAAGATCTCCGACAGCCAAAGAGTTACTCGTTGGTGGTGACGGCCACCGAGGACTCGGGCGGGTTCTCGACCTCGGTCGAGCTCGTCATCAAAGTGACGGATGTGAATGACAACGCTCCCCGTTTCGAGCTGCCCGACTATCAAGCGCATAACGTCGACGAGGACGTGTCGATTGGCATGTCCATACTTCAGGTGAAGGCCACCGATATGGACACGGGTCGCAACGCTGAGATCACCTACTCACTCGACAAGGAGGACTTCACTATCGACTCCAAGGGCACGATCTACTCGAATAAGCGGCTAGACGCTGACGTGAACAACACCTATGTTCTCACGGTCAAGGCGACCGATCGAGGCGAACCCCCTTTAACTGGAACAGCCACGGTGCGCATCTATACGGAGAACAAGAACGACGAGGCTCCAAAGTTCTCGCAGGACGTCTATACGCCCAACGTTGACGAAAATGCGGGACCAAGTAAGTTTATGTCAGGACGAGATTTCAAGATCTCTGGATGATGTCAGAATTTAGATTGCGTCGAAATGTTCGAATAGGCAGGCCGACTGCAAGACAAACCACCTTCTTCACTGTGAAGGGAGCCGATCTTGCAATCCTATTGCGAAACGTTTGTATAGCATATCAGGCATCTGTGCATATATTTGCAGGTATTTTCCAATCTTACTTGCCGAGTATCTCTCAGAATTTCCCTGAAGACGTGTATGTCTATGGACAAAACTATGTTTGCTAATACGTATGACATTGCCGAGGTGTGGTTCAATGGAAATCTATTCTCTCTTTTTCTAGATGATTATTATTTGTTAGTATAGCTGAACCAGCCTTGGGTGGAGCCGAAAGTCAGCTATTATAATGGTAATGCGAACGTCACGCGTTATCATGTACGTTCCGATTTAGGGCTCCGTGTGAACACCCGTGGGAAATCAGGGTGTTCTTATTCAGTGTTATTAGTTTGGTGGAGGTCTCACCGAACGAGGTCTCGACGCCCATCTCAGTACGACGGCGCAGTCAATTGTTCTTCGCTTTAATCCTCGTGTATGCAAGCCGATAGGAAATGAGAGGGGTGGGCAAGGATGGGGCAATTCCAGGAAAAGCGGCATGCTGCCCGCCGACGACGAGATGTGTCGGAGATCACGGGGCGGTGTTAAGGACATCCGGTTGTTGCGTTGACAGTTGTTTCGTTTCCTTGTTTTTTTTCTTCCTTTCCTTTGCTTATTCCTTTAGTTGCCTAGCTACTACCACCAGTTTTTTTTCAATAGTTATTCCGTTGCGTATATCTTATTTTCTTGCTCTCCTGTTTTATTGCTCTGTCCGTTTCCCGGGCACGTCCACCTCTCTTCTTCTGTTCTGCTTTGTCTGTTTATTCTGTTTTTCGTATTGAGTAGTTAACTTGATTATCACGTATGACGGAGTGCGGGTTGTTTTTTTATCTATCTGGTATTGGCGTTTGCGTTGTTTCCTGCTGGACGTCATCATAAGCGTTTTCTTATGCGTAGCCTGCTATTTTGGCCGCTTTGTTGGGCTCTATTAAATATAAAATGCAATTTAACCGAGAAGTAAATTAATAAAGGTGTGGCCTGGCGCGTTGCTGAGTCGATTGTATTGCTTCAAGTGAGTCACAGCCTTAACGCTTTCGTGTTATGTATGTGTCACGTTGCGCAGGTACCCTCGTTACGACAGTGGTCGCATCTGACAAGGATGGTGACAATGTTTTGTTTGGCTTTGTCAACTCCGGAACAACCAGCGGTATGTTCCAGATCGAGGAACGAACCGGAGTTATTCGCCTCATCGATAGTGGCAAGATTAACCTCGACAGGTAAGCTTATAGTAACTTTGGAACAACTCAAGTGTCTAACATAAAAATACGTCTTAACTTGATATTACGGTATTTATAGTATTTTGGAAGCGTTTTCCTGTTATGTATGTGTTGAATTGTTTCGAAATTCAAATGTTACTATATATCGCAGACAATAAAAGAACAAATAATTTCCACTTAGGGAAGATACAGACCGATTTTTGAGAAAAGCTCGGCATGCGAATTCTCTTTAATCTACTGTAATAAGATCGAAGTATTTTACCAGGCTAACGTGGCATATATATTTTACCAGGACGTGAAGCCGAGTCTATAAATCATACGGAATATGGTTGTTTCCCAATTCTTAGGTACCTGTTTTTTGCGATATATTCAGATCACTTTAGTCCGAACATCAGTTGTTTGTTCACGTATTTGCTCCATGTCCGGCTTTTCCTCCATTTGGCAGGGAACGTGCACCCATACGCAAGAACGTTGCACCATTAGCTATTGGGCTGGCGTTGGGGATAGAATGTGGGTCTGTTGTATGTTCATTTCGACGCGGGAATGTTTTTGTGCCAGCATTTGTTCTGATATCGAGCTTTCCGTGATCCTATATTTTCCGCATGCCGCTCGTTTCATGGTTTGCCCTTCCAAGTGGACGTTGTCAGACACAAGTCTCGCTTCGCCTGGCACAGAGTTTGCCTGCCAGGTGCAGCGGCAGCAGGAAGGTTTTGTTGACTGACACTCGATCTGAATCTGACGTTTGGTCGGGGATCTTTGTTGTTGCTGCTGCTGCTGAACTGCGATCGATCTCTCTTTCTCAGGGATAAGTACGAGCTGAACGTGACGGCACGCGACGACGGTGCGTGCTGCAAAAACGGCGCTCTCACGCCCCACACGTCCACAGCTCTGGTGGTGGTGTTCATTACGGATGTGAACGACAACAAGCCCGTGTTCGAGGACTGCGGCAGCTACGCGCCAAAAGTCGAGGAGGGGGCCCAGAGCGGCACGTCGGTGATCCGTGTCCGGGCCAAAGACAACGACAAGGGCCACAACGGCCAGGTACGATACTCGATGGTGCAGCAACCCAATCAAAAGGGAACCAAGTTCAGCGTCGACGAGGTCACCGGCGAGATTCGAACGAATAAGGTCTTCGATCGAGAAGGCGACGACGGACGCTTCGTATCGGTTACAGTCAAGGCGACCGATCGAGGCAGTCCTCCGCTCGAAGGCGTGTGCTCCTTCAAAGTCGAAATAACCGACGTCAACGACAATCCACCTCTGTTCGACCGGCAGGAGTACCGCGAGAACGTCAAGCAAGATACGCAGATCGGCAACCCGATCCTGCGCGTTTCGGCAAGCGACGAAGATGCCGACCTGAATGGCGTGATCATCTACAACCTCACGGCGCCGTACGATCCAATCGACTTGAACTACTTCAACATTAATCCCGAGAGTGGCTGGATCCAGCTGAAGAAGCCACTCGACAAGGACTCGTATCACCTGCGCGCGATCGCTACCGACAAAGGCACGCCGCAGCATTCAGCTAGCGTCGAGGTTATCATTGACGTCGTTGACCGCGCCAATAATCCGCCCATTTGGGATCAGCCCGTCTATGGGCCAATCTTTATCAAGGAGAACCTTGAGGTAGGTTCGAAAGTGATTTCGATCAAAGCGCGCTCAGGCATCCCTGACAATCTGGACGTGTTCTACACGCTCATGAAGGGCAGCACCGAACAGACGAACAAGAAGGACACGTTCTACCTGAATCAGCGGAACGACGGAGGCCACACATGGGCCGAGCTGTTCGTCAACTATCCGCTCGACTACGAGAAGATTCAGCAGTACAACCTGACGATTCGCGTCGAGAACAATGGCATTCAGCAGCTCGCTAGCGAGGCGACGGTCTACATCGTCCTCGAGGACGTCAACGACGAGATTCCGCTGTTCATCGAGCGTGAACAGGAGACTGTGCTCGAGGGCATGCCATCGGGCACCAAGGTGACCCAGGTGCAGGCCGTGGACAAGGATGGCACATACCCTAACAACAAGGTGTACTACGCGATAGAGTCAAAAGATCAAGGTGACAAGTACTTTACGATTGATCGGGAGACAGGCGACATCTACACCAAAGTTGAATTCGACCGGGAGGAGAAGCTGGCGTATGCTATCCAGGTTCGCGCCGAGGACGGGGCGCCCTCAGCTCGGCCGCACATTCGCGGCAATCAGCCAAACTCCGTGACGAAGTACATTCGCATTGGCATCGGCGACAAGAACGACAATCCGCCGTATTTCTCACAGGCCCTGTACGAAGCGGAGGTCAACGAAGATGAAGATGTCCAGCACACGGTGATCACCGTCACTGCCAAAGACAAGGACGAATGTAAGTACCGGCAGCTCTTCAGTAGTCAGTGGCAGGTTCTTTTCGATTTCGTTCTGTCTTCATATCTGTCACCGTACGTAACCGTAAACAAGTGTTTTGACAGACGTACTCAAACTACTACGTGCTTACTTGCATGCTCCTATTATTGGGCGGGCGTAGTGGTGCATGGCAATATTCTCGATTCCTGTATTTGATTACTTTACCGGTTCACGCGATTTCGAATTCTAACGCAAGATAAGTTGCAGGTGCTCCCTCTATGTACCCATCAAACAATACTCGTTGCCCCTTTTTTTGAGTATGATATTGCAAACGAATACTGTGCTCATTCTATAGTATAGTGCTGTTAAATAATTGTGTACTGATTTCGTAGTATGCTGTTGTCGAATACTACTGTGCTTATTTCATAATATAGCACTGTTAAAATTGTTGCCCGCTACTCATATGGCTTCGCCAGTTTTCCTCGTCTCTGTTTGCCACACTACCAGTGTGTACAGGGAGCAAAAAAGGCGACAAATGCAGCAAATGCCGAATCCGCCAAATGGACGGTAAGCGTGGCTTTAGATTAGACATGGCCAGAGAGGAAAGTGTCTCGTGCGTCTGCTGACGGACTCCTGTGAACGGCTGTGCGTACTATCGTCTGGGACGACAGGTCTACATGTCGACGGCACAGGATGTGGTGAGAAAGACGCCGCTGTTCATTGCGACGACGATCTTATTCGCTCACGTCCCTTCTCTCGCTTCCATCTTGCGAGTGCACTTTCTATTCTGAGGCGTTTCTTTTGTGCCCAATGGGTTGGTCTTCCCCTCCTCCCAGGAAGGTGCCCACTATTAGAGCAGCTTTCCGACCGAGTTCCTTTCGGCTGGGAAAACACGCTTTTCACAGGCTGCTGTGAGAGTTGGAGGGGAGTGTTGGAGAGAGCGGCGAAGAGTTAAGGCGCAACCAAAAGCGGATCCCCAAGGCACAAGAGGGCATTGTCCTGATGGTGCAGTTTCGCGGCCGTTTGGGGGTGCGGCACACGCGTCCAGGCGGATACGCCAAGCCCATTCCCTCTACGATATACAACCCTATGAGACGCGATGTGCAAACGTCGGTATTGAGGCAAACCAGAAAAGAGGACCGGAAAGGCTCGAAAATACGGCCATGTTTATTCATTTCGAACGCTTTTGTCCACTTTGTTCCTGGCGAGCCAGGTCTTGGACTTTTTTTAGACTTCTTCATTTTACATTCGCCGTCTCGTACGGTGCGCTGTTGTTACGCGGTCCCGTACGCAGCGCAGAGGAGGAGGCCTGGCTGAAGAGCGACCCGTACCCGGCAGATATTCCCGCCTTGATTCACTCACGATGGGGCCGAGATTTGCTGTGCGGTGAAAGCCGCTTGTTTTCGTTAGCCTAATGTCGTCAGAGATCCCGCTCACACCATTATCTACTTGCGTTCCGAGTGCGCTGATTGACTGTCGCGAGCAAAACCTTCTTCTTCCGCTGACACTTGTGGGGGCGTCCATTTGACGCTTTATGCTGGCTACTATGTCGATTCGTACCTACATACGTACGTACCAAAATATAATATAGAGACACAATACAACCGTGTAGTGCAGTATACTACTATACTTTATTACTACAAAATGTATTAATAAGATTGTTTAACTTCAGTTGACCATTCTTTAAATGGATGTTGTTGTATGTATCTTGTTGTTGCTTGCAGCTTCTCGCATTCGCTACGAAATCACACAAGGCAATATCGGAGGAGCCTTCGCGGTCAAAAACGAAACCGGAGCAATCTTTGTGGCTGGACCACTGGATTATGAAACTCGAAAAGAGGTCAGTGATTGTAACTGAAATGTAAAAAGAGTTGGACTAAACTTTGTCGTTATTGTTAAGTGCTAGACTAATCGTTCTTTTGTACCGTTTCGCTAAAAAAGTCGATGTTCGTCAGCGGTAAACAAGGTTAACAACTTTAAGTTTTTAACTACCAGCGTGATCTATCTGCGAGTTAGGCAAGTAGGCAAAGTTGTTTCCACTAGAAGTGACTGACATTCTGTAGGTCCTAGTAGCTCTCTAGGAAATGCTTATTTCCTTCTTCAGGTTATTTCAGTCAGTTCGGTAGCGGCCTAGGTAGCCAATAGGCGTGTATTGTACGTGTAATGGTTATAGTGTAAACAAGCCTCTATCTTAACAATGATGACCGGTTGGTTGGCTGGTTGATTGGTTCATTTCCACACACTTGAATGTTGAATTGCTTAATATTCGCACGCTGCTTTGGAACGCTCAATATGCCTGCTATGGCACTTGGCATATGGGCGCTATTTCGTCTGCTGTCGATGGCGGTTCGACCGAATCAACCGCTCAATCAACTGCCACTACAAACAATGTGATCTCGATAATCTTTGATTGCGAACGAACCATCCGATGTCTGGTAACCAGTACCGACTTCGGCTGGTCGCCTCGGACAACCTGAATGAGAACCACACCACCGTTCTCATTCGTGTCAAAGATGTGAACGACAACGCGCCGATCTTCGACCGGCCGACGTACGAGGCGCAAATCACAGAGGAGAATGATCGAAACCTCCCACAAAAGATACTAACGGTGAGTCTGGGCTCAGTGCCCAGCTTTTTAGTATTTAGAGCGCTTTAGTTCAAATTTTCGTCGCACTTCGTCGCTTACAGTACAACCTCACGCTGACCGCGTCCGACACCTACTACGAGAACACGACGTTTGTACACATGAAGATCAAGGACATCAACGACCTACCGCCGAAGTTCGAGCAGGGCTCGTATGAGGCGACCATTCCCGAGGAGGACAAAGAGGGATTACCCAAGAGGATTCTCCAGGTATTTTACTTTGTTTGGGGGCATTTTGTTTCGTTTTAATTACGGCGTCCGTCGCAATTGTTCGACACGCGACGTCGGTACCACATTGGCCACTTCACGGGTACGCCCATCGCTCTGTCGTTTTGAAACTTTGACCTCTTCTGGGCCTTAGTTTGTTTCCTCGGTTGTTTACTGCTTTATGATCTTCGCATATCCCTCTTGTTTTCTCAGTGTGTTAGTGTTTTTTTTGTTTGACTTGCCGAACCAATTTATTAGACTATCATCTTCATTGCTCTCCAGCTGCGGCTTTGGACATGTTTGGAAATGTAATCGCCTTCTCATCTTTGACACATACAAGAAAACCAGTCTATTAAAGTATATATTTACACTTATTCAAGGGTGTTCTTACATGCAAACAGTTTCAGCTTTAATTACAAAAGAAGATGTGCTTCCATGGTAAGCCTGTATGCCCGCCATATATATATATATATATATATATATATATATATATTATGCTGCATTGTATGTTGCGTTGAAGTATAATATATACAATGTATAGTATGTCGAAACAAGATATTTCTTGAAACATATGTATATATATATATATATATATATATATATATATACAATATATAGTATGTCGAAACAAGATATTTCTTGAAACAAATGTATATATATATATATTCTTTGATATTATGCTGCATTGTATGTTGCGTTAAAATATAATATATACAATGTATAGTATGTCGAATCAAGATATTTGTTGAAACATAAATATATATATATATATATATATCATGCCCACAGGTACTATGTTGACGCATTGATGATGATGATTATGACGCTGCTATTGCAGTTGTAGTAGTAGTTGTAGTTGTTGTTCCCGTTGTATAGCACACGTGAATGAATAAACGAACGCTGTTGTACTGTCTTGTGTTGCTATGGTGTGTGTGTGTATGTACGCGCGCGTGATGTGGCGTTCGGTGGTGACCAGGTGACGGCAACGGATGGTGACCGAGATCGCGAATCCGACATCGTCTACTTCCTTACTGGGCAGGGCGTCGACAACAGCGACGCCGAAAACAACAAGTTTGCCATCAACCAGACGACCGGCGAAATCTATGTTCTTAAGCCGCTCGACAGGGACCTGCCACAGGGCCGCTCCCAGTGGCGCTTCACGGTGTTTGCCGAAGACGAGGGCGGCAATGGTTTGGTTGGATTCGCTGACGTGCTTGTCAATCTAAAGGGTAAGTTGCTGCTACTGTTTCAGCTTGTACAACGAGTAATGTCGGAGCGGTTGTTGTTGTTGAAAAGTACAGATATTTGAACGTCGGCGTCTACCGACGTCAATCTGGCCGGGTTGGGTGGGAGTAATTTAAATTGTAGGCCATCGATGGCGGGATATAAGGGCGATTCATTCGCACATCGCCAGCTCGGCTATTTTGATTAGCGAGCAAACTTCTTTGTATTTTTTCAGGGTAGCTTCTAGACAAACTGATGGCTAAGACTTTTAAATTTTTGTTTTCCAAGATCCCAATCTATTATACATTAGCTGACATCATGACTACAGATTTAAACTACTAAGATACATTTTAAAGAGCTTCTAAAGCCGGGAGCTAGTGTACATTGTGTTACGTTGCTTCGCCAGTCATTCAATTGAAAGCCTTCCGGCAATAGTAAAATATTACCCAATCACAAATTCTCAGAGTCCTGAACTTTTTTGGCTAGACTCGGAAGTGTGGAAATTGAGGGACATAGGACTCTTGCGGTAGATGCATGCAAGTCTTGTTTTATTTTCGGGTCGGTGCGTGCGCTATTAACGTGAGTAAACGAAAGTATAACAATTTTTTTATTGTTGCTAAGATCGTTCTGTGTTGTTGGCATTTTGGTTTGTGTTGCTGCTGGCATTTTTTACGGTCTATCGTCATGTGTTGACCCATCGGTGGTTTTCTTATGCCTCTGCTATCGCTTACTAACCTATTATGCGGCTACTACATTTAAACGGACGCTTGCGCGTGTGTGTTCGGCTGTTCTGTCCTTCTGCTTTCTATGTTTCTGCTGGCGTTGCCTTCGGTCTGTTGTGTCTCTCTGTCGGCTGCTACAGACATCAATGACAACGCCCCATTCTTCCCGGCGGCGGTCTATACGGGCAACGTGACGGAGAATGGCACGGCAGGCATGACCGTCATGACGATGACGGCGACCGACTACGACGACCCGATGGAGAGCGCAAACGCCAAACTGACGTACTCTATCGAGCAGAACCAGGTGAACGAGAACGGCGAGCTGATATTCGCCATCGACGAGGAGACCGGCGTCATTTCTACCGCCGTGTGCTGTCTGGACAGAGAGACCAATCCCGAGTACACAATCAAGGTACGCCCGCCACAGTGCCGTAGCAAAAGTTATTGAAAAAAATACAACGAGCCACAACGCTGATGACGCCGACGACAACTCATACATAATAAGACGACACAACACAGCGCTAACAACAACAAGAACAACAACGACGATTCGGTACAACACCCCCAGCAATACGCAACAGTAACAACAACAACAACATCACCAACAAGATTAGCTATTTTAGAAGGATTCTCGCC
This sequence comes from Dermanyssus gallinae, assembly GCA_003439945.1. Classification (NCBI taxonomy): domain Eukaryota; kingdom Metazoa; phylum Arthropoda; class Arachnida; order Mesostigmata; family Dermanyssidae; genus Dermanyssus; species Dermanyssus gallinae. The sequence goes on along the minus strand of QVRM01005425.1, from coordinate 129,152 downwards.
AAACTTGGATTTTCCGATACGCTTAGCTGTGGACGTTACGAGTTGACTCACGCTTTCTATAAACACTCGGAAGCTGCTGCACACTAGACTTGTTTCTGACCACCGCGTGTGTGATTAGGACACTTCTGTATTCCTTGCAATATTAGAGCGTATAATGCGGAAATAGCTAGTGCTTAACTCGTGCTCCAATATAGCGCTACATGAGCACGAGCTTAGCACTATTATTTTACTAGCACTTGCACAGGAATGATTATTTCGAATTATATATATATATATATATATATATATATATATATATATATATAGGCGTGCGTTTCAGCTAACTACTGTACAGATCGAATTGCTGTTAAGAGGCCATCGCAGCACTATTCTTGAAATCTATGATTAAAATTAAAAACACGTGCACAAGATAGAGAGAGAGCTCATTTTGTTTCTCGTTTTATTGTCACGGAAATTTGCAGCGTAGCTAATTTGTAGGTGAATCGGTAATTATGGCATGAATTTGCCACAGGAAATACGAGTCCAAACGGTATCAGCCAAATTGCTTGTCTCTGTGTCCGCTTTTTTTTTTGTCAGCCGAGGTCTTTTCGTGTATGGCTCGTCTATCATTTCAATTTTCGTCTTGGATTTTAGAATAATTGTAAAGCATTTGTTTACCTTTCATTCTTTCATATATATAAATATATATATACATATATAAAAGTATGTGTCTGGTCAGCTCATTGCAGTCTAAGCTTCTACCTAAACTCAACTTGATTTTGCAGCGTCAGTACACACGCATGCGGACACATACACACACGCTTATATAAATATATATATATATATATATATATATATATGTGCACCATGCCAAACGTGTGTGTGTCTGAATGCGTATGCGTTTGGTGCTGCTAAACTTAGGAATGTTTAGGTGTGAAGTTATTATTCTTATTATTATTATTATGTTTACTCGTTATTTTGTGTCAAGTGCTGACACAGGTGCTTTACGCCAGAATAATGCTGGCGGTGTATGCGCCTTCACGACAGTCGGCAGGAGGCCACTCAATACATTGGCCAACGGCAGCGCCAGAGCGCTACCGTTGGCTTAAGCTAGCGCGGTCGGTAGTAGTCGTCGTCATTGTCGGAGGAGAGTAGGTCAGTCGGATCGCTGGATCGAACTGGGTTAGGTAGGCAGGCAGGCGGGCAAAAGTAGTTCGCTAGCTTCCTCTTCGCTCTCGCGAAGCAAAGCAAGGACGACGAGACAACAGCCCGCCGCGCCCAACAGCCGCCGCCCGAACAGACGGATCTGTGTGCTTGCTCGCGCGCTACGCGAGACTACACTGTATCTAACACATGTCTACGTCGATTGATCGACGCGTCGTCGTGTGTTTTTATAGTGCTTAGCCGAGTTGTTTTTTGGCAGTGCTTGAACAGATACGATCACCTATCTTTATCTAGCTGCTAGAGGCAGCAGCCGGCTACGAACGCCGGCTGGACGCCGTTAACTAACGATGAACGTCGTGCTCAGCCGGCGTCCGTTCGTGGCTGCTACGGCAATTGTGATTCATCTAGCGGCGATCTGCTACACTCGCTGCAAGTGTCAAGTGTTAGTGAGAGCGCCGTCATTGCATCGATCAGTGCTCTGTACCTGCGTGCTAACGTTGGCCGGTGTTGTGGCACTGCTCTCTGGACTGTTACAGGTTGTGGCGGTGGATGGCGGTGGTCTCAAGGGAGCGGGCACCGCCACGATCAAGATCAAGGATATCAACGATATGCCTCCGGAATTCACCAAGAAAGAGTGGTACGTCGAGGTCGACGAGACGGAAGCTGACAACATACCGGAGGCACCAATACTCGTGGTTTCGGTGAACGACGGAGATCTGCTGGAGACCAACCGATTCTCGTACAAGGTGATCGGTAGCTCGTTTGGGGCAGATCGCTTCACTATGGTCACTAACTCCGATGGCACCGGCTCGCTTAAGATCGCCAAGGTGAGTGAAGGACCCGTGACGAATGTTTAAATAAACAACGCATGCACCCAAGTTTTCTGCCACCATACCCGGGAGATATTATTGGAAGCAGGGTCGAAAAAAGCGTGAAGTTTACGGTCCGGTTAAGCTTGGTTCCGCTGGTTGCTGCAATAGGCAGTGGCTTGGTAGCTCTCAGGCAGTGACCTCTTAGGATTTTATTACGGTAAAGCACACACATGATATGGCAATTAGCTGTACGGATCATTTACACCTCATCCTCTTAATTGAGCAAGCATTTAAAGATTTTAACAACATGCTGTTATCTGCTTGTTTACGCTTTCAGCCATTGGACTTTGAAGACCTGCAGCAACGATACGGCTTCAATGTGACCATTCAAGTGAGCGACAATGGAGGAGAGAGCGCCGATCCCTACCACCTAGATTACGCTAAAGTGCGCGTAAGGCTACGAGATATCAATGATAATAGGCCGGAGTTTGAAAAGGGTAACATCGAGGTGTCCGTACCCGAAAACTCAACAATTGGCTCAAGTCTGGCTACGTTCCGAGCCTATGATGCCGACCAAGGGGGAAAGTCGAAGGTTAGCTATCAGATTGACAGAAGCTCTGATAAGCGGAGACAGTTTACCATCTCGACCAATGGCGTAGTAAAGATCCAACGTCCACTGGACCGCGAGGAGACACCTCGACATCAGGTCAAGATTTTAGCCATAGACGACGGAACTCCGGCGCGCACAGCGACTGCTACCCTTACGGTCGTTGTGTCCGACATTAACGATAATCCGCCGAGATTCCAGTACGACTACCGACCAGTTATCCCGGAGCGGGCACCACCCATGAAAGTTCAGGAGATCCTCGCAACCGATGATGATGACCGGTCCAAAAACAACGGACCGCCATTTACTTTCCGTATGGACCCTAACGCACCAGACTTCATCAAAGAGCTGTTCCGCGTAGAGCACGATCCAACCGGAGCTAACGGCGACGGTATGGCAGTGGTACATTCAAAGGAACAGTTTGATCGCGAGGTGAAGAAGGAGTACCTCGTCCCTATCTTGATAAAGGACTCTGGCAGTCCTAGCTTGACAGGGACATCCACACTTACCATCATCATCGGCGACAGTAACGACAACCGAATGCATCCTGGTTCAAAAAACATTTTCGTCTACAATTTTAAAGGCGAGAACCCGCCGACGAAGATTGGTCGAGTGCATGTTGAGGATTTGGATGACTGGGACCTGCCCGATAAGACCTTCTTCTGGGAGAACAACAAGGAACATGAAAACTTTGAACTCGATACGGAATCTGGAATGATAACAATGAAGAACGTAACTGGTGGAGGAGTGTATGAGTTGAAGTTCCTCGTGTACGATAGGATGCACACCCAGGAGGCCACAGCAAACGTTACGGTTACAGTGAAAGAAATCCCTGAGGAAGCTATTCACAACTCTGGTTCTATTCGTATCTCCGGAATCTCTGACGAGGACTTTATCCGCGTGTGGGACTGGAACTCACAGAAGCAAGTGAAGTCTAAAATGGAGGAATTTCGTGATATTATTTCGGAACTAGTAAAAACGAAGCCTGAAAATGTGGACATTTTCTCTGTCATCTTGAAGCAGGCCCGTCCGCCGATTACGGACGTGCGCTTCGCAGCCCATGGTTCACCTTATTACAAGGCTTCCATGCTGAATGGCCTGGTGGCACTTAATCGTCAGCTGATCGAACGCAAGGTTGGAGTCAACATTACCCAGGTCGGAATTGACGAATGCTTGTATGAAAATATTAACTGTGAAGGAAGCTGCAGTAATGAGCTGGTCGTGGAGAAGAATCCGGTGATGGTGAATGCAAACCGCACATCGTTTGTCGGAGTAAACGCATTTGTGCGGGCCGTTTGTGAATGTCTAGCCCGAGACTATTCAGCCGAGAGTCAACGCGAACGCACCTGCCGTAGCAAGCCATACCCATGTTTCAACGGAGGGCGTTGCTTCGACACGCACACGGGAATTCAGTGCAAGTGTCCGCCCGGCTTCTATGGGCCGCAGTGCCAGCAAACGACTCGTTTCTTCAACGGCAAAGGCTTTGCATGGTTCCCACCACTGCAGCAATGTGAGAGCAGTCACCTCTCGCTCGAGTTTATGACCACGTCGTCGAACGGCCTGATACTCTACAACGGACCAATCTCCATGCCCGATTCGGATGAGCAGATCGTGCAAGACTTTATTAGCCTCGAGCTTGTTGAAGGCAAGCCGCGCCTACTGTTGGACTTTGGCTCGGGTACGGTCGAGCTGACAGTAACGCCGGAAGATGCCGTTCACGACGGACGGTGGCAGCGTATCGACCTCTACTGGGACCGACAGACAGCTAGAATGACGGTCAACCACTGTATGCAGAGTCGATATCTTGACGCCAACGGCGGCGACCGTAGCCGCTGTGAGAATGTGACGACGCTCGACAACCCCATTCCGCCGTTCAACGAGTTCCTCAACGTCAACAGTCCTCTGCAGCTGGGAGGCGTGCACGTAACCAAGGAGCTGGCGCAGGCGTACGACTGGGCGTTTCGTCCAAACATGGCCGAGGGCTTTAATGGTTGCATCAAGAATGTCGTGCATAACAGCGAAATGTACGATCTGGCCAGCCCTGGTAGCAGCTTTAACTCGGTGCCCGGATGTCCTCCGGCGGAAACGACTTGTGCCGAATCGGGTCACGCGCACAACTGCGGACACGGGTGAGTAGTCCAGTCCATAGGTAAACATCGTGTTGTTGAATGGTCATATGATGTGTTAGGATAGGTCGCGAATGAAAGCGCTAATCAGACGCAAGCGGATACGTTTCTCGTATCCGTGCATTTGGCACATTGAATGGTGTTCATGGCGATATCTTGTGGGTGTGTGTGTGTGTGTTAGCGTTACAGCAACCTATTGTATGTTGACTAACTACGGTGTCACTTGCGTGTACATTTGTAGTCACTGCGAAGGATCTTACCGGGCGGCTGAGTGTATCTGTGAGCCCGGCTACTATGGTCCGAACTGTGATCGCGAGACGAGCTCGAAGATGTTCCAGCAATCGTCGTACATCAAGTACGCCCTGTCGTTCGATCCTCATCCGTTCCGCACCGATGTCCAGATGCAATTCCGCACGCGTCAGAAGAACGGTGAACTTCTTCGGCTGAGCAGCAAACACGGTCGCGAGTATGCCATACTTGAGATTCGTGACAAAAAGCTCCGCTTCCGGTTCAACCTCGACCGACACCGAAATACGGATGAGAAGGAGCTATGGTTGCCATACGCGTCCGTTAACGACGGTCAGTGGCATACCGTCAAAGTGCTTCGGTTTGGAGCTATCGCTTCGATCGCACTGGATGGCGGCTGGGGCAAACGCTTCAACGAACTGCTTGACTTCAGCTCACCTCACCAACTTCTGGCCGTCGAAAAGCAACAGGTGCTGGCCGGCGGTGACGTGCAATACGTGGGGCCGGGCGTAACGGTTGTCGACAACGATTTCCAGGAGGGCTGTATGAACGACATCAGAATAGACGGCCGTTCGCTGCCCATGGAGAGTGGATCGGAGAGCGCAGCCGTTCTCGAGTTTCGCAACCTGATCGATGGGTGCCCATCGAATAACCCGTGCCATGGCATTTCTTGTCCGCGGCCCTTCGTGTGCGTCGATTTATGGATGCTACACGAATGCCGCTGCTCGCCTGGCTTCGCCATCACTGAAGATGGCAAGAATTGCACTGACCTAGACGAGTGTCTAGCAGAACCCTGTCTTAACGGCGGCACCTGCGTGAATCGCCGAAATGGCGAAGGCTTCTATTGCCTCTGCCCCGAAGGATTTGGTGGTGAGCTCTGCGGAGCCTTGCGCCAGGAAAAGATCATGCGTCTAAGTATGGCCGCTTTGGCAGCTATTCTAGTCTGTCTTCTCAACATCCTCAGTAAGTATAGAACGCGTTTGCAACTAATTTATGTAGTTATTGTGGCGTTGTTGACGTCGCGTGTAGTGATGTCGTCATCGTGTTGCCATTGTTACTGGTGACGTTGTATTGTTGTCATCTTCATACTATTTTTCTGGTGTGCCGCAATAGCTTTGGATTGATAAATAATACCGACATTACATGGCGCTTTATATGTTCAAAACGTTCACGAACTACGCAAAGCGCCGTTTTCTGTAGTTCGTGCAGGTAGAAGAAGCTATTTGAGTGGTGCTTTCGTTACCTAATATATTGTTAATCAGCGATCTACTGGAGAGTGGCCGACCGAACATGGACACATTTTTGGTCGCTGACGTCCATATGTACCCATAGCATTGGCATTTTTCACGCCAAGAGCAGTTCCTCCATTCAGCCACCAAAAGCAGTTTCTCTATTCTGCCCCGATCTAACGGATGAACCCGGCTACGGACGTTGTCTCGTTCCAGTTCTCGTGTTGGTAATAGTGGCGTACACCCGATCGCGCCGACCAGATCCGAAGTTTGGTGGCGGCCCGTGCGAAGATGACATTCGCGAGAATATCATCTCGTACGATGACGAGGGTGGCGGCGAGGACGACATGAACGCCTACGATATCACGCCACTGAGGATTCCTATCGAGCCGAATGGTCACATTGGCGGCATGAATGGCATGAACGGCATGAATGGGCTGAATGGCGGTATGTTGATGCAGCCTGGCCTCATGCACAACGGGACTCTGAAGAAGCTCGGAGGACCAAAGGCAGGCCTGCTCGCTCCTCTCAAGGAGTTCTCGGACGTATGCGAGTTCATCTCCGAGCACCTGGACAAGGTCGATAACGATCCGAACGCGCCGCCGTTCGACGACGTACGCACGTACGCTTATGAAGGGAGCGGTTCCACTGCTGGATCTCTCAGCTCTCTTAATTCTACTGGTATGTGTCCTCCATCTTGCTTCACACACACATATATCTATCTATCTATCTATCTATCTATCTATATATATATATATATATATATATATACACGCAGAGAACTTAGATGTTTGCCCATACATGGCTACATATGCGCGCGTGTGTAAGGATGGGTCTTTTGATTTTTAACAATACATGTCACTAAACGTTGTAGATATTCTGTTTAACGGCTTTTGTTTGTCTGTTGCTTACGTCGTGCTGCAGGAACTGACGACCAAGAGCAGGACTTTGACTACCTGAATGGCTGGGGTCCTCGGTTCCAGAAACTGGCTGATATCTACGCCCAACAGAACGGGCCGTCCGACGGAAAGGACCAATAACTGCTGTATCATTCGTATTAACCTAAAAAAAAACGCCAGTTCATGAATGATTTCATCTATACACACTACTTCGAGTCACAATTCACCCATCAAAACTGACAAACAATTTGTCGACAAGTGATTGCTTCATTTTAAGCATTCTCGTTTTTAACTTTTAGCGGTCTCAGGCGTTTCAAATGTCGAGTTGGAAGAACGAATCCTTCACTGATGTGTCTGAACCGTCTGCTGGACAATGGATAATGCGTATCATCGACTACGCGTGAGCTCAACACAGTGAACGATATATTCCCAATTCATGATCTTAACCACACTTACGTGCAAGTGAGTTTTGCTGAAAGCAGATTGACGTTGGTATGATACTGCATCTGTATGTCATTGGGACACCTGCAGCAACAATGCTAACAGTCGTAATGATACGAGCCTCAACAAAATCTTGCGACAACGGTGCGAACAATGCCATACTATCAGATTCACCCGTAGCTACGAGGAGTTGATGATTTCCTTTTGTAACCTTTACGTATTTTGTATGACTCACAGCAAGCGAAAACTGATGGAGTGACGATGAATTAGCAAGCGGACTTTGTACGTGAAGCCCTCGCTTCGGTGTCGCACAAACGAGCAGCGCTAACGTTTTTAGTTGTATGGTTGTTAAGCTATATGGTAGTAACCGCTCGGAAAGACTTAACAAAAACACCCTGTATGTATATCAAACGAAGGCCTATACGTCACACAACAAGTGCACCATCTGCAACAGTAGCAGCAATAACAGGGGGGTAGCAGCAAACAAAAGCGAACATCACCTAGAACAATTCCAACTGTTACAATACTGTTACTGTAGCGTAAATAAGGCAGCAACAAGCGCGCGAATGCGAGAGAGAGACAGAGACAAAAGAGAAGGCATGCGAGAAAGACTTCCGATAATTCCGATCCCACCTGTATAGAGTCACGGTACGGAGAGTAGATGTGGGATTGGTAATCGGAAAACACGATTTTCTCTTTTTGATTGGCAGGCACTCGACAAGCACGGGTGTCAGAGGGCGCGTTGCTCGGGCTGGATACTTGCATGTGTACTTGAAAGTATGAAGTAGACAGCGAGAATGAAGTCACTGGCCATGTACGTACGCTCTCGTTGTGGTCACCGGTTTCGGAGTCGGCCTCGGCCGGCGTCCGGCGGCGTCAAATACGACGAGGCCTGCGTGCATCGGTAATAGGGCGAACGTCTATCGTCGCGCCTCTAGCAGATCCCAGTCCTGCTCGCAGAGTAGACACAATTGGTCTTGTCTTGCCGGCGACAAGTGTCTCGCTATTGTATATTGGATAAATGAATGCGTGCTAGTCGTTGGCGCCGCAGCACGCTGGACATACCGACCGTGCATGAATGAGTCCTGCCCGCCAGAAGGGGCAAAATGGATAATATTGAGATATCCCTAGCGGGGGATCCATCACTCAATTTTGTGTAATTAGAGCAAATCTTGCCTTGTTCTTTGCGATACACCCCAGACAACAACAGCAACCTATCAAAACAAGCCAACCCTTCCGTGATCCCTGTGTTGTAAATGGCCCCGATTTGCCCACTGCCTGTTAAGGTATTTGTACGCGCGCTTGGTTTAGTTTTTTTTTATGTATGTGTTATCGTTTATATATATATATATACACTTATACAAGTATATGTACGTATAAGTCCGTGTGAAAGGAGGAATTGAGTAAATGGACGCTTGAGTGCGCGTACTATGTTTTCCAAACGTCGAATAGCCCTGTGTAATTCAGCTTGTGTACTTTATAATGCTGCTTTTTGTACTGCCTAAATATTAAGATACCTACACAGACAGACAATAGCATGTGAAGGAAAATGCATTCTCCGTTATGAGTTGCTTTGGTCACAATTTATTATTAGGTCATCAACAAATCGAATGGTGACGGCAATCATGCGCGTTGCCGTGACTAACCGCCACAATCCATATCGTCCTGTATATTTAAGTCGCGCCGACTGACAACGTCACAATGCCAATGCCATTTGTAGCGTAATTCCTATATATACACATTCATAGATAGATTTTCACGTTTTTAATTTTGTAATTTTTAATTTAACGTGCGTTTTACTTTTCTTAAGTTGGCCAACAGTATCATGTGAAATTATTGCGAATAAAAGTCGTTTGACTCTGAGTTTTGAGACTGGTTTTGTTCTCGTTTTTTCTCTGCAGATGCTTAGTTTATGCGCTGTCGTCTTGGCAGCTTTGCTTATGTATTGGTTGTTTCGTTGCCTAAGTTCGTTTGGTTTTTGTCTCTTCGCCTGGTAGCACCACTCCCATTCAATCCGGCTATTCCCGTATCTCTGAAATGTGTGCGGTTCACACGCTTGTGCGTGACACAAAAGTATCAAACGTGGCCGATTATATCAATGTCCGGTTACGTCATTGTTATCAATATTAAGCACAAAATGCCCGAATGCTTCGCACTGCTTTCGCTGCTGCTGCTCCCACAGTTACGCGCACGCAGCTGCCTACACTTGTTGAGCACGACTTGAAGAAAAACGCAAACTTTTTGCCTTCAGCTGTGAGAGGGTTTCGTCGGACGAACAGTCATTCACTGGGTGTAGGGTCAGCCGGGGAAGAAGGAACCGAAGGATCTGGTGATGATCATTGCTGAGGCATGAATTGTTCGTCTCTCTAAGGCGGACGTCGAAGACGACCTAGAAAAGGCGGGTCGTCTCCGACTGGTACGGTAGCCAACTGGTGGTTGCTTACACGTCTAGGCCACCACCTTCAATCGTTTAATGGAATGGTTACCCGTCTGACTGCGAGGAGAGTTAGCAATGCTCGAGAGATGTTGACCGCACCTCCAACGAAGTCAGATTGAGAGTGCAAGTGTCGGCTTGCCCTTTGCAACGGAGACTATATGTCGATCGTCCTTGGCAGTTTGTCATCGTCATGGGTAGATACTATAACGACGACGACGACAACAGCAGCAACAACAACAATGATACTAATAACAATAATAACAATGCTAATGATGATAACTAATCGAAATTTTTCTCGTTCGTATGATCGCCGACCGGTGTTGAACTAGGCCGGCCGGTCGGTCAAAGAACCGCATATACCTCGAGATGGCCACACGTAATCACTGACGACTCACCGACTGACTAGCTGATTCACTGGCCGACCTATTTATTATTATTATCCAGAAGCCGAGAGCCAGAGAGCAATAGCTAGCTAGCTAGATAGATGATGGTGGCGCTCCTGTATAAAGATGTATGTGCTTTTTGTACCAAATGTGAGCAAGATAGACACAACGCACAGGCGACGCGACGCAGGTACACTCTTGGCGCGACCAAGCAAGAAGCGAATTAAGGCAAACATACAACAGACAACAACAACATCAACACCCGTTTGAATGAAAGTGAGTGACAGTTTGCTAATTGCTAATGACACGGCGGAAGACACACTGAACGAATGGAAAACAAACCCGGCGGTGCCAGGCTACCTAGATGATGATGATGATAGCCTGGACCGTGTGTGAAGTAGTACACGAATGAGCATGATCAAGTAGGTCGAACGTGGTTTATTTGGTGGCGATAGTAAACTACCCGGCTAAAACACCCTGCTTGGTGGTCATCAGCGCTGCTGCATTCAGCGCAAAACCTGCAGCGTGTAGACGAACCGACGGAACGCTACAAAGTGCGTACTCTTCTCACGCCGGCGATGTTGCACCTCTTGAGAGGGTCGTCGGACGTCGGCAGTCTGTGACCTCTCGACCGGCAAATCGGCGTGCAGCGAACGTGCAGCGTGCGTACTTTCCAGAGATCCGAAGAGGACGTTTTTCGTGTTTCGTGTTCGTCTGGATAGTCATTATAGGGGAGATAGTCGGGATGAATGAGGCGAAAGGTATGTGTGTGAGTTTCTACATCTAGTCAACAACAGCAACAGTCTATATTTGGGTGTTTGTGTGCGTGTATGAGAGATAAATAGATAGAGATGGAGAGAGAGAGAGAGCGCTTGCGTGTATGCGTCGACACGAGACAGAGTGCGGTAGGTAGGACAACGTGAACGATCATGATGGACTGGTCCGGACGTCGGTGGCGAGTGGCGCGGCGTCGAAGACTACCATCGTACGTAAGAAGCGATACGTACTCGGCGACGACGACACGTCGCTCGACTTCGTCTGGCCAGCCGTCTTTTTGGTCACCTCACCACGACTCGCTATCAAAAATTAGGTACAGAGAAGACAGACAGCGTTCGAATGAGGGAAGGGTGAGGTCCCCAGCCAGTCGGTGCCCGGGGCGGCGTCACTACGATTCCGCGCGCTGGCTGATCGTGCTAGGTACTTACTACTGCTACTACTAGCTTTCGTCGTGAATGACACGTGAAGCAGAAGATATACAAACGAGAAGTACATCAAAGATTGACTAAATAGATAAGGAAATGAATAAATAAATAAGTATGTAAGTCAAGCGAGAGAGAGAGAGAGCGAGAGAGAAAAGAGACAAAAGGAGGCTTGGCGGCAGCACTCTCACTAGGTACCTTAAATACAATACATAAAACAAGTACTTGAGGACGAGCACGTGAGCGCGAGGGAGCAATGGAAAGCTAAGGATCGAGATCTGTAACGCGGGGACTGACCGACTACTCTTCCTCCTCGGCCTCCTCGTACTCAATACAAAAACAACTAGGTAGCCCACGTTGGCCAGTGCTAGGTAGAGAAGCCCCATCGGGTTTTAGGGCACTGTTACGATGTCCCCACCCCTACCCCCGCCCAGCTGCCCTCCCCTCCCCCGGTCTCAGTGGGCCGGTGCAGATGTGCCTCTCTCAGCACTTGCGCCACCCCCCAATAATTCAGGGCCCACGAGGCTGGTCAATCACACGACTCAGGCCAGCCAGCAATGCTCGGTGTGGCAGGAGGCAAACCTGCCCGTCTGCAAATGTATTCTTCATACGAAACTGGACGGACGCGGATTGCTGCAACGCTGAAAGCGGACGAACGAACACACCCGAGGCGAACATTCCACAAATGGCCGAACGTTCACGACGAATAGTAGAGAGTTCAGTATAATCATAGAGACACGGTTCAATTAAGGAAAACACAACGACACGCACACTCACGCAAGTTTTGACGAAAATAAGCAGAAGACACTAAAGGAAATGTTTGTACGACTACGATAGAGACCAACAGCACCAAACGTTGCCTACAGATGCAACAGCAAACAGCAACACAACAACAACAGCGACGACAACAACAGCCAAACAACAGTACTTACAGCACCAACAAGAACACTTACTTGCCAGTAACATGAACACAACACTTAACACTTATACCAATAATGACGGCTAATAAACAACTATATTACGACGATAACGACACGAGCAACAGCATAATACCGTTGCAACAACTATTAATAGTCAAAATAACACAACAGTCTCATTGACAATAATAGAGCTGTTCAACAATGACAAAAATAGCAACGACATCAGGAAATAAATACGAGATTTTTCTGTGATCTCTATTTTGCAAAACTCATTGCAAAACCTAACAATATCGACGGCAACAACTACCTCGACTACGACGACTACTACTACAACTACTACTACTAAAATATTAAAATATAACAATTGAAGTACGACAATAAACACCAACGACACCAGCAACAACATTAATAAACATCAATTACAAAAGCAACAAAAATAGTGAACACTAAAAACAGTTACACCAGCAACAACGATACCGAAGTTCAATAGCAGCCACGACGGAATCATCGTTCATAAGCGCAGCGTCAGCAGCAACAACAACAACATCAGCATCAACTGACATACAACATCATGTAATCTTATTACGAACTTAACTGGGTGAGTGCGTCAATGAAAGAGTAGAACCAGGCCAAGACGTTCCCCACTTGTCGCTGCCGTTGAGAGGCGCTATACTTTACAACAACAACAACAACAATGGTGGCAGCGAAAACAACAACAACAACAAAAACAACAGCAAGATTCAAAGGAAGCTCACTCGATAATAAGTTACTTGGCATAAATATACACCTCCCGCTATATATGAATGTAATAAATAATGATAAGGTCTAAATAAATTCCGCGTAACCTGGAACGTCCGTTGTTTTGTTTTGTCGAATCGAAGATCCGAGATATAGTTAGAAAATCTGTTTATTGCTCAAGAATCGGTTTACATTACATGCACAATGTCGCCATCGTAGTTTGCCCAGCGAAGGCGCCTTGTGACATCATCGTAAGCTGCTGTGAATGCTAATGATGTGGCCATCGCAGAAGTTACATTCACAACCCAAAGGTACTTCTTGCGATCCTTGTAACACACATGTTCTCGTATGAACGCTGTGGACTACAAGAAACAACATTGTGACAACGTGCTAATTGCCGTTGCTCAACCTTCTCCAGCAGCTCTTTGACGCCACGTCTAAGGTTTTTGTCGAATGACGGGCTAGTGCCTGTTCGATCCTTTCTGATCCCAGTTAGCAAGATGGTTCGCATGCCCAATCGCCCTGAATAGGACTGACCACTTTTTGAAGTCAGTAACTATTTATGAAAATATCAGTTGAGGTTCACAGTTAAGCTATCCGGCTGCGTCTGCTGCGGTGGACTTTCAGGGCAGGCTCCAGAATGCTAGCCCTAACTGGCTCCAGAAATAGCAAGCTTGCCTCCCTCCGGAAAGCCCACGTCACTTACGTGCAATAAACATAGGGCTCAGGGCCACGTCCAGTAACAGCTTGCAGGGCTTCGGAATGCTGTCCCAGAAAATAAAGCCCTTCGATTTTCGAAACTGCTGAAGAAACTCAATTGTCGCCAATCTCAGAAGCAGCTCGGCCGTTATAGATATGCTTTCATGTCTACGAAATTTCACCATTTTTGCCTTGCTTGAATTTATTTGCAGCGCATTGAAGTCGACAAGCATACTGTACGATGGAGATATGCTGCTGCAAATGAAGTCTAGTGCTCGAGAAGGTCACTAGGTGGTCAGCAGACATATCGTGCTCACTTACGCGTGCCGGTTGTTCAGAAGCATTGAGAACATCGGCGGGCTACAATTGTCGCCATACGCTACACTAGTGGTTTGCATTTTCGGCTAGTATTCAGAAGGCTCATTATCTAGAATGTCGAGCCCGGTAGCGTGGTGGCTTAAGTCTGAAGGAGACACGTATGTGCGCGGGTTCGAGCCCCACCGTTGCACATTTGTATTTATGGGGGGCCCGTCTATGAAGCAATGTGAAAAACAGTTCCGAGGACGTTAAATCTTAGCTGAGGGTCAGCCCGAAAACTTTACTTGCATTATCTAGAATGACCTATAGTAACGATAGTATGCGATCCATACCGTAAATACTAGATATGTGCACTATTGAGACTGCATGGCTTAAAGGTAAATGTATATGTCAAGTTCTTCGCTAAACGGTGATTACAAGGGGACGCAACTAAGTGTGTGCAATGTTTATGTAGATCCGTGCATCAAAACTCCCCTCCAAATAAAGGTTTTCTCCACGTCAGCGGTTTTAAGCATCGATTAGCGTGAATCGGATCGTCATCCTCATTTTTTTTCTTGGAATTATAGATCAAACGGCTGTTTCACCAGTGACTCCAGCGTGTGCCTATGAAAACCTTAGTGCTGTCGGTCCTGGCGGAGGCGGTTTTTCAGGGTTGTTGAGTGCTGGCTAATTAAAAACTTTTGGTTGGCCTTGTGTAGCATAATGCTCGTTACTGTACCACATTTTCATAGTTTGACCATCGCTACAATTTTACTTCTGGAGAAGGATATGGCGACCGTTAGGTTGCCAGCCGTTAGTCTAGCCGCTAGCCGAGAAGCGCTTCAGTACCTGACAAATGCGAGCTCTGGGACTTAGAAGAGGGTCATACGAATGTAAACAGTCTCATCATATGTGACAATTCTCGAGAACAAGTAAGACTGGCCCTCATCGAATTTCATCATACGTTTTTAAGCCGTGCCTCTTCTTCATCCTGTGACAAACCTTCGAGTACCCGCAAAGCAGATTTTTTGGTGAATCCGAGGCGGTCGGGAAGGATCGTATAGAGAGGCACGCGGCATTTATGCTTAAAGTCTCCTCGAGCGGTGTAATTGTTATGCTGAGGTTTTCGCCAATTGAAGCCTTCAGACAGGCCACATATTCCTCATCCGTTGCTATTGTTGAAGGACCATGGTTCACTGTAAAGCTTCAAATGTCTACCTCGAACTTTTTGTACGATCCATTTTTGCCACGGAGAAAACTTTTTGTCCAATGTCAGATCGAAGCTCTTCAAAACAGTCGAATGCATTTTATCCTCGCTGAAAAATCTGTATGCAGCATAAACCATGTTTGAAGCAGTATGGCTGTTGTGCCACTGACATGCCCGTTTTTGCTGTTTTCTCACGCTGTTGTCTGTCCGATAATCGACTTTTCTGCCCAAACATCAACAAAGATTACGCCATCTGCCAATGGGTTAGTTTACCTCACACGCCACAATTCCACTACGCGGGAAAATTCAAAAACTCTTTTATGTCCCTACGTACCTGTGTTACCTGAACATTCCACGCACATTGCGCCGATATTTGCAGGCTGTTGCACATATATGTATTTTTTTAATAAACCGACACAGGATCAAAGTAGAGCGCATGCTAATTCCAAGAGCAAAACTGTACAAATCTGTCACGACCGACATGGCAGTCTTTCTTAGCGAAGCTTTATTACACCCTCACAGGATGCGAAGTATGGGAGATGTGAACGTAAGTACTCAGCAAAGTTACGTAGTTACGTCGTCTACTGTCGGCCCGCGGTTTGCCGTTTCAAGAAGCATGGTGAGCTAATAAATCGCAACAATCCTCTAGACTCGTGCATAAAGACCGATAAAGTATCGTCGTTCGAAGACTCGTATACATGGGATTGTTGTTCGGCTTACTACTTACTACGATAACTTTTTCATTCCACGTGTTTGTGACCGCCAAACATTTTCTCAACATGGATGACCTTAAGTTGCGGCTTTCTTGGTTGCCACTCGGCAGCAGCATTATCTGTTCCCCGAAGAACGAGTTGCTGTGCATTATATATAGTTAAAGTTTCACGGTACTTCTGTCACTTGTGCCTTCTTTTGTTCTTCGTCGTGGCTGTCATCGTAATGGTATAGACATTACAGTACCGACACACACGGCATACGAGGTGACGGGGTAGGAAATGTTTCCTACTCGTTGCCGTACTATATAGACCCAGCCTTCAGCAATGAGGTTTTGTGTTGCTGTTTCTGCTGTTTGTGCTGCTGCTGCTACTATATTTACTCTGGTGAGGCCGTGGCCTAGCCCAAGGCAGCTGCGGTGGCCCGTAACGCGGAGACCAGGGAGTAGCTCTGTCTGTTTATCCGTTCGTCTGTCTGTCTGTGTGTCTGCCTATCTGTCCGACCGTTCGTCGGTCCGTTCGTCCCGACAGCTACAGTCGACGGGCTGCTGTTTCTGCTGCTGGTGTCACCAACCAGCCGCCGGGCGGCGCAAACCCCCTGAGAATACGTCCCTTGCCCGGCCCTTGCAGACGTAGCAGCCAGCAGTAAGACCCCTTGGCCGAAGGAACTCTCCAAATCCCCCGCCTTTCCGGCCCCGCTCGATTTTACCCCCCCCCCCCTCCCCTCAGCCCAAGTGCAGTGCTGCTACTCTTCGTCCTCCTTCAATGTTCGTTCCCGTCCCCATTCACTTCCAGCAACCCCCCGCAAACCCGGTGGTCTTCCGTCGTCCCTCAGGCAGCCCCGGTCGTAGTAGCAGCAGTGGTAGTAGTTGTAGTGCTGCTGTAGTAGCAGCAGCAGCAGTCCTGCTGATGGTGCCCTGGTTGTCGTTCCCGTCGCTTTCCATTGCAAGAAGACGAAGAGGAAGAAGAAGACGAAGAGCTAGGAGAAGAGGAAGACCAAGAAGAAGAAGAGAAGATGGGAGGCGGTGACGACGACGAGAGCAACTCTGGGGGGTGCTTTGCCGGCGGTCGGGAAACGAGCGGGGCCAGCAAGATGAACGAACCGGGGCGAGTAGGAAGGGACAGGCGGCGGGGGGGGGGGGGTGGGGACGCAGAGCGCTGCCGAACAACACTCGCTTTGGTAAGGACGGGGGTGGTGGTGGTAGTGGTAAGGGATGAGATGGGATGCGATGGCACGGGGCGGACGATGGGATAGCTCGCTTGGAGGAGTATAGATGGTGGTAGGGATGCTGCTGCAGGCTGCTGACGGAGGGAGGAGTATATGAGTCGAGCAGAAGGAGGGGGTCGGGCCAGGGGGAGATTGGTAGGATGGCGGGAAACAAGAGGGAATAACAGCGGATAGTGGCGGCAGCAGTAGAGCCAGTGGCAGCAGCAGCGCGATGAGTTTGCAAGGAGAGGGAAGTCGGACGGGAGAAAGGGGGCGGCAGAATGGGACAGCGATGCTGCTCCTGCTGGCAACGGAGGTGCAGCAGCGACCAGCAGACAGGCAGGCAGGCAGGCAAGCAGGCGAACAAGCCGACCAAGGCGGCGCAGTAGTGGGAAAACAGCGGGTCGGTCGGTCGGTCGGAGATGGGAAATGCCATGAGAAGAGGGAATGGGATTCAGCCGCGTAGGGATCGAGGAGAGGGTGGATGGGGTGGGTTGGAGGACGAGGGGGTGGTGGTGGAGATGGGAGGGGTGTACTACTACTACTACTACTACGAGTTGTAGTAGTAGCAGTAGCAGTAGTTGTAGTGGTGGGAGAAATGCTGCTGGTCCCTTAGTCGGCCTTTGCCTGACAGAGAAGGAAAGCAGGCAGCGAGGCCTCAGCAACGACGGTTCAACGGAGGGCCCAACGACGACGGGTGGGCGCCTGCCCGCCTGCCTGCCTGCCAGCCAGCAGCCTCTTTAGTCTCCCTGTTCGCCTGCCGGCTAGCGAACGGGAAGAGACGGGAACGACGCAGAAGAGAAACGAACCAACGAGCGAACGAACGAACGAACGACGATGGCAGTGGCGGCGATGCCGAACGAGACACGAGGCGGGCAGCAGCAGAACCCGAGCAGCACCGAACGGAGAGCGGAGGAACAGAGAAGAGGCGACGCCAACGACCCATCCGACGGTCGCTCGCTTTGTCGGAGGAAAGAAACGGACCGCGCCGCCCGGGAAGCTTCGAGTCGGCGAATGACGACGACGACGATGGTGATGGTGATGACGACGACGACGACGAAGAAGAAACAGAGGACGAAGAAGAAGAGGAAGAAGTGAAGGGAGCTTGGAGCGGGCACCGAGTTCGCGAACGGCATCGCGGACGAGCTCGTTTTGTGTGGCGCACACACATCTACCCGACCGGCCATACAGAGACGTACAGGCAGGCAGCCAGGCAGACAGACAACTAAGCAGGCAAGCAGACACACAGTCTCCCCTAACCCTGCGCTCACCGAGGGAGCTAACAGCAGCAGTCCTTCCTCTGCCAGCTGCAAAAGCAAGGCGGCAGAAGAAGCAGCAGCAGCGGTAGCAAAAGAAGAAGAGGAAGAAAATAGAAGAACGAGCAGACGAGCAAATCGAGGCAACTCAAGGAAGAAGTCCGCTTGACAGGGAGGAACCTTCCAACGAGGTGAAGAAGACGAAGAAGATGGAGAAGAAGCAGAAAAAAACAAGAAGAACAAGAGGAAGGAGGACGGAGGGAAAGAAGATGATGAAGCAGAAGAGAGAATGGGAATGTGGGGGGGGGGGGGATGGACAAGACGAAAAGAAAGAAGACGTAAAAGAAGAACAAGAGGAAAAGAAAGAAGACGAAAAGGAAAACGAAAAAGAACGAAAAGAAGACGCTGCACCAGCTGATTGTGCATCGGAGTCGGACCTACATTCGAGTGAAAGTAATAGGGAGTGTGAGGGCACGTCGGCAAGAGATGAGAGCCGAGCAAGCGAGGGATCGAGAGCGACAGCCCGAGCGAGAGCGAAAAAATAAGCCAAGAAAGGCCAGAGGTGGCCAGGCAAGGCCGATGCCGACTTTCTATATATCGTAGTAGTTGACGTTGTAGTAGTAGTTATAGTAGTAGTTGTTGTAGTAGCAGCAGTAGGCCATCTGCTAGAGAATCGGCTACAACAGTCTTTTCGGCAAGCCTACGCGGACTGACTTGGGCTCGTCGAACTTACTAGTACTACTACTACTACTACTACCTCTACTAGTATTACTTCTTTTACTGATTCAACTGCAACTGCTAACGCGTCTAGGAAGGCGTCTGCCTTCGAGCTGCTCGAGAGAATCACGAGAGATCGGCAGAATTCGCCGTGTTCGCGCATGGCCTCTACCGTAAGGCAGACCGACGCGCCGATAGGTAGGTGAATCGGTAGATGAGTAGATCGGCAGACACACAGAACTATCAGCCATGTCGGTGAGTAAACTGCGAGTAGCCACATAGCGCCACCGCCAGTGGCGGTGGCAGCTGACAGCAGGAGACGACGGACCGCGATTGGGGAAGCAGCTAGAAGAGCGACACAGCGGTGAGGTCGGCGTCAGCGCGATGAGGTGGCAGCAGTGACAGTAGGCGCGCGAAACAGCGACGACGGCAGCAGGACAAGGGAAACAAGGGAAAAAGAGGGCGAAGGAGAGAGAAGGGTGACAACGAGAAGTAGCACAAAGAGGATCAGCATCTGAAGGAAGATGGGAGAGCTCTAAACCAGCGAGAAAGTGGGATGGCTGTGAGAAAGCGCGCGCGCGCGAACGAGGGAAGAAGCGAGCCAGCCAGATAGAGGGCCATAGGTAGAGAGCATTAAGATGAAACAAGCAAACGAGCAGCTTCAGTAGGCAGGCATATATGTAGGCAGATTTATAGATAGATAGATGGTTAGATCGGTAGGTACGTGGGTAGGTAGGTAGATGGGTGGGTCGATGTGTAGGTGGGTCGATAGGTGGGTGGATAGATAGATAGGTAGGCAGGCGGCTCTATACATAGATAGGTCGGTAGATAGGTAGATGGGTAGATCGGTAGGTTGGTGAGTATATATAGATAGATGGGTAGATAGATAGGTAGGTGGGTGGGTGGCTTAATAGGTTGGTGGGTGGGTAGGTGCGTCGATAGGTGGGTAGGTGCGTCGATAGGTGGGTAGGTGCGTCAATAGGTGGGTAGGTGCGTCAATAGGTGGGTAGGTGCGTCGATAGGTAGGTAGGTGGGTGGGTCGATAGGTAGGTGGGTGGATGGGTCGATAGGTGGATGGGTGCATGGGCCGATAGATGGATGAGTAGGTGATCCGATAGGTGGATGGGTGGGTGGGTCGATAGATGGATGGGTGGGTGGGTCTTTAGGTAGGTGGGTGGATGGGTCGGTGAGTAGGTGGGTGGGTGGGTGGTTCGATAGGTGGGTGGGTGGGTGGTTCGATAGGTGGGTGGGTGGGTGGTTCGATAGGTGGGTGGGTGGGTCGATAGGTAGGTAGGTGGGTGGGTCGATAGGTAGGTAGGTGAGTGGGTCGATAGGTAGGTAGGTGAGTGGGTCGATAGGTAGGTAGGTGAGTGGGTCGATAGGTAGGTAGGTGAGTGGGTCGATAGGTAGGTAGGTGGGTGGGTAGATAGGTAGGTGGGTGGGTAGATAAGTAGGTAGGTAGGTGTATAGGTAGATGTGTTGGTTGATAGGTAGATGTGTGGGTAGATAGGTGGGTAGGTAGATAGGTAGATGTGTGGGTAGATAGGTGGGTAGGTAGATAGGTAGATGTGTGGGTAGATAGGTGGGTAGATAGATAGGTAGGTGGGTTCATAGGTAGGTAGGCTGATCGGTAGATAGGCAAGTGGGGAGATAGGCAAGTAGATTGCTGGGTGGTAGGCAGATAAGTGTATAGGTAGGTAGGTAAAGGGATAGATGAGTAGACGGGTAGATGGGTGTATGGATGGCTAGATGGGTTGGTCAATGAGGATGGGTAGATGAGTAGGTTGATGAATAGTCAAATGGATTGGAGCTGCGGGAAAGCGCCAAAAGTCGTCGAGTCGTAGTAGTAGTATTAGTAGTCGTAGTGGTAGAAGCAGCAACCAAGCAAGCCAGGAAGCAGGGCGGGAGGCCCGCAGGCAGACAGGCAGGCAGTATATGTGAAAGAGCGATCCCGAAGAAGTGTGCTGCTGTGCTGTAGGAACAGCAGCAGCGCACACACAACACCCTCCGTGCCATTGTGGAGGAGCTACAGCAAGCGAGCGATCGAGACAGATAGAGAACACTTGAGCTCGCGACGACGGCGGTATCATCATCATCATCATCATCACCACACCACCACCACCACCACCACCATCACGATCCTTATCCCTGTCTTCTCACCGTGACTCACTCATATACACACACCTATATGTATATATATATATATATATGCGAGTGCAGAATGACAGGGAGATGGGGAAGACAGGACCTGTGACATAGATAGAGAAAGCAAGCGAGTGAGAGAGTGTGCAAGAGAGAGAGAGAGAGGGAGAGACAGAGAAACAACCACATTCACTCATACCATAGAAGGTGGTATACAATTGTCTGGCACCGGCATGCGAGATGTGGTACGGCGCGAGGTATCCGCACCACATCTTCTTTGTCCTCGTGACCTCCTCCGTTCAGCCCCTCCACGAGCCGCTCGTCGTCGTCGTGTTGTTGTTGCTTTTGTTGTTGTTGTTGTTGCTTTTGTTGCTGCCGCTGGTAGTATTGCTGCTAGTGTTGGTGTGTCCACTCACAGCTCACTCGCCGTAGCAAACAACAATAACAACAACAACAACAACAATCCACGCGCGTACGAGCAGCTAACAACTGTACAAGCGGGACGCATCCATTCGTCTGCCCATGGAACCGTTTGTCCAGCCGCATCTAGTATCTTTGATATGAAGTGTGGTCGGCCAGCCCTTAGTCCGTTGTAGAGCACACAGACACACACACATAGGTACACTTTTGTCCTGACTAACCGAACCCAAAAGAACTGACCCGGCCAGAGTCTCTCGCAGACAGACAGACAGGCAGACAGACGCACCAGCTGATCTGAATCACCAACTGAACCCCCGTCCGCCATCCCCGCACATGTAAAGCGAGTGTCAAACTACTCATTACTTACGGTAACTGATTGGGTTGAATGATTGATTGACTGACTGACTGATTGATTGATTGATTGATTGCACTCGAATGAAGCAAAGCCACACAGCAGTTGTAACCACGATTGCATGCGTAACATGCGCGCCGAACAGGCCCGACAAAGCATCTCCTTCTTTTTCGACATCAAACTTAGCACGCATGTGATGTGTTTCTGTTGTTTCGGTTTCGACTTCCATACAGATTTATAGAGGAGTAAATTGTTCATTTAGTGTGTGCTTTGCATGAGGTGCTTTTTCGTCACACAGCCCACCGTATCCTCTAAGAGAACAGAGCGATCAGACGAGCGACAATTCGATGCCGGGCCACTATAGGCTGCTGGGGCATGTCTTTCTACGCATCAGGTTGCTCGTGGACGCCTGCAGCTCGTCTACGTAAAGAGTGTACTCTCTTAATGGGCTGCGCTGACTAGGAAGCATCTTGACCACGTATTTAGCCCATCAGTTGATCCGCCACGACCCCTCTCCCTTCCCGGCAAGTGTGCTGGGGGTTCGCAAATCGCTCCTTATCGGCACTTTTTTTGCAGCTACGACGTATATATTTGATATCGATGTATCATCAACACCTAAGTGATTTCAGCTTAATTGTTAGTAACCACACGGCGATGTTCTTAACGTAATCTCGACTCAGGCCGATTCTATAGAGCTTATGTTGCTCCGTCGCAACTTGCTTATTGCATTTTGCCGCAGTATTTCTTTAGTTCCTTTTTGTGTACACTTTCTTTGAACTAACGCTTAGGTAAATGTTTTTCAATTACACAATATATATATATATATATATATATATATATATATATATATATATATATATATATACATATGCTTGTGTGGAGGATTTAAGTACCAAATGATTTGAAGCATACGGTTATATGTTAGCTAGTTCCAATTGCTTTGTTGATTGCTATTACGACAGAAAAAGTGTCTAGTGTTGTCCACTGCATATCTAATACACAGCGGTCAAGTTTCGAGCAGAAAGGCGACTCGCCGCCGTCCGCGATCGACTTTGGGACTCCCGCATAGAGTACGTGAGCCGATTCTGCGGCATTGACTGCACTTTGACAGGGACAGCATTTGGAACTTATGCCGCCGAACACACCGCTATAGTAAAAGCATTTTGGCTATGTCAACGATCCTCTCCGCCCTAGAAGTTGTCCCTGGCGACTGCCCTGATTAGCCCTGTTCAACATCAAGGTGGCCACAGTTGCTTCATACGTCATCACCTTTCATTTGGGACGACTTGACAATCGGACAACGGGAAGATCTCGATAAGGTTAAAGCAACCTTCCTCAACAGGGTGGTCGGGTTACCCCGCAACGCCAGCAACCGTCGGGTCTACGCACTCTCCAGCACGCTACCATTTATCGAAGTTTTACTGCCTCGTTTTTGCCTGTGTCTCGGCCTTGCTCGTCAAGATTTCAGGACGCGCGCTTCTTCGAAAAGATTCTGCAACAAGTACCCTGCTACTTCTACAATATGCAGGCGACAAGTTCTCAGTCCTGGACTGATCCTCTAAATGAGCTGCGTCATCTAGTCAAGCGAGATGCTGTTCATGGCTTCAAAAGCTCTATAGACGCCAGTATTTAGTGCGCTAGAGGCGGGTTGTACATGCAAGTTTTGCGCTGATCGGTGTATATTGTATCACTTTAATGAGCTTCGGGCAGGCTTAGCCAGCTGGCCGGCTCTTGATGTTACGCCTATAACTGATCTTATGCTATACCAAATTGGTGAACAACTAAACGAATAAAATGAATACACAGATATATGTTTATAATTATTGTTTCCAATATTTATACTAAGACGGGCCTTTTGTAGCAAATATGTCTTGATTTACTTGGTAATACCCTAGCTATGTGAATCTGAATAGCACTTCTCTTTCCACACTCACATCACACGCACATATATATATATATATATATATATATATATATCGTGTACATGACACATACTCATATTCACTAGTATGATTAAGTACGAAAAACATCAAGCTTAATCGAGGCTGTCATCAAAATATTAATTCGTATTGCTTTATTTATCCCAATATTACGTTTTACTTCTCCGAAGGAGGATCTCTCTGTCAGACTCTTAGAGATTCTACGACTGCTAACCTCAAGTGGATTATTTCTCTGCACTCCAGGTGTTAATTGGCTATACATAGGGCGCTATATTATATAATTAGTTAAAATTGTTTGTCGAGCCCAGTGGCGCGATGCATTCGCCTGTCCCCCGAAGGAGATACATAGGTGCGCGGGTTTGAGCCTCACCGTTTCACATTTGTTTTTATGGGGGTCCGTCTATAAAGCAATGCGAAAAGCAGTCTCGTAGACGTTAAACCTTGGCTGAGGGTCAGCCAGAAAAAGTAAGTTAAAATTGTTTACGTGTTTTTACTCGAAAGAGTTGCCCTACACAGAATGAGAAAGATATATATATATATATATATATATATACTGCCCTTTTTCTCAAAAAGGTAGAATATTTACTGCAAAATGTCAATTATGCACATAGTTGTGCAAAATCAACGTTTGCGGGAGAACCAGTTAATACATGAAGGAACCGATCATATTGGCGTATTAGGCGGAAAATTCTGCATGTTCTGAATAAACCCAACGCAAGCTAGCAAAAATCAAAGAGCCAGATGAAGAAGATTCATAAAAAAATGATATGTTGTTATATCTTACGTTGAAACATTCCACGTGCAGAACCGTGACATCTAAGCATAACAAAATATGGCTGTCTCAAAAGCTTAGTTACTCGGCAACTACGTAACGCAGCACCACCACTTTGGAACAATGATAATTTAATTTGCTATTGCCTGAAAATAGTTTTTTGAGCGTTAATTCTTGGTCGTAGTGGCAACATCTTACGGTTCTGCGCGTGAAAACTCCAACGTAAAACATAACAACATATCGTTTTTTTATGATTTCTCTCAATATGGCTATTTGCCTTTCGCTAGCTTGCGTCGGGTATCATTATGATGGGTTCTTTCATGCGTTACCTGGTTCTTCCGTAAGCGTAGATCCTACACACTTAAGTAGAAGAAACAAAAGACAGAATAACTACGTCTATAAATTTTATCCTTACTTCTAAACAATACGTATCCGCTCCCTCTTTCCATTGGGAAAAAATGTTTTTTGCCGAGTTCTACCAAACCTTAAAATAAGTACATACTGTTATGATAGACCCTATATATATATATACATATATATATATATATATATATATATATATATATATATATATATATATATATATACACATACATATACATAAACAGGGTGTATCAACATTTTTTTAATCGATAGTACGACTTGTAGAGCTCGTTAAAGCAAACGTTTTTTTCCAATGGAACATGGTCTCTAAGAAGTCTTGTTGCGGAATGAGAGTGAAATTACGACATTTTGTGACACTGTTGTTTACGCCCAACACAGGAGCATAAAATGTGCTGTTGCGAGACAACCAAGCACACCGCCGTGTTCGTGAGAAAATTCTGCTTCTTTTGAAGAACACATAAGGCCGGTCAGAAGATGCGGCATGGTCGCTTAGAAAAGAATTCGCCAAAAATTAGGTTATTTATTAGCTTTCACGCAAAATACTCTAGGTCATTTATGCATGCACTCAACCTCGACATGCCCTCCGAAAAATCGTAATTGCTCCGCAACCACAGCTCGCATTGACATAGATTTGGTACCATCAATAATCAAATGATTGTCATGAAATGCGCATTTGCCTGAATGTGTTAGGTTTGAGCGCTGTGAGTAGTCGTAGGGTAATGAGTTTGAGGTATTTGGCGTGAAAGCGAATAAATAACTTAATTTTTGGCGAATTCTCTTCTAAGCAACCATGCCGCATCTTCTGACCGGCCTTATATATTCTTCAGAAGAAGCAGAATTTGCTCACGAACACGGCAATGTGCTTGGTTTCTTTCTAGGAGATCTCTCTTGTCTCGCAACGGCACATTTTATGCTCCTATGCTGGGCAAAAACACCAGTGTCACAAATTGTAATAATTTCACTCTCATTCCGAAACAAGACTTCTTAGAGACCATGTTCTATTAGAACAATAATTTGCTTTAACGGGCTCTACAATTCGTACTACTGATTAAAAAAATGTTGATACACCCTGTGTATATATTTTTTTATGAGACCGTCTTCTCCGGGCGGCAAATTTATTTACGCTCAATAATTCTTCATTGAGCTTGAAATTTCCATTATTACATAAATTCAAACAATTATAATTATTCAGGTAATTTTGCAGAAAAGGCTATCGCCCGTGTCTGTATATTACATAAATTCAAACAATTAAAACAATTCAGGTAATTTTGCAGAAAAGGCTATTGCCCGTGTCTATATATATATATATATATATATATATATGTACGCTCCAAATGCTAGCTGGCTTTGCACCTCGTTGCCCTCGTTGCAACAATCTACACGTATTCGAAACCCGACACCGTATTACGTTTAACTGTGTCGGTTTGTTTTTTGTAGCTAAATTTAACTGTGCTACTTTTTAAATGCACTGGCTCGTAGCATAGTTGACTAGATGACCTTCATCAGAACCTGTCGTTTCCTTGTTTGCCGTCTCGCTCACGCATTCCCAACGGCCCGCAAGGACGAGTCCTCGTGTCTTGTTAACGAAACTTAAAACCTAGAGTCAAAACGTCTTCAAACCTCATCTTGTTCCGCTGTGTTTATAGGTTCATGTTCTACAGTTCGTTGCGTGCATTGGGCCGGCTGTGTGTTCCGCGGGCTGCTAACTGTTCTAGCCTTCATGACAGTCTTGGCCAGTCGCCGTGACACCGTAACCACGGTATGGTTGAGAGAGTCGCTACGCCCCATTCGATCGTACATGATCTCGTATTTTAAGAGACAGTCACACGTGCTACAGCAGTAAGTAGCAGACCTCATATTAGGAACTGTCGATGGTTTATAGAAAATAAGGCGAGTGGCAGCTGGCTGGTTGACGCTGGTGAAACAGAAAACAGGCAAAGTCGCATGCTTAATCCAGACGTGACGCGTCACACCTGCACATATTGGTCGAGGCGGTATTCGACCCAATATTTGCGAATCGGGGTTGAAGGCATCAATGCTTGAGGCATAAATGAATTTGAAAAAATGAACTCTCGGCTAACGCCAACGTCTCCAAATAAGCGATGAAGAGTGCTATCTATACGTGGGTAACGAACGCTTCGACATGCTAACCCCTTGCAAGCGATGGCAACGCAAAGCTAACGTTATGAAATAAACGGGTCAAGCGGAACTCAGCCGAGTGTTCGGGACACAGGCTCAAATTAGAACTCGTTCGATTAGTAGGTGGCTTCTACGGCTCATGCTAGGCATTTGTCCTCATGAAGCTTCTGCGAGTATGGAGCTATGTTGCAAATGGAAACATCTTATGAGAGGCTTCAAAGGTACAGGTAGTTCAATAAGTTCTTAGAATGAAAACCAAGAATTTTCCAAATCATGTTTTTAAATTTATCTTATTCGATATACTCCCCGAGATGCTCAATACACTTTTCCCACCAAGATTTCAGAGCTTTTATACCTCTTAAGTAGAATTCCGCGTCTTTAGACTGAAAATAGGCATTGACAGCAGCCTTAACCTCTTCATTGCTCTGAAAAACGCTTTCCACCGAGACTATTCTTCAAATGTTCGAAGAGGAAATAATCAGAGGGGGCCAGGTCTGGAGAATAGGAAGGTTGTTCAATAAGTTCGAACCTCAGTTGGGCCAGTTTTGCCGATGCTTGCCGGGACTTGTGTGCAGGAGCATTGTCCTGGTGAAACAGGACAACCTTCTTCTGCAAAGCGGGCCGTTTCACGATGAGTTCTTGCTAAAGGCAGTCCAACAGTCTTGCATAATATTCTCCTGTGATCGTTTTACCGCTCTCAAGGTAGTCGACCAGCATTATTCTACGTTGGTCTTAAAAAACTGTAGCCATCACCTTTCCGGTCAATGCCGTTGTCCGCACCCTCTTCGGAGGTCCTTCATCAGGTGCACACCATTAGCAAGATGCTTCTTGGGTCTCGGGAGTGTATTGATGGACCCAGCTTTCATCGACGGTCATGAATCTGCGCCAAAAATCCGACGGATTGTTCGACATCTTGGCCAAATTTCGCTGTGAAGCGGAAACACGCGCGTCTTTTTGGCCTTGGTTGAGCAAATGCGGCACCCATTTTGCTCTGAGCTTTTTCATCTTCAAGTTTTTGTGCAGGATGAAATGCACTCTACCCAAACTGATCCCCAAGGCCTCCGCTATCACCCTAATGTTCACTCGCTTATCTGCGGCAACGATTTTCCGCACTTTTTCCACGTTTTCCTCATCAGTTGCCGTTTTTGGGCGTCCTGAACGTAGTTCATCCTCAGTGCTCCAGCGACCTCTTTTTAACTCATTAATCCAGTTGGAAACAGTGGCAAAACATGGCGCAGAGTCACCGTACACCTCGTCTAACTCAGTTTTCACTTGGGTCGCATTCCAACCTTTGAAATAAAAATGCTTGATAACCACTCGAAACTCTTTTTTCTCAATTTTTCAAAATCATGCCGATACGTTGCACGGGAAAAGCGATCAAACGAAATCGCAACGGCCAATCACCATAATATTTTGACTGCTATCATTCGAAAAGTTGCCGTTTCCAATAACGGTGAAAGCGCGCCAAAATTCGAATTCTAAAAAGCTCATTCTAAGAACTTATTGAACTACCTGTATGTTGGGCAGTTGGTTCTTCGGTCGAATGGAATAAGCCACCAATCAAATGACCATTTTAAAAGCCTGAAACGTTGAGGCGATAAGTCACATTCTGAATCCTATAAATCGGTGCACGGGACAAGGCACGGATATGCGATGTCGACTTAGTCACCTCTGTTCTATTCGCAGGTGTCTCATGTTAAACCCACAACCAAATCTTTAGTAAGATGTTTCTATCAGCTAACCAGTGACATTGTTTGGAGATTGGGGCAACACGAGTTCTGAGAAATTAATACTATGCCGGAAAAAGCGTTGCTTATGTTTAGCTAGAAATACATTTCTGTTCCTCGTTAACCGACTGTAAACTAATACAGCTTGAGAGAGTCCACAGACGGTATTCAATTACATATATATATATATATATATATATATATATATATATATATATATATATATATATATATATATATATACATACCGACAAGGATTGTTTTGTTTGTTTCTTTGGAATGACTTGTAACTTGGTCCTTGCTGGGCGATGTTTATACAAGTACGCTAATAATCCTAACAGGCACTTTTCGGTAATGTTAGCCGAACTCGGGGTACATCCGATACGTCCGCGCGCCCTTAAGCCAGAAGTTGCAGGGGTTGCAATACACGATAGCATTTGTGAAAGAGTGTATTTTATTTAGTACACACGGTAATGTACGAACGCAGGCAATATAAACGATAGAAATTGCGGGGGTGACACACCCCCGTAATTTGACGCGCTTTCTGTGAGTGTCCGACATGCTGTCGCGTGCAGCGAATGGCAAAATATGTGATTAGTTGATGTCCCATTCCCCGCCCCCGATGTTGGATCTCCGCAGGTTCCAACAGGCCGGTTCTTTTGGCGCTATTTTTTTCGGCACCGCTCACGGTTAGCGTAGTACTACTACTCAGCTAGCTAATCTCTCGGCTGTCTCTTTGCGGTTAACACACAAATTGTTTATGGTAATTAATATTTCTAAATGTAGAAATAATATTATATTTATATCATGTTACGACGATAAATGAAGGATAACATTGAATAAATGAATATATATATATATATATATATATATATATATATATATATATATTATTATGAGATAACATAGTAATATACCATATTGTAAGATACTTACATAATATACATATATGATATATATATATATATATATATATATATATATTATTTATAATATAGTATACAATATTTAATATAACACATAATATACATATTGTAATATATATATATATATATATATATATATATATTTATAAAGAATATAATATAACCGGATATGGACAAAGAAAGGCCAAGGGGAAGACGGAGGAAGAACGGAGAGAAGCTGGGCGAGAGAACGGCGAAGGAGACGTCAGTTGGTCCGCTACCGCCCGAAAGACGCTGCCGTGACAACGTTGGACGTCGGATATCGGTCGGCGGAAGGAGAGTCGGACCCCTATCATCGCTGGTGTGGTCAAAGGTAAACACAAAGAAACGTATTGACAACTCCGTCAGTCATCGCCACGGTAGTCTTTCGTCGTACGCAAACGCTAGCAAAAATTTACTCTGGAAAAAAAAACTCTTGGTCTTCATGGAAGCTCACCCTTCATGCGAGATAATTACGTTAATTCGAACCATAACTTCTGGAGCAAAAATAATCATATTGCTCACGTCTTAGCGCCAACACTAACTCAACGAATCTGCCAAAAAAAATCAGGGAAGATCGCTTATTTCGGAAGGGGTATGCGTCGCGATATGACTCACGGGTGCTTCCTTTCTGTCTCATCTTTTTGAATTGGTAAAAATAAAACTAATAAAAGTAAGCCGTCGCTTCTAGTTATAACAAACCGTTTTCTTGCCACAATGTGAGCATTAATTACTCGAAGCATGTTCTAATAGATTTTTGGAAAGAATTAGTATATGTACGAGGTATTGAGGCTACAAAGTTTTAGATTAGTTTACGTACAGACAAGACGTGCACCCTATTATGGCGAAATGAGCTTTGTGACCGACGATACTTGTATAACTTTAGCGTCTAGTCAGCCGTCTTATTTGGTCGTCGATTTGCTTTGTATAATCGTACAGCTTCGATTGCTTCTCAGATCGATTGTTGTATCACAGCACATCTCAACGCCTAACATAACGCGGAAAACATTCATGTTGTCCTTGTTGGCTAAAGGTTTTACTAATGTTGTTTTGGCTTTTCTATAGCTTCTATATCATTTAAGTTGTGTATATATATACAAATTAAATGATATAGTTTATCATTTAATTTGTGTAAATATATATATATATATATATATATATATATATGTATATATATATATATATATACGCACAAATTAATTGATATTTGTGTATCTATATATATATATATATATATATATATATACGCACAAATTAATTGATATTTGTGTATCTATATATATATATATATATATATATATATATATATATACATGTACCGTGCAGTGGAATGCACAGCGCTGGACAAAAAATCGTTGCACTACTTCTCTCGCCGAATGCGTGAAGAAGATAGAGTATTATGAAAAAACATCTTGAACTGTATATTATACTCAATCTGAGTAAAATAAATATATATATATATATATATATATATATATATATATATATATATATATATATATATATATATGTATATATATATATATACAAGTACCGTGCAGTGGAATGCACAGCGCTGGACAAAAAATCGTTGCACTACTTCTCTCGCCGAATGCGTGAAGAAGATAGAGTGTTATGAAGAAACATCTTGAACTGTATATTATACTCAATCTGAGTGAGATAAATATATATAAATATATATATATATATATATATATATATATATATATATAATGACAAGTATATATAAGTATACTGTTTAACTGGTATAGGAGTGTCAGAACTACATTGGAATTGTATGACTAAGATATGACTAAGATGATCTGAGTGAGATAAATATATATAAATATATATATATATATATATATATATATATAATGACAAGTATATATAAGTATACTGTTTAACTGGTATAGGAGTGTCAGAACTACATTGGAATTGTATGACTAAGATAGAGTATTATGAAGAAACATCTTGAACTGTATATTATACTCAATCTGAGTGAAATATATATATATATATATATATATATATATATATATATATATATAAGTATACTGTTTAACTGGTATAGGAGTGTCAGAACTACATTGGTATTGTATGACTATCTGCGTTATATCATCGGTTCATATATATATATATATATATATATATATATTTATATATATATATATATATATATATATATATATATATATCAAAATTGTAACGCAGTGTTTTGCCAAACTGCATGTGTGTGTGGGCGTTTTACTGGAGCAAGACTGAATAGAATATGGACGCCATCAGTTGATTTTATACAAAGATGAGCTCTTCTCACAATTGATAGTGTATGAATCTAAGAAATCGTATTCAATGCTTGCAAAGGCTTGTAAGTTTACTGCCTGAACGTGTGACGTCCTTCATAGTATGCAGTCTGCGGATTTATTAATGAACTCTATTTGAGTGAAATACAAATGATTGATTGATTAATGCACTTAGATGGACTGAACGTTAACCACCAAATACACGCTATCGATTGTGAAACCGGTTTACTGCAAAGCATCAGTATCGCTCCGCATTGAACTGCAGAAAAGATGCATTTCATTCTGTCTAGCGCTCCATCCCAAAAAAAATTAGCTGGTGGTGCAGTGTCTCGGTGTCGCCGGGTCTCGGTATTGCGGGACGTCAGCGGTGCTCACTCTGACAGATCAACACAGTCTTGGTGAAGGCGCGACCTGAGGGTTATCTTCAGTTCACCGAGGGCCGGACTGTTGAGATAGCTAGGGTTTTCCCCCCAACAGTCCTTGTGGCAGCATGGCCGCTGACTTCTAGGCAGTAAGGTTTATCATCCATTCCCAATGAGCAAGGCGCGACCCGGGGAGCCTGGGATATCTCCCAGGTGACGGACTTCGTGTAATTTCTTGCGACGGACTTCTGTAAATACTCCGCCCGCTTAGGCGGATTTACAGAAGTCCGAAGTTACAAGGAAGGGGTAGCCAAACACCTCGAGCAGACCAACAAGCTTAACTCGCACTTTGCTGATGTCGCGTGTCAGTCTCTATTGAAACGCTATGCTGCACACGAATACGAGATGGCCTTGTTACTGACACTGCTTCCACTAATGATGACAATAGACAGGATTGATACCGGCGTAGTGGTAGTAGTAGTATGAGTAGTAGTTTTACTCGTTCGCTTTAAGTGTGTCATTGACACACGTTAAGCGAAAGCGCGCTGCTCAATTTTAGTCTGGCGCCACTTCCAATAGCATTATTTTATAATTTGTTGGATTCATCTTTATCAGGTTCCGTAGTAATGCTGGCGTGGTCTAGGGGGCTACTACGCTGACCATGGTTGTCACCTACCGGGGTGTCGCCGGTCCAATTCCCGTGCTGATCGAGTTATAATAATAATAATAAAAATAATAATAATAATAATAATAATAATAATAATAATAATAATAATAATAATAATAATAATAATAATAATAATAATAATAATAATAATAATAATAATAATAATAATAATAATAATAATAATAATAAAAATAATAAATCTTACCGCTGAGAGTCAGCAGCACTGTTGGGAAAGCCTTGGAATATCTTAATTCGTCCGTTCCGCGGTGCAATGAAGATATGCCTTACGGCGATTCCAAGCTCGTAAGGGATTCACGATGGTCTAGAATTCAAATTAAGCTCGTTGAAAATATTTGGAGTTCTAAGCACAGTGGTAATTACTGAAATGGTAAAAACATATACCGAAAAAATCAGCGCAAAAGGTTGTGGGCAGGGTGTCTCGTGATGTCTGGGGCACATGGTCCCATAACGCCTGTATGCAAAAGGCGATGGGTTCACGGTGCACAAAAATTTCACACGATCACATGGTCGAATCCATGTAGCAAAAGAGAGAGATACTTACACTCCCGCCGCCCGCGTGGTTACTCACGGGCCTTACGGGAGTGCCGGCCAGTCCGAATAGACAGGCCAGCGGATCCCTAAAGCGAGTCACAATGCGTCTGTTGTTACGAGTGCCGAAATCCTGCCAAACGAAAAGAGTCACTGCTTCGACGCGAACTCCGGATCAACTTCAGCCATCCTAGTCTCACAGTTGCAAATAAATTGTTTGTAAGCCTCGGTGTCCGGGAGCTGCCGTCAGGGCAGCGAAGAAACCAAGTTTCGATGTTCCAGCTCAACGCCTAGCTCGCAGTAGACCATAAGTGACGTGTATTGTATTGCATTGGGACCCTTGAGTTGTAGATTAGAACCATTGATATTTCGGCAATGTTCGGCATAGTTGATGAAGGATACAATTACAAAACGATATAATAATCTTGATTCAAGAAACAACTTGCGGATGTCCCAAAAAGATCAGAGCAGCTGACATCGTGCAACACTAAACGGTCGGCGTTTTCTGCAGCTGGAAAGCATGCCTCTTAACGACGTATGCCACAGCGTGAGAAATATTGTCCTGAGGTCTGTCTTAGTTCCGAAGCAACCTTTACGATGACGCTCCTCGGCTTGATTGATGATGGTGGAGAGTGCTACGTCGCCCATAAGAGCTTTCTGAATGCATTGTGGCTCTGCCGATCATCACCGATTTTCAAGTCGACTCCGAGGATGCTACAGGGGTCTTATCCAAAAGAAAAATGGAACACGCTGCAACACTGGATAAAGAAAAAAGCTCGTGTTAACTGCAATGTTTTCCCGCTTAACGAAACGGTTCCCGTAACAGCGAATGTCTAGAACAAATCAAAATACCAAACGGATGCATACGGGAATACGGAATGCATACTTAGGATGGCCCCCAAGGGAAAGGGCCACGCTTTTTTCTATAGACAACTAAGACCATGCCACAGCAGCAGCAGCAACAACAACAACATGGCTTCAGCAGTAGCCGATAAACCATAACCCTATGTCGTTAATTGCCTCACTAAATAAACATGATGCTTGAGTTAAAAAAATCTCCGTATGATATTTATTGATTTCAACCCCCCGTGTTCGACACCGACAAAGCTGGGGTAGAGCATTAGTGGGACCACGGGTGTTTGCATTTCTCCAAACCTTACTTAACAAGTGTGGTAGCACTCGATGACGGATTACGTCAACCCGCAGCACCTCTCTCTATACATCCTGCCAGATGCACCCATCGTGCATCACTTGCACAGCTGGAGCGGCTTTCCATGATGGTGAACACTCGAGTGTCATATGGTTTACGAAATTGGCGAGCCGAAAATAAATCAACACAATTCGTGAACCGGTGTAAACGTCTCACAGGGCAAGTTCAATACGTACAATGTGCCAAGCCGTAGAAGACCACGCAGTGGCGAGCGTCTAGCCGCAAATATCGCCTCTGTAGAGTCGACAGTGTGAAACAATGTCCCGAAACATCGGTTCGGCGACGTGCCCAATAAATGATACCTTAAAGGCTTTCGAACACCTAAACCCGGTGTAGTTTTAGCTCAGGCAAGACCTCAATAACTACGGACCATCTGAATGCAGCTGTGAATGAGCAAAACTGCAGCATCTGAACAACCGAGAACCCTCACGTTATTGTCGAGTAATAGACGTTACACGTGCCATGTGGGACAGTCTGGTGCAGCCTCTGGTTCAAGGAAATCATTGTACTCTACTTGCTTTACTCTACGGTGAACGGCGAGCGTTTTGGTAGCATATTCCTTAATTGTCAGTGGCTCATTTGGACAGAATCGATGGACGAGTGGACTCTGGTTCCAACAAAATGGTGCCACAGCGAGCTAGGCGGCGAGAGCCGGAGCGAGAAACCGGTTTTTACGGATGAAGTATCCCGGACGAGTAATCTCTTGTAACGGGGCATTCAATAGACTCCAAAATATTGCGATGAAACGCCGTTAACTTTTCCTGTGCGTTTTTTAAAGATTACAGTGTGCGCTAATAATCCCACAACTATCAGCGAACTAAACACCATCAGTTAAACATGCATTCATGTAATTGAGTCTGATTTATGTGAGACAAAATTCATCTTGTAAAAACAAAACAGGTTCTTCTCACCCCTCACTGGCATTGCGTTTCGTTACAAATGACATTACCTGTATTAAAATAAAATATTTTAAACGCTCTTGTTTTATATTACTTTAAAGATCTACGACTACATTTTAAACATCCATATATCCTATATTTGATCATATTTTTATGAAACCGTCTTCCCTGGACTGTGATTATTTCAATTCAGTAATTCCTCATTGAGCTTAAAATTTCCATAATTACACATGTTCGACAACTGTAACAATTAAGGGCATTTTGCAGAGACGGCCATCGCCCGTGTGTACCCGCTTTAGTGAGTGCATTAACATCCAACATAGTATATAACAGTGTTTATTGGATTCCTAATATTTAAATTGTGGTGGGAGACTCATCCAAATGCACATCTTTCTAAAATACCCGGCGAAATCAAACAAATCTGTTGTTTAAGCTTGGTTTTGCATTCCTTACAAGGTAGCTCTAATACACATCTAAACAAATGACACAGACTCTGTTATTCATCTTTATTTTTCGAATTCATCGAATGATTTGTCACAGACCTTGTATATGGGTGTGTTACAACATTGTTTACAGCACTTCTGGTAGCGTAAGCTTTGTTAAAAGTAGCCCCAAAGAAGGTACGGTTCCTGGTATAATGTGGATGATATATATGTATAGTCCATAAAAGTTCAATATATTTTCATTTCTCCATATGTTCTCAAACGTTACTATTAGTTCGAGATTCGGGTAGATATTTAAACATTTGAATTTTAAGAAATTGCAATCATTTAACTACACGTTTATATGCCTCTTGAATGAGAAGTAAATAGTTGGATTGAAATCTAACTCTAATTTGGCGCCTTCACATACAATACGCCTGAATTTTGTTATTAGTTTGTATCCATCTAAGAAAAACAGACATGGTCAGAGAGCGAGGTCACGCATCTCGTCTATTGGATATTGCCGATTTGATATTAGATTCGTTTGGTTTTTGCTTAACGACTGATGCTTAAGACTGAACGTTTCAATAGATTTAAATAAGCGCATTAAAACATGTGAAGCATTCGTATTAACGTATGCGGAAAACATCAATTTGATTTTTATCATATCCTGACGACAACGTTATCGAGTTAGTCTTCTACAGTAGCGTGCACCTTATCACTAACAGCTCCAACATAAATATATATATAAAAAAAAGAAAAAAAAAATATATATATATATATATATAATTGTGTCCTGGAAGCTTCTTTTATTGCGAAAGGGCGCTCTCAATGCTAAAAGTTTTGGCAATACAAGTATAATATACCTACAGGGTTACCAGAGTAAGTAAATAAATACAAGTTTGGTTCGGTCTGCCGCTAGAATACAAAGGCCAAAGGCTACTGCGGATAGAATTACCTTTGGCCCAACGTCCACACTTATTGGGCCCTTGAGCAATTGAGTTTAGGCCCCTTTCTCATACTGCTACCTAATGTATATTTATTATCTTAAAGGATTGGTGTATATATATATATATATATATATATATATATATATATATATATATATCATTTGAACTAATAAATATATATTAGGTAGTTTTGCTATAAATATGTGTGGTATATATATAAGTAAGCGTCTCCCAGATAGATATAAGGAGACATAGCAAATTGTAGACCTCGTTTAAGCTTAGTTTCCGCATAGGCGCTAGTTCTCTCGCAATCGAACATTTTGTAGTTCTATGTCGGGCAACAACACCGGTATCATAGATTTTAGTAATATCACTCTGAATGCGAAACAAGACATCACAAAGACCATGCCCCGTTGTAAAAAATATTTGCTTTAGCGAACTCTACTTTATGTCGCTTTCTAAATATTTTTGGGAGACCCTATACGCATATAGATATATACCAGCGGATCAACTACCCGCGTCTCGAAAATAAGTCATAACTACCCAAAAGCGGCCATTATTGGAGCTAACAGAAAATTAACTAGAGGTGCTTGTTCTCCACGTATAATTTCGCTCAGATACAGTAGCGTCTTTTAACTA
This sequence comes from Dermanyssus gallinae, assembly GCA_003439945.1. Taxonomy (NCBI): domain Eukaryota; kingdom Metazoa; phylum Arthropoda; class Arachnida; order Mesostigmata; family Dermanyssidae; genus Dermanyssus; species Dermanyssus gallinae. The sequence continues at coordinate 91,079 of QVRM01005425.1, read as the reverse complement.
GCACTGTGTGCGATTCGTTACCAAAATTCAAACCCTAAAACAAGCACGCGTTAGCTCTCTACTTTTTTCATATATATATATATATATATGATTTTATAATTCGTGTATAGTAGCAGCTGCACAAAAGTACTAAGTTATTTCCAGAAGCACTCGAGCCGACTCCCACGCAAGCCTACTCGAAGAATTCCGTTTCAACATTTGTAAGGTATCTGACTTTTTCCGGGATCAAAAACGACTGTATGTAAAATGTGGGATTTCTCCTCGTGTACAGGCGATGAGTATATGATAATATGTGATACCCAAAAAGCGAAAAATACTCCGTAAGTATATTTTTGGTTCATGCAAAGGTTCCTTGTCATTTTAGTGTCCACTCGTTTCGCAGGCGCCAATGTCAGCATCGGAAAGAGTACTACGCTTATGATAGAGCGGGCATTTCTGCATCAGCCAGTAAGCTCCGCTTTGGCACCAAAACCACCGTTGCTTTCTGAAAAGGCAGAGAAATGGTGAATATAAAGGTGCAAACTCGAGGTGTTTTACTCTACGAGTTCCGAAAAGATAACAACGCCCCTATAACTTGTCGAAACGTCTTTACCGTCTTCGGGGACGACTCAGTAAACAGACCTGCCGAAATTGGTTCCCAAGTTCCGGTCGACCCTCTTTGCTGTAAGACTACTGAGCCTGAAAGATACAACAAATCGACGAGTTACTATTTACAAATTGGCAGAAGAAGTTGAAGTTGGCCAAACAACCATTGTCAGGACGCTCAAAAACATAGAATTACTTCGAAGCACAAATTGGAGCGTATGCGCATCGTTCACTTTGCACTTCTAAGAAGGAACCAGACGATAAATACGGATCTCTGTTACCAACTACTCCTATCTATTCAGTCGTCGAGGTTTCAATGGTTATTTATTATTCCGTTCGGCATTGTTATTTACATTGCATTACACGTGTTTATTAAGTCTCGAAAACGGCATTCGTTTTCGTTTATCTTGGACATATATAGAATATGTTGTATATGCATCTCTGGAAAATGTCAGCGACCTAATGTCCAGATAGCTGGCGCTAACCGACACGTTTAATGATGATATTTGGTGCAGATGAGGCCGCAAAAAAGTGCAGCAACACTCATCGGAAGGATTATGAAATCCAGTGCGATGGCACAGTTTGTAAAGGAAATTATGTACAGAGAGAGACGGGTGAGAATGTGACGCTTCGAAGAGCGGTTCCATCCATGTATCGTCCAACATTGCCGGTACTTTGTAGAGAGGCTTCTGGCACTTCTCTCATCTTCTGCCCAAAGTACCTACGGAACTCACGCAGTGACGCGGTAGTCGGAAGTTGAAAGCGGTTCACCAGATTCTCGATGAACGGCGTCGTTCTCGACAGACTATAAGTTAGCCTGTTTTATACGTTTCTAGGAAGACCCAAAACTCTCGTAAGGAACGTTGCCTTGACCGTGTCAAGAGCACTAAGTTGCTGAGCGTATAGATGCTCATAGATTAATGTGATACCATATAATGCTATCAAGGCCACTTTCAGGTTGAACAGTATTAGAGCTGTTTTTACTGAGAGCTTCTGTGGAGCCGGGGTTAAAGTCATAGCGACGATGTTGCAATTAATTCTCTGAGATATGTGGGCTAAGAAAGAAGAGCCGCTTGGCGTTAGCTTAACACCTAGATAAGTAAACTCCGAGACAAATTCTACAGAAGCACCACCCAAGCTAAGCCTATTACTTCCCTTCAGGCGTCCTCCGGATCTAAACTGCATAGCCTATGTCTTCGGTACGTGAATCGTTAGACCATTGTGATTGCTATATGTATCCAGCATCCTCAGAGACCTTTTTAGATCCATTGGCACTCTACTGTACACTACAAGGTCATCGGCATAGAGAATTATGCGAACACAGGGTTAGTGGTCATTGATGAGGCCCGGTAGATCACTGAGTAAGACTAAGAATAGCGGCTGAGATAATTGTCCTGGGGATAGCCGGTGGTTTGCAGGAAAGGCTGGTACTCCTGAATGCCGTCATCTAAAATGACCGAGTTTGCTGTCAGGATAGCTGCCAATATTCGCAAAACTCATGGGCCCACGCCCGCTAGCTTCTCCATGACAATATCTCTAGGGGCAGTTTAGCCGCCGTGTAGATTACAAATACAGCGTACAGTGCGTGGTGCTTGACGGTGACCGAGTGCTTTACGTCGTCTAAAAGCTCCTGGGATGCTGCCATTGTCGAATGTCTGGCGCGCAATCCATGCTGTTCTGGAGAGATGATTTCTCTTGTCTTGAGATAGAAGCTAAGCCGGTGTGCCAGGAGACATAATACAATCTTGTAGATGCAGCTTTTCTTTGCAATGCCTCGCCAAAAGGATGGACAGAGCGGGTCACCTTTGCCTTTGGGGATGACCGTTAGCAAACATTCCGACCAGGTTGCTGGAATTTCACCTGTTTCCAAGCACTTGTTAATGAGTGCTGTCCAAAGGGGCGTTAGGAAGACAGTTGCCTTTATATGTTCATTCCGGACGAGGTCGGGTCCGAAGGCCTTCTTATTCCTTAACTTTTCAATCGCACTTTGAACTTCCATAAGAGAGAATGAGCCATCTATCTGCTGGGATAGTAGACGCTTGTAGTCGTCAGATAATTCTCACAATAACAGTATAATCGCAGGTGTGCTATCTGTTGTAAATGCGTCGATAAATCGAGGTGTCAATACTATTCTAGCAGCGGACAAAGTCAGAATATAATTACCGACATAAAGCTTTAAACTGGAATTGTTTAAAAACAAAAAAACGGGTTACTTTTATCCTTTGCCGAACTCGAAAGCGTTATAATCAAACTACCGAGACTCGTATATTGTTATCATATTAATATATACTACACATTTGTCTGAGGATGTTAAGAGGTCATCCCTACTTTGGTGTTGATAGAAAAGATCGATGAATCTTTCGCAAACCTACTGTCCCGTAACACGCAAGAACCGGTACTGTGCTTATTAAGGAAAAGTATTGTGGTGGATTCGATATATGCGTTTTTTCGGTTATAAAAGCCTTATAGATCCTTAATCGCGTAGATCTACAAATGTACGTCTAACTGCAACAAAGCTACACAAACGAAGTGTTCCACAAAGAGGCCTTGTGCCAAAAATGTTCTCCTTCCGTGGATTAAACTGGGATGATCACGAAGGTTTACTAACAAAGATAAAAAGTTTTGGTAGTTGCCCTTGTGTTTTACCTAGTGGTATTTATTGCATTTTGTGCAATATAATAATATAAATAATAATAAATAAATAAATATTATATATATATATATACCTAGTGGTATTTATTGCATTTTGTGCACTATATATATATATATATATATATATATATATATATATATATATATATATATACGAACGACAGAGCAGAAAGATACAGCTATAAACTATGCACTGGTGACTGGTGAGCCATATATAAGGTAGCAAAATAGGTTTCTAAATGTGCGGTTTTAAAATCAACGCCTGACGACGCGGAATACTACATCAATAAACAAGTTATTCCCCAGGTAGTCCCTTATAAAGAATTGAGTATCACATTCGAT
>QVRM01005425.1:0-85000 GCA_003439945.1 Dermanyssus gallinae | reverse complement strand
GGATCGGCCGGAGGGATAACGGGGGGGGAATAGGGTAAAGTGGCGGCACATCGGGGTTACAGTGGGCCGGGTGGCGGACGGGTGGGCAGAGGCGTAGCCTGCCTGTTGGAGCTGTGCTAGGAGAATTGCGACAACGCCAACAGCAGCAACAACAACAGCAGCAGCAGTAACAACAACATCAACAGCAGCAGCAACAACAACAACACCAACAGCAGCAGTAGCAACAACAACAACAACAATGACGACAACGACGAGGGTGGTGATGGGGGTCGCGACGATGACAACAAATACAATACCAACGACAGATACCAATAACAGAAACAGCAGCAACAACAACAACAACAACAACAATGACAAAGACAAAAACCACAACAACATCAACAACTGTAAGGACGACAATGATGACGAAGTCGCCGCCGACCACGACGACGACAATGAAGACAACAGTGACGATGGCAAGACGACCCAGCTGATTAGAGTTACGGTGGCAACGGGGGCGTCCTGCGTCAGGCCTGTCGTTCGTATCGATGGCTGTCTGGCTGGCTGGCCGGCCGGCCGGTTGGCCGTCTAGCTGGCGTGCTTAACGCGTGCAACTGAACTAGCAGTAGCAGCAGCAGCAGCACGGCAAGCTTAATACGTATGTACGTCTCTCGATCGACGTCGTCGACGTCGACAACAACGACGACAATGACGACGATCAACGGCGTCAACCCAATATAGAAGAGATCGAGATCGGGGACGGGACGCGGGGTACCGACGGGCGGGGGGGGGGGTGAGCGGGAGAGGAAGAATAGATTAGGGAGAGGTGGTAAGATAGGGGTCATAAGGTAAGGGAGAACACAGGAGGCAAAAGGCGTACAGAGGAATAGCAAGCGGGAGAGGAGAGAGACAGAGTAAAAAAGAGAACGCAACAGGGAGAGATATAGCCATGGGGATGGGACGCACGGCTAGCAGGCGGGGTTCAATCGGTCCGTTGGTTGCGGGCGCGATCCGTAAAAGGGAAACGGCGCTACCCCCGCCGAGGCTAGACAACCTGGCAGTCAGGCAGGCAGGCACGCAGACAACCAACCAACGAGTCACCCCCTGCCGTCGATCGTTCGGTAGTCGCCCCAATGTGACGATAGAAGCAGCAGCAGCAGCCGCCGCCACAAAAGTAAAATCAACTAGAACGTTACTGCTGCCACAGCGCCTGTTGCCGCTAGAGACGTTGCCGCCGCCGTCCCAACCAAAGCAGTAGTGCCTTCTCCCCTAAAAAAAAACGCTTTAAGTTTACAGCAGCATTTTGCAAATACATTCTTTACACACAAGACATTCTAAGTGTTTGTGTCTAGTATTAGCTATTAGTAAATATAAATTTGGCATTATATATACGTTGGTATATATATAAATATATAAAACAGCAAAGATAGAAGTAATAGTTTGTGTGTGATATGCCTACAGGAACTGGAATAGACCAGTGATGGTGACCCTTGTTGCTGTTGTTTATCAGTTCATCAACTGTATGCCCAGATAAAGAGTTCTTTCTGCTGGAGAAAATTTCTGTTTAAAAATGTATTTTGCTAGATAAACGTAACTATACAAGTAGGACTGTCCAAAATAGTAGATCATTGGGATGAGGCATTCGATTTTTTTAAAATACCATTTAAACTTTTGGATCTACCGGTACGAGCAAACATCTTCTCTCGCTTTTTCATTCATCTGCTATCCTCTGTGGAATGACTGATAGGCAATTTAGCTGAACAACAGTAAACTTACTAGTTGAATCTTCACAAAAAATTATATGTATGTATTACTAATTAACCTGACAGCCTTGTTTGATTCTGAAGCACGTTAGTTGCAAAGACAATGCCCGCACTAGAGATACATTATCAGTATCGTCAACAAGTATAAGACAAGTCTCAGAGGCCTCTAGCCCTTAAGACATCTATAGTCAACAAGACGACTGTGATGACAGCCACTCAAGTTATCATTCTGCAAGATGGGAAAGGTTCTCTAAAAACCTTTGAATCTTCAAGATTTTGGTTCTTTGGAATTAGTTCCTCTCTTGTCTCCAGCACCAATGTCTACTTGAGATCTGGTAGGCCTAGATGAAGCGATGGTTTGCGATAAATGCAGGCCCGGCCTTTTGGACCCGCTCGATAATCTCAGATTTAAAGGTGTAGCTCGACATACGTACAGAGTCACTTCTTAACGCTCTGTCCCATTCCCTTACGGGGCACAGAACTTCAGGAAATACATACGCATTGCAGGACAACGCTGGTCTAGAAGCAGATATTAGGACGAAGCTATAATAAAAATAAGAAAATGGTAGCAACTTTTTGAGCCGACGAGGAGTCCACAGAGGTGTGTCTTACTACGTACTACACGTGACAAAACATCGTCCAAATCTTATAACATATAATCTGTGCAAAAGCGTCCCTCTCTTCAGCAGACGTGTAGGGCAATTGCAATCACAATAATCATAACCCCATACGATTCACAGACTTAAACTCGCTTCGAGGATTTACAATAACTCTAGCCATTGTTTAAAAGAGCTGCCTGAAGTTCAACCAAAGCGCTTTAACTATTTACTGCTAGCAAAATTTAATAATTATTTAAATATCAAATCTCAGTATCCTGCATACTAAGAGCGTACTCAAGACTACGGACACTCGCCTCACGTACCAGTATATATATGTGCTTGTAACCAATATGTTTCAGAGTGGAACCGGGCTTATAGTGCTCTTCCGCAGGACCCTTTGGAGTGCTAGGCGGAGGAGAGAGGTTCAAATCTCTGCTTTGTTGCTCACAGATGACATTGTGCTTTTGGTGCGATGGTACAGCGACTTTTATTATTGATAACTTAATTGTTTTTTTCGTACGATAAACATGACATAATCATTCCGTGAGGACAATGCCCATGTACGCAGCGTAGACTAAAGAAAATGTTAGACCTAGCCTCCCAGATTGAGAAGAAATTTGATCTAACATCTAATCTAAGAAAGAGTGCGAAATTGGTGTTCTCAAACAAAAATTCGAAAACGCCAGTCCACCTCGAGAAAGAGGGGCAGTCTTTACCGGTAGAGAGGCTATATAAATTCATTGGCATCGATTTGTCAGACTCAAAGTATTATCTACATAGGCGGGAGGCTGTCTGGAGACAAAGAGCTAACACGCTTGAGCGTCAACTGGGATTTTCATAGGTTTTTAAATCTATAATAAACTTTAAAGATTATTACAAAAATAAGGCTATAGCGGTGTCAACACTTGCCTATATAAATGCATCTACCTATGCATGCAACGACGGTTACTTTACAGAAGACCAGCTCGTGGCAGCCCCAGGTTTGAGGGAAGAAGACCAGCTCGTGGCAGCCCTAGGTTTGAAGGAAAAAGACCAGCTGATGGCAGCCCTAGGTTTGAGGGAAGAAGATCAACTCGTGGCAGCTCCGGTTCTTGCGCTCCGCCCAACGCACCATGGCGTCTGCCGCGCCTATAGAACTGTCAGCACGGACGCTCTACTAGTACTTGCACGGCAACTGCCCTGGGATATTTTGGCAGGAGAGCGCGCCGCTCGTTATCTTGACGGCAACCTATACTTCGACCAAGCAAGGGCAGCAACCCTTGACGCGTGGGCGCGGGAATGGGCCACCCCAGGTTCGGACACTTCCCCGGCATTATGGACCCGCACCCTAATCCCCGTTATTTGCTTTTGGCTGGACGCCGCAGGGCCCCTCATCTACTACGTTACGCAGGTTTTCATGGCGCACGGACAGTTCCAAGCTTACATGCTCCGCATCGGCAAATCTGCTACCGGTATATGCGTGCTTTGCGCTTCTGGTACTGTCGATGACGTCGAACATACGGTCTCTGCCTGCACGGCACTCGCTACGACACGTGCGTCTACAGGCTCCGCCCTAATCAACCAGGCGACACCAGCAATCGTCGCGTATATGCTACGCAATCCTGCTTCATGGGCGCACGGATTGAACTACGTCGACACCATCATGAGGGAGAAGGTTCGCCTAGAAAAGCTGCGCCGAAACCGCTTTGCACATGCGCAGTCGGCAAACAGTCGAGACGAAGGTTTCCCGTAAGGGGCCAATGCAAACCAGCCCTCAGGTGAAGGATCTCCCTAGGTTTGGGGGCAGAGGACCCTAGGTTTGGAAGAAGATGATCCAGCTGGTGGCAGCCCTAGGGTTGGGGGAAAAAGACCAGCGTGCACACTTCAGACAGACTCGTAGAGCGCTGGTATATATATATATATATACATACATATATATATATATATATATGGGTCTGCTGCGTCTCTCTCGGAAACAATATATACGTAATAATGAAGAAGGTATTAGGTTCTGCAGCCCATAGCGCATGACTCACATGTTTCGTAACATTTTTGTAAGATATATTGGTTTATTGTTATTACACACGCGTGAGTATTATTTTGGCTATGTCAGAGTCCTCGATTTTTTGTCGCTGCCCAAACTAACTAAAAAAATAACGGACAAAAAATAAACGATGCTAATAAAGAACGTTTTCAGTTCCACCTAATAACAATGCATGGTGTTTTTATTTTGACCGGAAAGAATTGCTCCCTGTTTGAATCAGGTAACAAACTTCAACCGCCAGAGCCTTAACCAGGTGACCACGTAGCCTTGTTCTTTTAAAGAGCATATATTCAAGATTGTTAAATGTATAATGAATGTATGTATAATACATTTAAAGCAACGTTAGAGGTTACTTTGTAGGTGTTCAACCAACAAAAAATACCTACAAAGAATCTATTCGCTTAATAGGAAACAAAAATGATTCAATTAACAAATGGACCAAACAAAATGTCGCGTCTTTACATAGGGAGATGTAAATTTTGAGCCGAGGGTCAATTGTATGCCGACTTTATTGATTGTATTAAAGTCATTGACAAAACCCCCTATCACTTACTTATTCGATCCATTTCGACACGCTGGAGCGGGTAGTTGTCTTCTACGAATGCTCCCCAGCTTCCTTGCTGAAAATTGCTTTGAAGTAAGCATAAGAGACAAGGGCATCTTGCAGCTGAGTCAAAACATGGGGACGCCTCAAGGGTACCCTCCCAGCTCTCGCCTGGCTTTTCCCATACTCATCGCAGATCCGCCATGTTAGGAAGAAGTTTAGAAACGTCGTCGTTATGTATGCGGATGACATGAAAGTGACCCACCTAAAGCGCGGTGCCACTCGTCGAACTGTCGGCGACGCAGTAACTTACCTTATCGTAAGGACCCTGAAAATAAATTCGAGGAAGACCGTTCGCCGTGCAGGTCGTTTGGCTGCAACCGATGTAACACCTTCTTGTGGCCAACCGCTGGAATTGGTTAACTTTTTCCCATATTAAGTTGAGACTACACTATATGGGAACGACCTGTACCTAGCATATTGGCGACAGGTGTCAGGCGTCTATAGTCTCGTCTATGCGCACAGAGGTCCGCGGTAAGCAAAGTCCTTTGCTTACAGCGGACGGCAAGAAGCCGCTTCGTGTACTTGCTAGCGGGTTGCGGGCCAGCAGTGGAAATAATCAGAGTCAGGCTTAGGTCATCTATTACAGTATCACTTCTGCAATTTTTGTTGGAGTGCCAGGGAAAAGTGACCGACGCCTCGGCAGAGGTAGCGCAGTTGGATGTATACCTCGCCAGGGAGCTTGGGGATAGAATGGCATGCACTACCCGGCAGGTGTACACAAGATACAGTGTGCATGGTTATCATCACTTGGTATGTTCGACTCAAGGATTTCACCAAGTTAGCGATCAATGTCGCTGCCAAAAGTGCTTCACAATATATAGGAATCGTGACCCTTGCATGCCGCGTACGGCAGAAAACCGTTTTGTGTTCTGCTAGTAGGTTGCGGACCGGCAGTGAAAACAACAGAGTCAGGCTTAAGTCATCTATTACAAGGCAATGTTTTTCATGCTTGTTGGAGTGGTAGGAAAAAGTGACCGAGGCCTCAGCAGGGGTAGCGCAGTTGGGTGGCGGCGTGGTCTAGGTGACTCGTGCGCTAGTCATGGTTGTCATCTATCGGGGTGTCGCCGGTTCGATCCCTGTTGTTGGTCGAATTTTCTTTGAGCGATGCTCATTGAGAATAGAGAATAAACTATACCGCTGAGAGTCAGCGGCCATGCTGCCACAAGGACTATTGGGGAAACCCTAGATATCTTACCATGTCCGGCCCTCGGTGCATTGAAGATATACCTCAGGTTAAGTGCCAAGCCCGTAGAGGACGGAGGGTAGTCTAGAATTAAAAACAACCTCCTAAAAAAAATTTTAATTTTAGGGGTAGCGCAGTTAGATGTGTACCTCACCAGGAAGTTTTGGGGTGCAATTGCATGCACTAGCCGGCATGTGTACACAAGATACATTGTGCATGGCTATTATCACTTGGTTTGTTCAAATCAAGGATTTCACCATGTTGGCGATTATAACCGTTGCCGGTTCTGCTCGCAGACGAGCGCTAAGTAGCACGCACCGCGCTGCCAGACGCATCGACGGTCTTTGCACTTCTTTGCACGATGGGACGGTCGCTGAAGCCATCTTAAAATGCATACTTATTGCGAAATAAACATTCACCATAATTACAGATCAGACCATCAGCCGCTCAACCAGGTTCTTCTACTATGACCCATGTATACGATAAGAAGCACGATTTAAAACTTGGAAAGATTCGTCTTTTCCAAGTAAACGTCTTTGAAAATACTGCGAACATGGTATATACATCATTAGTGAACTGGTGTATTTATCCCTCTTACTTATGTTTCAGACGTTTGTTTACTGGTCGTTCGTATTGACTAGATCAAGTGTTCAGCAAACAAAAAAATAGAGCCTGTAACTCAAAAGGTTCTCACCTTCAGTATTTTTCGTCTGCGACCGCAACCACACACACACACACGTTCAAGAGTGCATATGGTAGGTAATTATTATTAGAAGGTTACTGCAGAACGTGGCACTTTTTTGATACTTTTTATTCAACGTTTTCAATAGTGATGGAGAGATAGATTTTGTACCCGATATGAACGCAGAATGGTCAAAAATATCATATAGCTTTCGATATGCGGCAACGAGACAAATACCTATTCCGCGCTATGCGGGGATCTTGTTGTCCCGGGAACTTGGCGGGAAACTTGAGGGAGAGGCGCTGCATCTTACGGCGATTCAACGATCAACGGCGGAAGAGATCGCGATGCAGCGCTTGCCGTGATACAGCGGCTCTAACCGTTAGGTCAAATCCGTTTAATACAATACATGTCGGCGTCTATGGGAGAGGGGGGCGTACCTGTATTATTAGATTAGAACCTCTATCGTTACGGACGTCTGCATTTGTTTGAATGACGCAGCGTGTAAATGTCGGGTTTAAAGCAGACCTACCACGATTCGTTGAGCACTCTTGTTGTAGGTGTACCAAGGTATTATTATTATTATTATTCTGCACGGAGAGAGTGCATTGGAGCCCGGCGCCGATACACTAGGGCCCGTGGGAAGGCCAAAAAGGCGAGAATGGAATCGTCTGAGCAGGAGTGGCGGGATAAAGCAGATGATCGCTGGCCCGAATACAAGGCAACACGCGTGAACATGAAGACCACCATCAGAAAGAGTAAGCTTCGGTGCTGGAACCAACTGATCAAGGAGATCGAGCAGAACGAGTGGGGAAAGCCCTACAAAATTGTGATGGACAAACTGGGCAAGAGAGCTCTAACGATCCCACCTGATCTCGTAGAAGCCATTGTGGCTCACCTTTTCCGGTGCAGACGGAGGAAGGCAGAGACCCTATTATGGTGAATGAGGAGGATATTCCTCCTGTAACGCTCGAGGAGGTCCAGCGAGCAGCTGAAAGGATGTCAGAGGGCACGGCTCCAGGACCCGACGGCATACCCCCGGAGGCGATCAAATGTCTAATGAAGGAGTGCCCATCGGCCTTTAAAACGGTCGTAGACGCACTTCTAAGAGAGGGACGGTTTCCAGAAGAATGGAAGAAGGCCCGCCTGGCTCTTATCCCAAAGCCAGGGAAGGAGCCATGCTCGGCCTCAGCCTACAGGCCCATCTGTCTTCTTGACGCAGTTGCCAAGGCCGTAGAGTCAATACTCGCGAGCAGACTCAATGACGCGATCGAGGAAAAGCAAATCTCGCTCTCAGAGGATCTGTACGAGTTTGGTAAAGGAAGGTCCACGCTCCAGCCCATTAGCAAGATACTCGCTTAGGCCGAAGAGGAGAGACAGAAGAGCCCCAGAGTTCGTAATCTTTGCCTCCTGATATTGCTGGATGTAAAGAATGCGTTTAACAGCGCAAATTGGAGGGTGATTCTGAATGCGGTGGAGAAAAAGGGAGTACCAGCGTACATTCCCGATTAAGATGGCTTAGTGGCAAAGCCTTTGCCTTGCATTCGGGAGGACTGGGTTCGAGACCCAGACCGGCCACTCTTAAATTGGTTTGCATGGTTTCCAATTTAGACAAGGAAAATGCCGGAGTGGATTAAAATTAGCCATGACATGAAAAAAACCGTACAACAAAAAAACATTCGGCGTATGATAGCGTCGTATCTGGCCAAACGAAGTGTGAGCTACGACGGCAGGGAGTACGCGATGACTGCAGGTGTACCACAAGGCTCCGTGCTAGGACCTACGCTATGGAACTTAGCGTACGACGGCGTGCTAGAGATAAGCAGGCCTCGCGGTGTTGAGTTCGTCGCCTATGCCGACGACCTGGCAATATTAGCCACCGCAAGGGATGCGGAGCTGTTGGAGGACCGAGCAAATGACGCCTTAGATGGGGTTAGCCGGTAGATGAAGTCGCACCACTTACTGCTAGCACCGGAAAAGAGCGAGGCGGTTTTGCTTATTGGTAGAAAGCACTGTCGGGAGCTGGATATCCGTGTGGATGGTCACATGATCCAGATACACAAGCAGGTCAAATACCTGGGTGTTATGCTCGACAGAAACTTAAGCTGTACAGCCCACATTGATTATGCAACGACCAAAACGCATCAGGTTGCAAGCAAGCTCGGAAGGCGCAGAGAGTGCTGGCCATCAGGGTCGCCAGAGCGTACAGGACGGTGTCTACAGACGCTGTGCTGGTAATTTCCCGCATGATACCTTGGCCAAAACGAATAGAGGAGAATATCCTCTTATACTGGGACCAGACACTTAGAAAAGACGATGCAAGAATAAAGACTCTGGAAAGCTGGGAGGCTGAGTGGACTGGGGCTAAACGAGATGCACCAGGGTCGTGGACGAGGTCAATAATCCCAGATCTCATTAAATGGTACCGATGCGAGTACGCGGAGACGACGTACTACCTAACCCAAGTTCTCACCGGTCATGGCAGCTTCCAGACCTACATGGTGATGATTGGGAAGACTGAGGTAGACATATGTGTCTTGTGCGATGCCGGCGAGACCGACGACGTGGATCACACGCTTTTTGCATGCAGAGCTCTTAAGATCACGAGACAGACAACCCGCTCACGACTAGACGTGCAGTGCAATACGACGAGAGACCTACTCTCAGGGATGCTCAGCTCGAAAAAAAGCTGGGAAGAGAGGCGGCAACGCATGGAGCGCCGCCAGGCCGAAGATTGAGATCCAGACTAGCGGCTTCCTACATGCACTGAAGTAATACCACAAGTATCCCGGTTAGGGGGTCACCAGGTTTTTAGTGGGTTTAAGAGTCCCACACTACCCAGACCAAAGGGTGTGCGTTATGCATTTTTGTTCCTGGCCCCTGTGACAAAATAAACAAATAAAAAAAAACACCACTATGCTGAATCTATTAGTTGTTCTGAAAAAAAAATATTATTATTATTCTGGCAGCTTCTCTACACAGGTCTATGCAACAGGCTAGAACCCTTCTCGATTCGGCTGCCCTCACAGACTTAGAAGCCCGATTGGAAACAAGCCGCCGTAGAGCAGTTGCCCTGTGCGGCCACGAGCCCGCCGAAGCTGGACACCAGAAAGAATGGTCAACAGCTCTATATGAGCAAAGGGTCGTAGACCTCATTGCGGGATGCACGACGGACACCGACAAGGCCAGGCTGCGCGCTGTCTCCTCCAAGGGGGCGGGTGCATGGCTACACGCCATTCCCTGTGCCCGGATCGGGACCCTGTTAGATGATGAGTCGGTAAGGATTACCGTCGGACTTCGTTTGGGAACAGACATTGTATACACTCATACCTGCGTCTGCGGAGACGTCGTCGGGCCAGACGGACGCCACGGGCTGTCCTGTATCGTCAGCGCAGGTAGGCGAGCAAGACACCAAGCCCTGAATGAAACCTTCAGTCGAGCTTTACGATCCAGTGGTCTGCCGTGCGTCCTTGAACCCGTCGGGCTAGACAGGGAGAGCGGCAAGAGACCTGACGGGTTGACCTTAACTCCGTTCGAGAGCGGATGCATGCTGGCTTGGGACGCGACAGTTACTGACTCATTAGCCCCTTCATTGGTCAGTGCTGGCGCGGCCCGGGCTAGTCATGCTTCGGCTCTCGCCGAGGCAAACAAGGTTAGAAAGTACCAGAACATCGGGTACCCGTACAAGTTTTATCCCATTGCCTTCGAGACCCTTGGCGGGTCCGGTCCATCCACTCAAAGTTTGCTACAAAAGGTCGGGAAACGCCTGATTCTAGCCAGCGGAGACAAACGAGCGGGTGATTTTCTCAGACAGCGCCTGTCGCTGGATGTGCAACGGGGCAATGCGGCCTCGGTTCGGGGCACTCTCCAGAAATGGCTGGTCCCTACACTGGACCCCACGTAACACTGCACACGTTCGCAGGGACTCAAATGTCATGTTCCCACCCTGAATGATTGATTACATTGAAATTATTATTATTATTATTATTATTATTATTATTATTATTATTATTATTATTATTATTATTATTATCATTATATTATTATTATTATTATTATTATTATTATTATTATTATTATTATTATTATTATTATTATTATTATTATTATTATTATTATTATTATTATTATTATTTTTTTTTATTCTCGACAGTTCATGACTTGAATATTGCAACTATGTGTTCAGGTTTTTAACCTATTTTAAGGTTAAATTTGATGATTAAATAAATTGCCGCAAGGTTAACCGTTAGAAATCAGCTTATTGCACGTCTTACCATCTTTTGCATTGGGCATCTCCAAGATATTCCTACAGTCTACATTGCTGGGTGCCACCTTGCATGGATTAGCTAATCGACGTATAAAGCGTGTATGCATATAAGGTTCCTATATTCGATGGCGACGCATAGCCCCATCCCGAGACTTAACTGGTTTTGTTCTAACCTGAAATGAGATTCATAATTTGTAGCAGTGAATGATTTCTACTTTTCGTTTCTCTCCTCGCGTTCAAAATTGAACATAATGCATATATATGGTTATGCGTATATATACGCATAACCATATATATGCATTATCATATACGCGGCAATCACCAGAGTCATTAGCAAAATAATGCCATCTCTACTCTCGCAGGCGTTGAGACCCCTTCAAGACAAAGAAACAACCTGAAAATAAAGAGATTGTAGATACGCTTCGACATTCAGTTGAATCGTTCTCGCAAGAAGCGCTTTGTGTGTCTATGGAATGAGGCGATTATAGATACTGGCAGAAAAGTAAGGGCCAAGGGCACTCGTGAGCGAACCGCTCGCGTCTATGTAGTGTCGTGGCGGATATCAAAAAGCACCCGCCAGAAACAAAAAATGCAACTTGATTTTTTTTCATTAGAATTGCGAAAATATAAAACCAACTTCAATTCTCCTTCCTCTGACTATGACTTCACAATGCAATCTACTGGTGCTCGCTGAGACTTGGGTCACAGATTGCGGTTTCCGGTTGGTATAGGTTGGCTAATATAATGTCTTGCGCAACAGACTGAAAGTCCTGGATGAGCAAGCGATGGCGCTGGTGTACTACATAGCAATAAACTTTGTAATATAGAAGTACAATATTATACATAGGGGACAACTGCGTTGTACATGCGGGAAGCTCTGTAAATATAATATAATTGCAATGTATTCTAGCTTCCGCAGTATGTGATTGGTCTTCACAGCCGAGAAATTCACCTACGTAGCTCCGCAAGGAAGGAGGTCTAACGATAGATATATTGGCCACAAACGCCAGGCATGATAGCAACAAGTGCAAAGGTTCACAAATAATGCCCTGTGGGCTTCGGTACCAGACGAGAGCTTCCAGTCGCAGTGTCGCTCATAGTACATTATCAGGCCTATAATGTGAAAAAAAACGCTAGTCAATCGTGGCGTTTAACCGCAGGCCGAACGGTTAAACGCTTCGATTGACTCGACCCGCTTGCTGGAGCTCTCGTATAAGGTTCTCCCTGCCCCCTAACGCCTTGAATGTCGAAGTCTATGCAACGCGAGTTCGAAATGTTATAGTGCATAACGTGTACCCCAATTGACCAAATTCCGAAAAACTCGTTTATAGATCCAAAAATACCGGTCTCTGAAACACTGTATGGTTCATGCGTATATCCTAGCAAAATTAATTGGAAATGACCTTCCAACATATAAATACCAGTCATCTTTTAAAAGCAACCACTTTTAAAACTTTTAAAAGCAAAACCGAGCAAGATGGCTTAGTGGAAAAGCCTTTGCCTTGCATTTGAGAGGCTTGGGTTCGAGACCCAGACCAGCCACTCTTAAATTGGTTTTTATGGTTTCCATTTAGACAAGGTAAATGCCGGAGTAGATTAAAAATTGGCCATGACATGAAAAAAACGTACACGGGCATTAGTCGTACGAAACAACAAAAAAAGCGGTGCGGGAATCTCTCCATCTCTCGCCACTCTGCTTCCTTAGCAACGCGTCGTAGTAAGACCTACTTACTATCTCATTAAGCAAGCAACCAACTGTCTCGTTCTTTTCATCGCCAGGCTCATTGAGGAGTCGGTGATGGTCTGCGTGCTGGACGAGGCGTCGCCAGAGAACCGCACCGAAGTCATGGCCGAATCGCTAAAGGGCTCGTGCGTTGATCGGTGGTCCGACAAGGGCGTCCAGCTAATCTTCTTCGCTAACCTGACTGTCGGCTCTAGCTCGGATCATACGCCCGCCGACGGAATGGTACACATCTGTCTCTCGCACTGGGCTCATCTGTCGACAATTATCGACGACCTAAATCAACAGCCGATGGGCCCGGTGAGGCCGGCCAACCTGAAGGAGCCGGTCTACATTAATTTTGAGTAAGTCTCTTTGTGCTAAACTTTGGCGTTATGTGGCTGGCGTGCTATCGCACTTGATTAATAAATAAAAAAACAACACCTTCCAAAAAAAGAATTTTGTTTCTTCTAGTGTTTTTGTTTGAATGTGGGATTTGTAGACAGGGCGGCTTAAGTAATGAATCACCACGCATATGAGCGCAATCCCAGTGAAATACTAGAATAGAGGAGAAAATTAATACTACACTACTGCAAAATAAAGCTGAAGGTTAGATGACTATTGAAGTTACCTGAAAAGTCAGCATTCTAAAAAATATTAAAGCCGACGAATCTACTTTTAAGAGAGTAATTAAAATATTTCTATCGGACGCAAGCTATGATGCACAACTCGTGGACAAAACTAGAGCAATGGATATATCGACAAAACAACCTTCTCTTTGTGTCCCAGCTCCAACATGGTCCGGGCCGAGGACGGTTCTTTGGAACATTGCCTACGACGGAGTTCTGCGCATCCCCGACCTGCCGGAAGAGGTTCAAACGATTGCATACGCTGACGATCTGGCGATGCTGGTGACCGCAAGGCGGGAAACATCGCTAGAGACGACGGCGAACCTCGCTCTGGACATAGTCAACCAATGGATGATATCCAACCACCTAGAACTCTTACGGAGGCGCTTTATCTGAGGGGCTGTAAGAAGACCTGCGGAATCAACCAAGAGGTGGCAGGCCACCCCATTATGAAGAAACAGGCAAAATACCTAGGTGTGCAGCTGGACACCGGCTTTACAGGAAAGGCGCACATTGAATATGTCGCCAAGAAGGTAGCGCAGGTCTCACGCAATCTCTCAAAGATTCTGCGGCCCCGGTTTGGGCCGACCTAGACCTACGGACCCAACGTAACCGCCAGGCCCTCCGTGCCGCGCAGCGCGCCATGGCTATGCGCGTCTGCAGAGCCTACAGAACCGTTAGTACTGACGTCCTGCTTGTGCTATCGCGTCAGCTCCCGTGGGATCTACTCGCGGACAAGTGTGTCAAGCAGAGGCTGGATGGGGATCTCACTAGGACTCAGGCGGGGGATTCGACGCTTCACGACTGGGCCTCCACGTGGGTCAACCCCCTCATGGCGACATACGGGGTAGAGAAGACGCGACAGGAAGAGGCCTGGAGGGAACGGGGATTATTCCCTTTTTTCCGGGGATTGCACTTAGAACGAGTCTACGACTAGTTTATTAAATGTTTCATTTGTTAATAGTCAAATATTAGTTGTTACTGTTACGGCATTTCTGGCAGTCCTTCCCCCGGCGATGGAAGCGATCCCACTACGGCCATTGCATTGCCACGTTGAACGTTCATGGAGATACGCTGCACCAGGTATTCTCCGGCTCGCGCGTCTTTCGTCACAGCAATAACCCTTTTTCCGAGCTCCTTAAGGAACTTGACGGTCGCCTCACCCATTGGCCCCAACGTTTCAATGGCGATCGGCTAAATTATGTATCACGGCGACAGCTCCCTGTATTTCAACAATTTGGGACTTTCAGCAAGACGTGCGCTCGCGCCAGCTTCCCGACTTATGCGCGCAATGTAACTGCTGGCAAGTGTACATGAAACCGTCGCGTCCCATACTAGCAGACGACCCCGTTCCCATGGTGTTAGGGTTTTTCCATCTGGGCGTAGGAGACTGTTGAACATGCTGAGGAGCTCTTTCACTGAAAGCATCTGGGCGCTCTGCAGAGCACGGTGTACGACATCGTTGATGGCGAAATGTCTTGGATGACGACCGGCACTGAACCGGCAGGACAGCGGGTGTTATGCCGTAACGGTAACTTTGGACCGGCATAAGTTACAAATGTGCTCTGCGCATTTAGCCTCTCCAAGCCGCAGACCCGAGACGATGCGGAGTGTGTTATTGTCCAGCATCGTCCCCAGTTGCGGATAAGAGAGGGCTTGTAGCCACTTTCCGCTCATTAAATCAAAAGAAGCCTTCAAGCAAACTTTTCCTTTCATGTCTCGGGTTTGTGTTAGAAGCGCGCCTTGCCTTTTTTTAACACCAAGTGGTCCAGCGCACCCTGAGTTCTTCGCTCGTCGAGCTCTCCCGAGCAAAATCAAAGCCCTGGGGAAGCTGAACGGGGGTATCTTCAACTCCAATCGAAATGATTAAATCCTTAAATGTTGTCATGGATCCAAGTAACAAGATAATGACAAATCCCTAGCACTGCGAATCCAATGATGATGTCTGGGCCCAGGATGCAGATCCCAGGTTAACGTTGAGTAGCCGTTGTAGTCCTGTACGGAGAATGTCGTCAAAATTGTCGAGAAGGTCGGTCCTTTTAAAAGAAGGTGAACAACGCAAGAGGTACGTCAGGCGAGGAGAAGAGAGACTTTGTCGCAAAAGGTATAACGCCGGGTGGGCATCTAGAATTTGAAGTCTGCTGCACCATTGACTGACTTCAACAATTTTTCTGCGCAGAACACCATCCAGCGCCGCATCAATAAGGGGAGCTCCCAGACGCTCGATGTTGTCCTCGGCTGCTAATCAAATGTCGGGCAGTATTGCCTGCAAACTCGAAATAGACTCGTCGCGATGCTCCTCCGACAGTGGAAAGAGCTCGCATTTGTTTGCGTTAAGTGTTAAGCCGGAGCACGCTTGAAATTCCTTCACACGGGTCGCCTTGTTGTACCCCACACATCGACTTGAGCGTCTCCTCTTGCCACAGAAGATATTAAACTCATTTACGCGAAGACACAGGTGAGGGTTGAGCACGAGGCTGCCCCGTCCTGGTTTTGAAGTACTGCTTTGCAACTCCGAGCCGGGAGGGTGTTGAAGGAGATGGTTTTTAGTGGGTATACACGCTCAATGTCCACTATCATTTGAGAGGCTAGATAATAATTTTCGACAAATGTTCGCCAGCTCTTCTACGATGCTCAATTGTACCCGATGTATATCTCTGAGCTGGCTCGCCCTATTAGTATCTTGGAAGTAGTGGATGCGATAATGACGCCGCCAAAAAAGGCTGAGGGTCCAGGTCTCCGGAACAAACATTTGCGACAGGCGGTTCTTCTGGCTTCTTTCCTCGCCGCTCTTTTCAACGAATTATGAATTCAAATTATAAAGACGTTAGCGAAGAAGTTAACGCTATGTAGTTCCCCAATTAATTAGACTACAGGGACCGCACAAGGTGATAACAGGCGGTCAGCCTGCTAATGTTCTTAATATTGGTAAGCGATCTGTCAGACGAAATCTAGTGGCATTACCGGTGCTTACACATATGTGCGCAGATGATCTTGTTTTCTACACACGAAAGTGTAGGAGCCGGTTTCATCTAGAGCAATCGCTTGAATCACTGCAAACGTTTGTTGATCTCAACTCTCTAAAAATATATGTATTAAGCACTAAACTAATAAGGCGATAAATCTTCGCCGAGAAAAGATGCATTTTGCTTGAGTTAAGAATATAATTTATTTAGCTTTTTTTCATACTTTGGAGTTTTCTCAACGCAAGAATTACATTTTACCAAACATGTTGAGGAAGGAGGTCGCAAGGGCACGCTGTTATTTCATAGTACGCCAGAATCTCATTGTTTGACTCTGGATGTCGCTCTTAGCCTTTTTACTTTAGATATTGCGCTTACCACTGCTACCGGGATTCACGTCGTTTGGCCCAAGTATCCAAAGCGAACTTGATAGTATTCGACACAATTAAAGCCAGTTTTCTAAAAATAGTGCGAGTAGTCCTCCGCACTAGCCTCAACGGGCTTGTATAGCTATTGGCCTCGACGCCACTCTTTGTGGAGGACCTTAGAAAGACCTATGCCCTAGCGAGAACGGCGGAGGCCTTCAACAATCATTTTGCTAAATGGGGAATATAAGTTGGCGGATGTTTATTGGCGTTTTTGTGAAACTAAAACGATCACCACTAACTTATGAAAGGGTCCATGCTATAAAAATGCCTACGTTACCGGGTTGGCAATACATGGATTTCATATGTATTGCCAACCCTATATGTAGAAGTTATGTACATTAAATGGGTTTCACGAGATAAACACCGAGTGCGAATGCAAGCTATGTGGAGCGACGAATCATGTGATCTGTATCATCTCCAACAGTGTATAGGAGCAATACCGCTGACGAAAGTAATCAAGTAAAGCTGTTGTACAAATGTGTATAAACTAAATACTGGTTATATATATATATATATATATATATATATATATATATCTGCAGCAGGCTAAATCACTTTTTGATTCAGTCGCTCTTACGGACTTAGAAGCTCGATTGAAAACAAGTCGTAGAGTCGTAGAGCAGTGCTCTGTGCGGCCACGAGCCCGTCGAAGCTGGACGCCTGAAAGATTGGTCGGCAACTTTATATGAGCAAAGGGTTAAAAATCTCACCGTGGGACGCGCCACGGACGCTGATAGGGCCAGACTGCGCGCCATCTTCTTCAAAGGGGCGGGCGCATGGCTTCCTGTGCCCTGCTCGGGACGCTCTTAGATGACGAGTCGGTGAGAATTGCGGTCAGACCTCGTTTGGGGACGGATCTTGTGCACGTTCACACCTGCGTCTGCGGAGACGCCGTCCGACCGGCCGGACGCTACGGGCTATCCCGTATCGTCACCGCAGATAGGTGAGCCAGACACCAAGCCTTGAACGAAACCTTCAGCAGAGCCTTACGATCTAGTTGCTGCGTCCTGTAACCCGTCGGACTGGACGGGATGAGGAAAAAGACCTGACGGTCTGACCTTAATCCCTTTCAAGGACGGTTGCATGCTGGTTTGGGACACGACAGTTACTCACTCATTAGCCCCTTCAATGGTCGAGCCCGGTTGCGTAGTGCATTCGTCTGTGCCTCGCAATCGGAAGAGACACATAAGTGCGCGGGTTCGAGCCCCACTGTTGCACATTTGTATTTATGGGGGTCCGTCTATGAAGCAATGAGAAAAGCAATCCCGTGGACGTTAAATCTTGTCTAAGGGTAAGCCGAAATGTTTAATTAGCCCCTTCAATGATCAGTGCTGGCGCGGCCCGGGCCGATTATGCTTCAGCTCTCGCCGAGGCAGGCATGGTAAGAAAATACCAGAACATTGAGTACCCGTACGGGTTTTACCCACTTGCGGGCGATTTTCTTTGACAGCGCCTGCCGCTGGATGTGCAACAGGGCAACACAGCTTCGGTCTGGAGAACCGTCCAGAGATGATTAGTCCCTACATTGGACCCTTCGTAAAGGTGCACACGTTTGCAGGGACCCAATTATCATGTTCCCACCTTAAGTAATCGATTATAGTGAATTTTATTTATATATATACATATATATTGTAGTAGAAAAATACGATCGGCAGTGGACACCCCTGTGTGACTTCTGTAGTGACTATGAGTTCCCCATATAGTCCTGCTGATAGGACTATTTGTACCGTGTTATATCCCAAAACCTTCCTTCAACTTAGTAATACAACTTTGTTGCACTATATATTTTTTAAAATCTAAAACCCCTGCCACATTCTCTTGTCCCCGCAATGCTTCCACAAAATTACTTAAAAACAAAATATGATCATCTAACCTATGCCCTTTGCTAAAACCGCAGTGCCACTTCCCTATTTTGCCATTTATCTCCAGAACATTCTGTACAATGCTCTTAAACCCCTGCATAAATCGTCGATACGTCATGGATCTCTTACAGATGTAATCGTATTTAGTAACTTATTTTATGAAGTATCATTATCTACCGCCTCCTTAAGAAAAGGAGAAACCCCTCCCGTGTGCCAACCCTCCATGAGTCCGATTCCTGTGGCGCTGAATGTTTAGTTAAGAAAGTCTTAGTTATTTTTTGCCCTAAATCTCTGCAGTGAGCTGCATGAGCTTGTGGCACTACTGGCACATGTGTTGTCTGCTTTTCAGAAACTATCTTAATCTTGCGTGTTTTCTATTTAGAATTATATTTGTCTGAAATCCAATGTATGATCTATCATTCATAATAACTCCGCCGCGGATGGTCTCCTTAAGTCCGGGCAACTTAACTCCCTTGCTGATGTTTTAGCAGATGAAGGGTCTGATTGTGATGCCATCGCGCCGAGTGAAACATGTATGAAGGACTGCGCATTTAAAGTATGAGTAAACTATATGTATAACCGAATAACTATGTTTACTCAATATTTTAGAGGATCTTCTGCCCCGTATTAGCAGATCGCCCTGAACAATTTTGGGCGATGTTTAATGTTAGCATTGTGGCAGACCCTTCACCATGTTGGGCTTGGTGGCGTGGTGGCTTAAGTCTACGCCTTGCAACCGGAGGAGACACATAGGTGCACGGGTTCGAGCCCCACCGTTGCACATTTGTATTTATAGGGGTCCGTCTATGAAGCAATGGGAAAAACAGTTCCGTGGGCGTTAAATCTTGGTTGAGGGTCCAGCCCAAAAACTTTACTTAGACCCTTCACCATTAAAGCATATAGAAGCGAAAGAGTTAACGCATGCTGTTAATTTTGTCACTCGCCCTATTTGAGGCGCCTGTATTGATCATGCCGCTATAGTAATCCTTTCAAGTGTTCCTTTTTTTTCAACCTGCAGAATTTATATATGCCCGCCGCCATCCAGTCGTTTTCTCTATCGTAGATGGCCCATTTCCACCCGACCTATCTTCTGCGGCTGCTTCAACGATTTGTAGACGGCACGATAGACGTTGTATTATTGATTTTCTAGACCGTGTCATTTGGGTCTCCAGGATCAATGTTTATGACACTCCCGATGCTGACTCTGCGTTTGAGGCTCATCGAACTTCACTTCGAGCGAGGGTGCACCTCTGTGACAGAAGCGTTTGCGCTATCCAATTCGCTCGGTCGCGCTCAAGGGGACACTCTTTTTCTTTCTTCCCTGGTCTCCGTTCGCTAAGAAACACTGAGAAGGAGCCCTACCGTAGACTTCGTAGACTCATGACACCTGATAGTGCAATGGCGTATTTGTGTTTGCAAAAACGTGATGTAGGTGCTATCCGTGCAGTTAAAGAGGTGTTCTATAGATGTAATTTTTGACGACCCTAGAAGCGTGTGCTGACGGTTATTGAAGTTTATAAATAAGACAAGCGGTAGAAGTTGTGACGATGCTGAGCTTCTATCTGTCGTGTCCGTAGGCCCTGGCCACTTCCTGACAGACCCTAAGCTCATCGCAGAGGAATTAAATCGATATTTTGCTACTGCTGACACTTCATGGCCGAGTCGCTAGGCTAGTCGTTTTGTAAGCAACCTCTTCTCCATGAATCGTGGTCCACAAAAGACAAGCAATTTGCTCTCGCTCGTGCTCATGGTTCAGAGATAGCGAACGCTATGGAGAACCTGCAAGCCGGTTGGGCCTATGCCGTTATCGGGGTTGCGGCAAAGTCTCTCAAGCTAACGGCATCTTTCATAGCAGGTCCGCTATACAGTGTTTAAAAATATTGTAGTGGCGCGCTTGAATTGACACTGAGAGTCTATTGATTTCGACTCCCCCTAATCAATTCAGCTTTCGTCAAGTGCGTTCGACGGACTTAGCCCTCACGCACCTGTAGCAGTTCATTCTAGAACAATCGAGCCTGCTTACGTGTCTTCCTAGACGTGGCGGCAGCTTTCAGCTACATCAACTACACTTGGTTTTATTTAAATGTTAGCTTATCTGAGGTGTACATCCTCTACGACAGACTGGTTTAAGTCCTATATTCCTTGTAGGTCCCAAATAGTTAGGATGGTCCTATTGAATCAGCCTTGCACAGTGTGGAGGCCAGATTTTGTTTTCTTCATGCTCTTAATTCTACAAAGAAATTCTACTTTTTGAAGGTCAGACGTGACAACTTGGGTAAAGCGATAGCTTTTGCTGATGATACGACGATCTTATTTTAATTGACCCATATGACCTTAATAATGGCATATATAACTTGGTCACTTCGGTCGAAAGGTTACACATTTTTTAGTTAATTCGGCTTAGTTGGAAATACTAGCAAGACGAATACTTTCACCCTTTCGACTGGCTTTCTGAATTCCCTGGCTCAATATTATGAACCGCTCATTAGCGGTCAAGCGTTTCGGGGTAATTCTTCAGGAGACTGTGGCATGGCATCCTCACTTAGACCATTTACCGCCTTAATGTTATGCTGCCATGGCTACGCTGCAGCGTAATTAGTTCTAGTTTGTTCATCGCTTACAAAATTCCGTTTCCGCCAACCCTTTGCTATAGGTTCTTCGTGTGGGGGAGATTTCTGCCAATTCTTTGCTATGGTATCTTTATGTCCTCTGTAGAGCTAAGACCATATCAAATGACACACTGACTGAAGGACACGAGTCTGTCAGCAACATGTTTGTTACTCGCGACTCACTCTCAGTTATTAATATAAGCTATATTTGCTGAGAGCAGCTACCCTCCCCTTCAGAATCTCTCCTGGTCTCATTCCGGCTGAGATTGCTATCCCATTGACACTCAAACGAGTCCGTCCGTTGAGAAGAGCCACCTCATTCGAGACGCCCTGCGCTCATACGAAATCGAGCTCCTACGTTCTATGCTGTCGGCTGCCTTCAGTTTGGAGCTCCCCGCCGAGTTGCCTAAGATCTCTCAAATCCCTGGGGCTATTTGCAGAGAAGTTGAAAAACACCTCGATTATAGTCCCGCAGTATTAAACTGATGCCTGGATATAAATATGGAAAATCCTGTAATAGGATTCTAATCGTACCACGAGCCAGTTAGCTCTTTTGTGCGCTCGTATTTTCATATTTGAGTATTCTCAGTATGTGAATCGAGTAATCTTGCTGTGGTTATGTATACGTTTTACGAGATCTCTTCATTGTATACTTGTGTTCGACATGCTTCATGTGACTGGCCCAGTGTAGAGGGTCTACACTCTATTTCTCTAGTTCTTTCCACCTATTACGTCATTAATTTGTCGAGAACTTAGGCTTTATGCACAGCAGTTCCTTTAGTAAACCCTACTGTCAATTGAAACTGTAGAATATGCGTACACATTTGCGTTTATGTGCGTGTTGTATATTGGTGAAAACGGCAGCGCCCCCACAATACAGTTCAGCCTCAACTCGTCTATGATATGGAATACGAATCTATTCCGCCCTTTATAGTAGCCCGTCAGCAGTATGCGCCGATGTCGTAGAGATCGATGTATTTATTCACTCGAAGTGGGACATATATATATATATATATATATATATATATGCAGCGAGGGGTTTGAAGAAGCCACGGCAGGAGCAGTGTAACCAACTCGTCGTCCGGCAGCCAATCAATACGCTAGGCTGCAGAAGTCGCCGCGCTCAAGTGTGTTGATTTGGCGCGATCTTCGGCAGGTAGTCACAGTCAGTAGTAACAAGGACACAGAAAGTAGGGGAGAAAATAGTTTTCGCCCCTCCTAGCTCTACGAGGCGGCTTTATGTCGTCATCTCGGTCGTCGCTGCATAAGTGAGGCGCGCGTTCTGCATGGAGTCTCGGTCTGCATTGTACGCAGAATGCAACACATACACACTCCTCTCTTGAAGCTCTCCCACTTCCCCATGCCCCATGCTTTCTCTCCTCTCGGTTTATATCGATCCATCTATCTAGCTGCCCATCTATCTATATATCTATCAACCGAGGCCGAGGTCTGCTGTCTCCTAATTTTGTTGTTATTCCTCTCTCTCTCTCTCTCTCGCTCTGCAGCTCGTCCGTCTGCTGGTAATGCTGTTGCCCTCGATGTGAGCGTCATCCTTCAGTTGAAGCCACAATACCGTTCGCTTGCATCCCTTCTTCCTACACCTTTCGCCACCCATATATATATATATATATATATATATATATATTATATACATATCGGCGCCTCCCCTATCTTTGGCGGGCTTGTTACGCACCGCACTTCGTACGATGATGTGTCTCTGTATATACGTGTATTCGTACATACAAGTACACGTAGCTATCTATATGAATTGGCGGGCGGGCGGGCCGATTGAAGATCTAAAGAAGTCAACAGCCGAGTGCACGTAGAAACGCACGCACGCCAGCACGCGTCTGCGTTTCTGCATGCGTACAAATGAACGCACTCAGATAGTGGATATGTAGCGACGGCGTTTCTACCTATCTAGTCACCTACCCTATCTCACACAAGCTCGTGTGCCCAAACACACACTCATACTCTCGTACACGGGGCTCTCAACACAGCACAGGTGATACGCATACACACGCAGGCACACAGACGTAGATACGCTTACGTACATACAAACGCATACAAACGTAGAATTATATATATATATATATATATATATATACACACATAGATATGGACATTCGGAGGGAGCGACGCAGACCGACGTTACCGGCGTTTCTGCAACAGGCAGCAGGAACAGGTTGCCAGTCGAGGTGCTACGCAATGCTGAACAGTCTAGATGAGGAAGGCGAAACAAGCAGGCCTCGAGAGGAAGGGGAGGATCCCGATCGATGAGGAAGCAAGCGACCGACCCACCGATCGACCGGCCAGCGGCCCGACCGAGCGGCCAACGACTGTAACAACAACAACGACAGCATCGGCGAGGCCTTGGCGATCATTCAGATACTGGCGAGACAACAACAACAACAGCAGCGGCAGCAGCAGCAGGAATAACGGTAGCACTGTCATAGCCGACGCTGGCGGCGGCAACAACAACAACAACAGCAGCAACAACAACAACAACAACAGGTAGACAAGGGCACGACAGCCAACAAGCGCTGTGGCCATTCGAGTTGCAGTTGCTGCTATTACTGCTAATATATTTATTTTTTTAATCACACATGTTGTGTAGAAAAAGTACAGTTCAAATATATGCATATGTATACATACACACATTTGGACTTATAAAATAATAGATATGTAAAAGCTATGAAGCTATGACGCGAGCTTGGTTATCTAGACTAGCTAGAGACGGGACTAGGGTGCAAGAGGCAATGTTTTTGTTGTGATTTAACACCGACCTACCTCAGCAATCCATGACTCGCCGTGTGTCGATCGGTTGTTTCTGCTCTCGTACTTAGTTTGGTGCCACTGTCACTCGTTATTACTGCTAATATACGGGCACATTACCGACGCCGGCGGCCGAACGCTCGACCAAAGGCATCATATACCACCTGTCTCGTTGCAGATCCTTTTTTCGCTTTTTTTTTCAGTTAGGAAGGAACGGCGGCTACGGATACTGATAGAACAACGCATACACTGTTGCTGACAGCTTTTGCGTTTTCTTCTCTCTATGTAAAGTAACCAGATTAAATCAAGTTGACCAATGTCGGATTTAGGCTGTGGTGCTGAAAATATCGCAGAGCAGCTCTCTATGAACTCGGTCATATGCTCAGGTGGCACTCGGATAGGTGCAAGGTCTTTTTGCGGAATGAGTTCTATTTCTAACATTCACGTCAGCATGACGATGTTATTCTACGCACACCTATTTTTGTCTAAACCCATTCCACATTTCTGCCCCAAAGATTTGGTTTCCCTTCACTCACTCTTCTAAACTGTTACATAACACTTTCGTTTGTCATCTGTTCACCACGGCGGATATCCTAATAGGACGGAATGTAATCAGGTGAACTCTGTTGGACGTCTTCGTCTCCAGGAGCACTACTCTTATCGACTAGAAAACGTCTTGATTGGAATTAGGCTAAAGTATATGACGATCTAGATAATATGGATATGCACGTATATGCTTATGTGGCCGTATGCTGTAGGCATCGATTCTTGATAGCCATTTGTAAAACATGTACAATGCTAGCCATTGGAGGAGGAAGAAACTTCTACACTAAGATGTCATCTATCTCTTTCTAGATATATACATTTATTTATTGACATACATTTATTCAGAGCAACAGTTGTATTCTGTAAACGACTGTACCACACAACGCTAGTCGTACGTAGTTATGAAGGCCATTAGGTAGACCAACTCACCAGGGTGCTCAGCTAGTTACCGCTAAGTTACCTCGTTGTATGTCGAGGAACAGACTCTGGCGGAAGCATTTTGCAGCTCGTTTGTTGGTAGTGGCCAGCATCAGGTTCTGGCACTTCCTTCAACTAAATCGCTCCGTGGAAAGGCGCAAGCCGCTAAGAGTCTCGAACACAAAAAGCCGAAAAGTGAGGAGTATTTCTGGCTTTGTTTAAAGTTGGTGACCCCGGCCGTTCCAGCAGCGCATCCAGTCTGAGTCGCGTCGTGGCTAAGCATTGATGGGCTTATCAACGCAGTCACGGTTGCATCCCAAACGAGGGTATTTTTATGGGGGATGAGTGTAATTCCGCCTAGGCCGCAGCCATCGCGGCTCAGGCGTGGGCTCGAGCGTGCGTGGAAATTCGGCGGTCCTAAGCGCTTGGACCAGAGCATCGTCATGGGCTACGTATCTAGCTTAGCGGTCCGCGCTCTGTGTGCGTGATATACGGGACGAGCCAGGAGATCCACCTGTTTCAGCCAGGAGTACATCTGTACTTGTGCATTACGGGTGTATCCAAACGTGGATCTGCGAGTACGTGCACGCTTTCGTCATCGAGCAACGTGCCGAGGGGTGCGCTGGATAAGGCGTTTAGCCACGCGCTGACCACTTCGCTGGGGGGGAGGGGGGGGGACTGCACAGAGTTTCGCTCGATCTGTGCTGCCGGGCAACTTCTGTAACCCTTGAAGCTTTGTGGTACAGTGGCGTGATGCACCTGGCCCGTGAGAAAGAATTCTCCGAGGGCGATGCTGCAGTTCGGGTAAGTAGGCGAGCTCTTGCTGAAGATGGGGCGGCTTCGAACGCCCTCGTGGCCGGTTGGTCATTTGATAGACGATCAACGACAGCGGCCTACTAGCGCCAGACATGCGGAAGTCATGGTGACCGGGAGTTCGACGCAACAAGGTCTGCATACAAGATCGAATTTGAGCAGTTCAGAGAGGGTCTCGAGCGCGAAGGCAGTTTTGAAGGCCCAGAGAGCTCTCATCATACATAAGATCAGTATACCACGAGAGGATTTTTAGGCACGTCGTGCAAAAGGACCTTGGTAAAAAAAGATCTTGCTGCTCATCTAAAATTGTCAGGCGTTGAGACTGGCTTGTCATTTCGTGAGAACGGAAACGTGCCATAGCTTTCCGCTTTTCTATTCTCTTAGACAAAAAGAGACGATTGTAATAAACAATAGCTTTGATATTTTTAAAACAGCATTGTCTAAATTATTTTAAGATTGAGGTTATCGCCGTAGAATGCTTGCCTCAGTCGGCAAAGAGGCATTTCGGCACGGTGTCCACGTGGGTTTTCTCTTTGTAGACTTGGTGGGAGTCACAGTGTTTCGTTTAATGCTAGACACAATGCACAACAGATAGGAAATTTCCAAATCAGTACAGTGCTAAATACTCACACCGTGGAAACACTTGGTATTGTGTGCGTCGCACGACCAATAATAATCTTCACTGCTGACCTAAGGCTGTCCCAAAGAACAACACAGTAAATAGGTATGGATGTGCCAGCATATGTAAATAGATTTCTCTGTGAGTATATTACATTCCCTGCAACAATCACCGTTAATCCGTATCGATGCCACTTCGGTTGTCACCTGGCAAGGTCTATCGTTTCTTTTGCGTATTGAACGATTGGATGACTCTTCTCTGCCTGGAAGTATTCTCAACACTAATTGTTGCAAAGCGAAAAACTACGTAAGCTAGTACTGTTGTTGAGACGAGCAAGCATACGTGGCGACCTTCAACGGTTGGGCGGATATCTATTGCAATCACTGCGAGCAAGTAAACGAAACTTCGACCCACGCTCTTCAGAATTGTGTGTCCTGCAACCCAGTCGACATTGAATTGCCTACGACGCAGGGTAAATGATATATATATATATATATATAACATTTGCCCTGCCTGAATATATATATATATATATATATATATATATATATATATATGTGTGCATATATATGTGTATATATATGCATATATATGTGTATATATATGCGGTTTTGAATCTTGCAGCAACTGATAGCATTACGTATGTCAGCCACGAGGCACTTTGCTTTGCAAAAGTCGCTATTGTTGTTTTTGTTGTTGTTCAGGAAGCCACACCTTCTGTTACATGTGTCTAACAACAAACGTCGTGTCGTCATACGAAAAGACGTTTAGTAATTGTTTACGTTATATAGAACTTCTACCAGAACACGCGTCTCTAACTGTGAATCAGGAGGAGTTAATCGTGCTAAAGTTGTTGTGACCATCAAAGCTTAAGCGGCGATTCCTGCTGCTACCACGGCTACCGCGGCTAGCAGTCGTGGCACAGCGAGGGCGCAGTACAATAGGCCGTGTCGACCTTGCGAACGTCAGAGGTTGACGCTAATCTTGTTAAGATACGCAGTGTCCACTGCCAAGGTAAGGAGATACCGATCTCGTAATCCGCGTTTCAATATATATAGAAAATATTGTGATGATTTATTAATCATTTACAATACGTTTGCACACTCGGCAGTGCTCGCCTCTATATATATATATATATATATATATATATATACGTATATATATATATATATATATATATATATATATTTTTTTTTTTTTTAAGAGGCTATATATTTTGTTCAAAATTATGTTTTTGTCTAATTCACGCGAATTATCCCCAATGCGACTATTGGCTTTTTTGTAAACAGCATGTGCTTCTTTGAGACAAAGCAGAGTTTACTCCTTAAAATTAGTGAACTCAATTTAGGAACACCCCATATATATATATATATATATATATATATATATATATATATATATTGCGTCCATTAGATGGAGTGGCGGAGATGGCCGGCGACTGCGGCACTAGAAGTCGCAGTTTCAATCTAATTGCAACACTTCTCCTTTTAAAGCGATTTTTCTAAAAATCTGTAGCTTTAGGTTAAAGAGCAAATATGTCGTCGACTGCAGGAGTAAAGTCTAGATATCCGCGTGAAAATATTTTTCCGATATGCAAAGAAGCGAATGAAGCTAAACGGCGGGGTTTCCTCTTTCGGCCAACCAAGGAGCAACAATAACCAACGTGACTGACCATACCTCTACTAGAATTAAAAACATTTTTTATGAAGGTTGTTTTTAAACCTCTACTAAGGAACATTTGCGAACCAAGTAAAAATATCAGTTTTAAATTAAATCTTATTTATCCCTCAGTTTGCATATAGAAAATGATGTGGCACCAAAAAAAGAATGCAGTCTTAGGCAGTTTAAAAAATACTCTTCGGGCTGACCCTCAGTCAAGATTTAACGTCCACGGGACTGCTTTTCGCAATGCTTCATGGACGGACCCCCATAAATACAAATGTGCAACGGTGGCGCTCGAATTCGCACACCTATGTGCCTTCTCCGGTCGCGAGGCGCAGGCGGAATGCACTACGCCACCGGGCTTGACGGCCTCAGACAGGTTACCTCCGATTATCTTTACGAAGCTGGCCGACGTGCTGACCGCAACGCTCTCGGTGATGCTCAAGCGATGTTTCAATGAAGGTATTTTTTCTTCATCGTTCTATTATATGTCTGAACAACGTGGTGTCACGAACGGGTTTAAGACGGTGACAATCTCACCGTAGCTGTTTACGTCCGGCAACAAACATGCGTAAGACATTTGTGTGAGTGTGTGTGTGTGAGAGAGAGAAGAGAGGGGGGAGACGTCAAAACAGATAACAAAAACGAAGAGAGGGAGAACAGAAAAAAAGGACAGGTCCAGCAGTCGTGGACAATAGAAGCGGTTACAAAATGGAGAGAGCTGTCCAAGCGGGTTGGGTTAACTCATCTTTCAGCCTTTCTCCCATCTTGCTTTGCTTTTGTGGAACGGCCGACCGACCAATCGATGGCATCACGTGCGAGTATTTCGTAACGTCGACATAAAGGCTCGACACGCGGCCGACCGTTCGTTGGGCGCCGCCATGCCGCTCTGAGACCGAAGCCCGCACCCCCCCAGTGGATTCAATGTCTGGTCGACGGCGACACACCAGACGAGGCCGGACCCTGTCTGGTCCCGGACACACACATTTAGATGCTAGGCTTCGGGCCGTTGTCCCGCCGCTAACCCCTGGCCGCGCTGACTGACTCTGACTAGAATAGAATAGAAAATAAACTGCCGTTATTTGCACAAAAGGGAGGAGCAGCGGGTTGTTTTGTACATAAAATAGTGAATGATGAAGTGAGTCAATTAACGCATTAGTTTGACAAGAACACAGGTTAAAGCAAACCTTTTTTCGGTTATTAAAACCTTGTCATAGGCCAAGCAAACATATTGTTTATGTGTTTAGTGCGTGCCTGAACTGCCTTCGGGTCGACGGAGCACCTACTCTTTGGAGCGTTTGGTCTAACCTCGACGAAGTTGTAAGCTAGATTTGGCCGTTGCCAATGAAGTAACAATCGTACATTCTGCTGGCTTAATAGTAATCATGCGATTTCTGGCAGATTGATGTCCTCGCGGTTTAAAGGACATATCCAACGAAGCCTCCCTATAAAATGCGACAATACATTTTAAAAGTTTATATATCTCGTCAAATGCGGTTCCTCGACTGTAGAGCAGTACAGCAGCTTAGAAATCGATTTATGTAGACGAATATATATATATATATATATATATATATATATATATATATATATATATTAAACATCTTAAACGTATGTTATTTAGGACTAAACTACCAATACAATACTTTGCTTGAACACGCTGGGAATGATTCCACCATTAACATATCTCTAAAAAATCAGCTTAAGTGGCTCAGAGAGAAACAGATGAAACTTCTTGTAAAAAAAAATGGGCGGTACCCTTCTGGACTCAATTTCGGCTTCTGCTACGTGAATGTATGAAAATTGATAATTATATTCTAAAAATGTAATATATTTTACTTCAGGAAATACCACAGGTAAGTCCAACCGGTCGGGCTTAGAAGGGTTGGAACGGACTGTTACAATCACTGGCGGGTTTATCGCTACGATATAGAGATGCGAATTAGCATGCTAATATGTTAGCCTTCTCCAAGATATTTGTGGCGTTGATCGGAATCATTTTATTTTATGAATTTAATCACAGGAAGTGATTCTGTGCTCCTTCGTCGAGAATTGGCAAAGCGAAAAAGGCCTCGCATGCTTAGAGTACGTAGAGTGCGTGCGATGTAGTCCAGAACGTTTTGCCTGGGTCGAGACGCGTCAAAGGATGAACTGTATGTACATCGTTCTTAAGTATCGACGGCAGCTGAAAACTTTGAGTACGTGTGTAATTCACAAACTCACAAGTTTGAAGGAAAGTGGACTAATCAATAATTATGTCGAGGCAGGCAGCATTTTCTTCCAAGTCCATAGGTTTGTAGTCGAGCTTCTAAAATTGACTTTTCACAAGAATTAACTACAACCGAGAAGCTAACCGTTTTGTGCTCAGGCGCAGCAGGACCAGATACTACAAAGAAGCACTTTAGCAGGATCGGTAATAAGTACAAGGTCAAGCATCATGTGTCGGCATCGTAACATCTTGAAAGCGACTACTATAGAAACAACAAGGACATAAGATCAATGTAATTAGCAAGCTGTGCCTTTGAAAGGCACATGGTGTTGCTGCAGAACGTGAGTTCGAATAACGACAATTCAAGCTTCTGACATTTCCTCCTCCGCAGAGCTTCGTGAGCTTGGGGCACTCGAAGCCAAAGATGGTGAAGGCAACACGGTAAACAGTCGACAACTGCCTGATCATTAAACGTATGCACTATCTCAGGTTAAAGGCAACCAAGGAAAGTCTTGATGACCATGCTAGCCAAGCAAAAACCAGGGCCAAGTAAAACTTTTTCATCCTCAGCGTTTACAAATCGACTGAACGACGAATTGGAATCACGTTGGGTGCTGAAACGCCAGAGAGAATAAGTCACACACATTTGGCTCGACTTCAATGTGAGATTAGAGGTAGCGTAACTGAGCGTTATACGAGAGATGAAAACGCACTTTTTAGTCACCATCGCAACCGAGGGAATAAGCCCGACACTCGGCGCAACGGATCCAATTTAGAAACTGGGACTCTCTGATCTGCTTAGTCTTATCTTCTATTTAATCAGAGCGGTCACTTCCCTTTGTTGAATTTTTGTTGTTGACAGGAACTGTCACAGTTAATGATGCTGAATCATATGTGGCGGTGTTGGCGAACGAGGATTAATGGAAGAGCCAGTCGATTTAACCAGTCGATTATAATAGCCATTTCACTCAGCACATAGCAAATTAGAATTTTACGGAACAAAGTTCATGGTTTTTCTGGAGCATGAGATCATGTGGGCAGCTCTGTGCCTTAAAACAGGTGCCATGACTGCTAGCAGGATCTTTTAGTGTGCAGTTCCTGCACGGATGAACACAAGACTCCTGATAAAATGCACGAGAAACTGTCAAAAACTGCGGAGTACAGAAATTCGTGATCGACACCAACCGGTGAGCGCTAAACGTAGAGCCAGAACTAGAAAGATCGCCGCAAAGTAGACTGTCTACTAGCTATCGCCAGTTTCGTTCACTTTTTTGTGGGAAATCTTGGGATTGCATAATGCAATTCGTGTGTGGAACTCACAAACCCATTAAACCAGCACTCCTCTGCACCCCCAGGCTCGGAATTGTGTAGCACTTTGCTTCGTCCACTGAGCCAGCCAACGTCTCCTCAACAGTATCCGCGGAGCGGTTGGGGGCTTTTCCAACTGCAATGAGTATACTCGTGGACAAAGACCGGTGGCCGGCCAAACCTCGATCAGTTTCAGAGGCGTTTGACCAGGCAGTATGGGTCGTTGCAGTAGGTAGCTGGCTAACTATGCGGATCCAACAATAGGTTGGTTCAAGCACTACAAACATATATACAGTGCTACGGTGGGTGCAACAAGTTGCGCGCAGATTTGTTTGATGATTTAAATTGTCTTATCTATGGTCTGAACGATCTGATGGTCTTCCAGCAAAATCCAACTCAGATTGCCAGTCGTTCTGAGGCAAAAGTATCCACAGATTCCTATATGGACAAAGCCCGCTGTTGCGCAGTTCAATCTAGTGGTGGTGGTGCATGGCTTAATGCACTACCAAGTGCTCCCATGGGAATGCTCTTAAGGAAAGCAAAGTTCGGCGTTTTTTCAGGAGAGGAAAACGGATGAAGATTCTGCATCAGGTTAGGAAGTTCGTGATATCGTATTCAACAATCGCCTAATTGCTATTAAGGAAATAACAACTGAAGAATTGGAGAAACCTTCTGGATGAGTTGTAATAGTCTGGACTGATATTTTTGCGTCAGAAGAACTGGTAGCAAAGTTTGTTGCAAAAACGTTGAATTTCCAGCAGATGAACGCCCCTCGGGAAATGTCCAAATTGAGCCTTTAGGCGGTAGCAGAAGATCTTGGGTCGCTTCAGAGAGTGATTGCAGAAAACGGGCAATGGATATATAGGTTTCGATATCGAGACCAAAGCC
This sequence comes from Dermanyssus gallinae, assembly GCA_003439945.1. Taxonomy (NCBI): domain Eukaryota; kingdom Metazoa; phylum Arthropoda; class Arachnida; order Mesostigmata; family Dermanyssidae; genus Dermanyssus; species Dermanyssus gallinae. The sequence continues at coordinate 52,449 of QVRM01005425.1, read as the reverse complement.
CTCCCCAGTCATGCTTTCAAAAAGAACGTTATTTGAAAAAATTCAGATAGAGCAGATCCAACACCAGGTTCTTTTAACTGTTCAAGGGAATCATCTTCTGCGATTTTCTGCCTCCTAGTTCTGCGGCCAAAAAGGAATACTACCGCGAAATGTTAAGCAAATTTCGCGAGAACGTCCGCCGCAAGAGACTTGAACTCCGTACAAACAGCTCTTGCATCCTCCATTGCGACAACGCGGCGGCAAACACATCGTCACTGATTTCCTATTTAATAAAAAATGCGATTTCTTTGTTTCCGCAACTTCTTTATTTACTGGATGTGATTCCGTCCGACTTCTTCTGTTCCTATGGATAACAATTTTGAATGCAACAAAAACACTTTGGAAGATTAAATAAACATTATCTTTTAATAAATATGTTTTTCGGAAGAACTTTTCGGTCCGTCCTCATATATATATATATATATATATATATATGCATATAAGCATTTTTAGAATAAAATGCGTGATAAAATTATTCACAGTTTGAATTAACTTAAGAACGTCGAGTAATAACGTCTATAAATAAGCCGTTGTTAATTGACCCATATAGTCAAACCGCGTGTAATGCACCTTTATTGTAGAAACTTTTCTCAATATATTATTTTTGTTATTTTTAAGTGCATTCTCTTTAAAACGTCATTCTGAGCTGGAATGGCGCAATGTTGATGGTAATGTCAAAATTTGAGAACGACCTTACAACCACCACGACAGCCAGACCATTTAAGTTGCTACAGCAATTCGTTTCGGCTGGCACTGAGCTGTGCTGTTTAATTAACAGCTGTTCAGCCATAGCCGCTGATTAAGCGCACATGCTTGTCCAGTACACCTGTTGCACATCGCATATGGTTAGAGAGCGCAGCTCTTGTCCGCCCCGTTAGTTCTACCTACAACTTCATCGAACTACATATATTGTCGGCATCCTTCCATGCGGTAAGTACACACATCGACACATAATATTGCATGGTTGCCTTTAAGCATTTACACTCTCAATCGCCCTCCGTTTATCTGACGTGTTCTCCTTGTCTAGTTACTTGTGTAGCTCCCTCTCCGACGCAGTGCTACGAAACATTGAAACTTCTCACGGAGATTCCTCCTCGGCAGGGTCTGGGAGAAGAGCAGAACTTCTGCGAACGCGGAAGTGCCCCCGATCTCGCGTTTGATGAACCGCTGCAGCAGAAACTACGTATTGACGAGCGCCGTGGTGCGCAGCCCCACATAAGAAACGTTGAGTCAATACCAATTGGTTATTTTATAAAATCGCCCTGCGTCGTCATCATTCATCTCGGTCTTATTCCTGCTGTTGTTTTTGTTGCTTTCCATGCATTCTTGCAGCAGAAGTCTGCGAGAAAAGTACTGGCGGCGCAGCTCTGTAGTCTTTCAGCTAGCTAGTTTATTTCCCGCCAGTTTTCCTCCTGCGGCAGCTGTTTGACTGGCCGTGAATGCGAGACAGCTCGACGAGAGTGAGGCACTTGTGGATTGATGCGTTGAATGGTTGTGTCGCTCTGATATGGCACAGCAACAACAACGACAACAACACCAGAGGGCCCTATATCGGCCTCTCACCTATCGGCGGGCAGTTTTCCCTCGGGCGTTCTCGTACGTGCATTATCTGATGGGTGTTCGGTTTTAATCACACAGATGGCGCTGCTGCTGCCGCTTGCTGCCGCCGCTACCGCCGTTGCTGCTGCTGTTGCAGTTTAGATTCACATCTCTCACATTCTGACGCAGGAGCACGTCTGGAGGTCCATCGGCCAACATCCGTTCGGTACCGGTACCGTTGGTACCGTGACACGACCGAATCGGAACTCAACTCTGTGAGGGGCCAGCAGCCAATTTTCAAATACGTGACCACGAAGCAGTGACAGTCACTCACACCGACACTCACACGGACGCGCTCATGCACACGCTGTCTTCATGCTGGCTGCGTGCCTGCCCGCCTCGCGGCTTCGGTGGCGGTATACGCGATATTGTTCCGATGATGGCACGGAGGAGAAACGAGACAGTCCAACTAGCCACTTTCGGTCCAGCATAGTAGTTAGTACCAGTAGCCGAGCGAGTAGCGTCCGTTCGACCCCAAACCTTATAAGGTTAGCTGCGTACAGCCTGGCAGTAAGGGCGGAGGGCCTACGGAGGTAGTTTTGTCTGCAGTGGGATCCTCCTCTACTCCCCCTCCCCCCCCCCCCCCGGCGGAGGCCCTATGTGGAGCGCTACGCGCTTGCGGTGTGGTGGGCGCTGGGGGTTGCCCCATGGGCGGCCTGTCACGCTGGCTGCCCGTTAGTCTGTGTCGTACTAGCCGAACAGAGGCATCCAACCTAGGCTTAAGGTGTCTGTGCAGCTCTAGGACAATGAAGAGCGACTGACGGAGAGAGACGAATAAAGCGCGCGCGAGACGCGAGGGTGGATCGGGGGGGGGGGAGGCAATCGGAACGATCAGAGGACAACAAAGCCGACAAGCATGTCGACAAAAGTTGGAAAAATTGGAATGGCAAGGCGGGGTGCCATCTAGGGGTTGCCATCCCCTCCCGCTATTAGCTGTTAGCTAGCTAGCAAGCAAGCAAGTAGCACGGCTGGGGGCTAGGGGGTTGGAGGTGCGGAGGGCAACGCAAGAGTGACGTGTAGCGGTTTGCTGGCCTGGTTTATGGACTTGGTGGTTACCGAACGGTGTTGACTGGGGCCGGGCGGTTCCCGGAGCAAGCACGCTCGATTCGACTCGTATGGTTCAACAACAACATGGTCGTCGTTGCTAGTATACTGATGTACGTACGACATCCATGGCTCGCCTGCACAAGCGGTGCATAATTGTTAAATTGTCCTCCGCAAGGATCTGCGGGACAACGGAAAACAAACACGCCTCCCTCCCATCTTCCTTCCCTCTCGTTTTGCCTTCGCTGCTTCTCTTTACCTCGTCTAATGCCTCTTTGTCCTTTCGAAGACTTGCTTATTTATGATAGGGGTGCGACTTGTGCCAGCAGACGACGACCTTGTTTGTGCAATTGACCCAATGTGTATTGATCTAGGTTATGTTATGGTTCTAGCATGGCTCACAACCTTACTCCGAAACACAGGGAGGAAGGCCGACCAGAGAAAAACTGTCTGTCCCGGCAGCGAACCGCCATCCTCGGCCTCGTTCCGACAGGTGTTTCCCTGCGACGGGAGCAAATGCATGCGTATGTATCTGGAGCGGTCCTTTCACCAATGTTCGCTCCCTCGCCCTCCGTCTTTCTCTCTCGTTTCCCTTTACCCTCTGGTTCTTGCCTCTACGCAATCGCTACAACTACTATCATCAAATCAGAGTTTATTACATCAGATTGTATGCATGCGTATGCAAGGATAAAGAAGGCGGAAGCGGGCGCGGCGACTAAGACACCGGTACCATTCGAGGGCGGATCAGCAAGTTGTAGTACTTTGGATTTTTCCGCTAGGCCTAAACCACCAAGGTTTTCCGGTTTATTTTGCCTATAAGCGCCATTGTGTAATGCCATCAGCTACACGCATGCCAATGTTTCTTTCGGCCTGCATGTAGATAATGAATAGAGCCATTCGCTTATGGTTTGAGCTTGGTTCATAGAAGTAAAGAGAAAAACGAGGTTCGGCGATTTTTAAGAAGCCGAACATGACCCTCGTTCGAGGAGGCCTTCCACACCAATAGCAGAAGAATACGCTTAAAAGTTCGTGATCTCGTGCTCAACGATCGCCTGAATTACCATCAGAGAGAGTTGGGAATTGGAGATATCTTATCAGTTGCAACAATATCGACCGATAGTTTATGCGTCAGAAGACTGGCAGCAGTAAAGTTATTTCTAAAAATGTTGGTAATTTTTAGCAAATAACGCCCATCGAGAAATGTCTGAATTAAAATTTTAGGCTATAGCAGAAAATCTTGCATTGCTTGAGAAAGTAATTACGGGAAACGAGTCTTTGATATATGGTCAAGACATCGAGACCAAAGCCTATTTCTCCCAGTGGTGTTCCCAAGGAGAGAGTCGGTCGAAAAAAATCAAACAGAGCAGACGTAACACCAAGTTTCTTTTCGACCAGAGGGGAATCAACTTCTACAAATTATTACCTGGTTTAACGCCCAATAAGCATTACTTTGGCGAAATGTTAAGATTGTGCAAGAACGTTAGACGCAAGAGACCTGAACTCTGGGCAAACAACTTTTGGACCCTCCATCACGACAACACACATTGTTGATGATTTCCTATTATTTGATGCAAAACTTGATTTCTATACTTGCGCAACCTTCCTATTCGCCAGACCTCCGTGCGACTTTTTCATATTATCACAGATAAAAAAATCCAAGGGACAACGTTTTGAGACGATCGAGAAGACAAATAAAATTTTGCAGAAGCAGCTCAACGACTCTGAAAGACGCGTTTAAAAATGTTTCGAAGAGTGGGAAAGAAGGTGGCACACGTGTATTGTAGATGGCAGAAGGAGGTATTTTGAAGGGAACACAAACACTTTTTGGAAAAATAATTTAAAAAACATTTTATAATATGTATCTGAACTTGTCGATCCGTCCCGGATTATCATCGTGTTCGTCGTTCAACAGAGAACACGTGGTAGTCGCGTTAGCGTCGAACGGCGAACCCCAAAGGCGAAGGCTTCATCGCGACCGCCATCGTCACTTCATTATCTCGCAGACCGTCTCGGGTGGCGGGTGGCTGATCTCTTTCTTGTTCCTTCTTCCATGTTCCTCCCTTCACTCGGCCTTCAGTCGGTCGCGTTCATTCACGTTCATTAGGTGAGTGACTGGCTGCCATGCACTTGTCGCAACAGGTGGACACGATTTAAGTACCATTAAGCGTCCGTCGCCCTGTCACGTGCGTACAAACGGTCTACCCCTCATACGCACTCATTCATATGTTTATGATTATTATAACTATTATTTTTAGTATTATTTACTTTTATTGTCGATCTTCGACGCAAGTCAAAACCCGAGTCGCATTCGAGCTTTATCTCTCGCCTTGGTGGTTGGTGGGTCAGCCAGACTTCACCGGGTAGGTCGACCGGGGAACCGAACCCGTTTGTTCGAGTTCTTCCTCCCCCACCCGCATCATCATTATCGCCGCCGCCGTCGCCACCACAACCATCATCATCAACAACAACAGCAGCAGCAACAACAACAATTACGACAAAGCAATAAAATCAATAACAACCACCTCGTTCACAACAAGAACAACAATGGCGACGATTACAACCACCAGATGATGAAGACGATGATAATAATTGCTTACGCAAGCAATCCGATACTCGTAAATCTGGCAGGATCACCCCGTATCACGTGGCGATATCAACGGGTTTTAAATGAACTTCGACAACCACTACTGAGCGTTGAGCGAGGTCTCCGTAGTCTGCCGGTCTCCCTCACCCAGCTGCTGCTTCTTTAACTTCGCCTTTTGCTGCCCGCCCTCCAGCACCTCTCTCTCTCTGTAGTTAACTCTCTTCAAGAGACTATATATATATATATATATATATATATATATATATATATATATATATATATATATATATATATATATATATATATAATGGCCCAAGAGTCACCGCTATCCACCGAGAACAACTAGGCTACTTCGACGACGCGCTAAATCTTAATACCAATGAAATTCCCGTTCGTGAATGAACGATCAGGCATGCAGGAAAAGGTTGAGACCGTTTCAAGGGTGAGGTGTTGTAATTGTTGTCGCTGCGGCTGTCCTTATTCCCGTAATTGCCATTGAGGTTGTTGCTGTTGTTTTGTAATTGGTTATCGAGGTTGTTGTTGTTCGTGTTGTTGTTGTTGTTGCTGTTGCATTGTTGTCGCAATTGTTGTTGATGCGATTGCTTGGCGTCTTCGTGAAGTGCCATAGCGCTAAGGCGGTTCATCTGTTGCCTCGTTGGGTTACGTGATCGGGGTGGAGAAAACGAGTTAACGAGAACAACTGCAAGACATTTTGTTGCCTCTTTGGGTGCCGTGCGGTCTATCAAACAGTGATTTTCCTACAATTGTTCCACGTCTGGCGATGTATGGGGCTGAGGGTCTAAAAGAAGCTACTGGCTTGCGTTGGAGTGACACAGCGGACCCAGTGGAGAGGGGAGTTGAGGGGCAACAAAGGCGCAAACGGAGGATATGGAATCTACAAGGGCAGCAGAGAGAAGCCAACAACGACAAGAATATTCTTGAGAATAACAACGACACTAACAAAAACAACAACAACATCAACTGCAACAACATGAACGACAAACAATGACTAGAGGTGGTAGGTACTCATGAACTAAATCCAAAAGTTAAAAAAAAACATCTACAAAAGCAAATGAGTGGATTCAGTTATTGAGCGCGTATGGAAGGGGAGGAGGCGCCGTCATCCAAACCAGCGCCATGTTGAAATAAAGAATGGCTGCAGTTGCGTAAGGACCTGGGCTGCAGCGCGTCAGATGCGAAAGCACATCATATTGTTGAGTCATCCATCTCTCTCGTATGGCAACAGCACACAACAACAGGTACAATTTCTTTCGCTCTGAGCGGCCGACAACGCCGTATTTTGGACTCGCCGTATGACACTCTAAGCCAGGCCACTGGACAAGGTCAGTGGCCGGCCCCCTACGTAGCAGAACGAAGGTGACACAGATTCCCAAAGGAGTACGTTATCCCACGCGCTGCTGCTGCTGCTGCAGCGGCGGCTGGTTCCGCTGCCTTCGTCCACCGTCCTTCGTTTCTGCTGTAGACAAAAAACCTTCAGCTGATTGAGTTTAGTCGCATGTCGCATGGCACAATTTAAAAAAAGCTCAACTACGATATAATCAGAAACAATAAAGGCAACGGCGACAACAACAACAACAACAATAACTACAACAGCACCTGAACGGCACATATTTCATTTCTCGTGCTACTTGCGTGCGTGCTTTCTGCCCTCGTTTATCTCGTCGTCCGTCGATTCAGCAACGCGATGGCCCGGCGATGGCCCAACAAATGGCTGTCATCTGCTTAGCCATCTCATTAGCCATCTGATTGATGATCAATCACCCATCACGACTACACCTTCTACTACTACTACCACAACAACAACAGCAACAGCAACAACAACAACTACTACTACTGCTACTACTACAACAACAACAGCAATGCGTACTCCTAATGCTACTGTTATGCCTATAGCTACAACAACAACAGCAATAACAACAACAACAACGCCGCCGCCGCCACCACCACCACCACCACCACCACTACCCATGGCGTCTGCGGTCGTCGTCACACCTGCTCGTGATGAATGAACGTATCTGTCAAACTGTTGACAAATCTTTATCACCCATACGATCACCACCACCATCATCATCATCGGCGGCAGCGGCGGCCAACGAGACGGCCGGCCACTAGCGTACCTTCTTCTGAGTAGCTTGCTTCTATGACCCCCCCCCCCCCCCCGGCCAAACAAAAACAACGCAGGATAAAAACAAAGAGAAGACTGTGAAGAAGAGAAGTGGAAGAATAGCGACCATGAAAGCCTGCCGGCCGGCCGGTGTCGCTGTTGTTGTCGTCGTCGTCTCGCATACTGGCCTAATGGCAGACAATTACCGTTATTATCTCGTCGTCGTGGCCGATCCGTGTCCCTCGCGTCCGACCGCCCGCCCGCCCGCTTCTTTCTAACAACAAGCTATTAATTAACATACCGTCGTCACCTGGTTTGCACTTGTCGTTACCCATGTATATATTTATATATATAGATATATATATATATATATATATATATATATAGAGCAGACAAGGACGATAGCCATTTCTGTAAAATACCCCCCAATTGTGACAATTATTGAGAGTGTGGTAATTATGGAAATGTTAAGTTGATTAATGAATTATTAAATTCAAATAAATGTGCCGTTCAAAGAAGACGGTCCCTCTAAAAATGTGTATATATATATATATATATATATATATATATATATATATATATATATATATATATATATACGTATATAAAATATTGTGATGATTTATTAATCATTTACAATACGTTTGCACACTCGGCAATGCTCGCCTATATATATATATTTTTTACTGAGGTACGAAAATCTTCATGAAAACCCAGTCATTGCTGGTCGACTATTGTGAGACTCTAGGAATGGATGGGCTCTCTGACCTACTCACTAAACCTTGCACCTTAAACCCACCCCTCAAAAGTTAGGGGGGGGGCGGTGTTTCCACTTATGAACGGGAATTACTTTTGCAATGTTTCTTCAAATGGAAAAGGTCTTCCGGAGTGTTACTTCATGCGCGCTGTCATCTCAACAAAAAGGCGTTACATAATCCGTGCCTCAAAACCTTTGACGACCAGCAATTTCCTTGGCTCGCAAGAAGCTTTTAAAAGTTGCTGAGACTTTAACCCAGTTGTCGACCTGATTTACACTAAGTGCAATTAGCACATTTAGCATTCTCCCTAGTAGTCTTTATGCTGGTCAAAGATACGCCAGGCCCTGCGATGCAACACCGTATGTTGTATTGCAGAACCTAGAGTATTTTTTCCGCATAGTCTGGCATTGCAGTAATTAAAGCGAACTTGTAGCGAGCCTGCCCTATTCTCTGCAAGTAACTTTGCAAATCGACAAAAAATATTTCGGGCTGAACCTCAGCCAATATTTAACGTCTACGAAACTGCTTTCGCATTGCTTCGTGAGACGGACCCCATAAATACAAACGTGCAACGGTGGGGCTCGAACCCGTGCACCTATATTTCTCCTCCGGTCGCGAGCCGCACGCGAATGCACCACGCCACCGGGCTCGACAAATCGACGTGTCCAGTAACTACTTGTGTTGTGTAGTAATTGCTTTATCCTTTTGGTACTTCGACCCATTCCTGGATATTAGGGATCACGGGATAGGGATCCCCACTAGAGTCTCTTTCCTTCAGATTACCACCTGATGAGAGTTTTATTTTTCTCTAGCTGTTTTGGTTTAGCAGACTCTTTATATAGTCCCCGCCGTTCATATGCTCTTAGATCCCACGGGATTGTACCACCTAGAGCCAGTGCACCAGAGGTACTGACTGTGCAGTACGCTCATAGTATCCTTAGTGCATTTGTTCACTGAGGTCTCCGTAGCAGTGCTCGATTTCCAGGCGTGGCCATAGCAGGCGTCGTCCATACCAGAGCTTCGAACAACATTATTGATTTGGCTCCACTAATGTGAATAGTCGTTGCCGACTTTCTATAGTCTTTGCCGTGGCAAGGCAAATATAAGGAGATCCTCTTAAGTATTAGTTTCGGCCAATGAAGATAATAACCTCGTTTTTATTCAGGGTCAATGCAAGGTCTGCTGAGTTTATCCAAGCTTCTAGTTCTGCTAAAGCGTCAGTAGCACGTTTTCCAGCAGCTGGGGCGTCTTTGCTTAAGCAGTAAAATAACACTGCTACCCCCACTACAATTTCGGGAAACTTGCTAAGCAACAGCTTCGTCGCCGATGCTGAAACACCGCCTGGCCACCGCCTTCTTTGTATTTATGCATGTTCATACCGCAATAACTTTAGCCATTATGATGTCCGGAATTGTACTATATATATGATGCAATACCGGACGTCCATTTGTTAAGTACTTTGTAAGTCCTGCCATCTTGTGTCTGCTTTCTTCTAAATTGAGGCGCTGATCGCATCTAACTTCTTCATCAAGATTCTCGTAACTGGAGCGGTCAAAAACGGATGCTCAGGAAACAGCGTCCCGAATATAATTTATGTTTCTTCTGCATGACGGGTATCTGTCTGTTTGACACCTGTTTCCACGGCATAACTTATATGGCCGAACCCACGGGTCATCGTCTATCTCAGACGGGAATGATTTCCAGCATATGTCTTACTTTTGCTGAAAACTCGTCTTAAGCTGCTCTAAGCCTTTTAAACCAAATGTGCAACCGTTGTTGCTTTTATTTGTTGATTCTGTTGAGTCCCGCCTTAGTAAGCAAAGTGGCGCGCTATTCCGCCGTGGTGCAGCGATCGCATCATTCCACCACTTCCATTTCTTAGGTTGTATCGAGCGATATCCTCTTAGATGCGTATCAGGGCCCTGTGTTCTTTTACAAGGCTTTATCAAACTGTCATGCAAAGCATGAGCGTCTAATGGAACGTATCCGCCTTTAAAAATTGCTTTAGCAGCTCATCGTCTTCGTGTAGCTTAATTTGAAGCTGTTGCCGCATTTAGGGTACGGTTGAGCGCTTGTGCGAGACTAGGCAGCTTCGACAATAAACTCTGTACAGAGGTGGTCGCTTAGATTCTCTTTATTGACTAGTACGTTTCACCTGACTGAATTTTTGTGCCCTTGGGATCAATGAAAGATCCTTGTCCTCAGCGATGAATGATTGGTGATTTGAGGGTTGGTTGACCTGTACTTATCGTCACCAGGTCACTAGAGTTATCGTCTAGTTAGGAAGCACGCGACCTTTCCTGCTCGTTGTCGGCAACCCCCGTTCCTCAAAAGAGGCGATTAGGCGTACACCGGCCAATTCAAGCCCCGAAAAATAAGTACTGCTGCCGTGTTTTATCAGTATAGGACCGTAGCTTAATTTATTTAAGTGCTCTTTTTGTTATCTGTTATGCAGCACGATTTCTTACAATTGGTATGGAAGACGTGAGGTTCACTCAGAAGGCGGAGTATCGCCTTTTTTACGCTTTTCAGCAATTGCATCATAGAAGGGCGCATACGGCCTCACTACGGTTGCAAATTACTAGTGTTATTTTAACGGACTCATCATTGTTGATTGATTTAGCAGCCGGACGTCCATGCAGTGAAAAGACTCCTAAAAACGCTTTTCGTTTCGGCTGATCACCGCAACAAGCCATCCTCATGAGTACGCGGAACACGTGAAGGTCTTGGCAGGGTCTCTAGCGGGACAGCTTAATACTGTTATCCGTGTTTTAGTGAGCTTTCCATAAGAACGATATGGGCAGTATTACAGTAAACAGTAGGTTCATTGTTGCTCCTGCAACCTTGTGTCTGCTTGGGCCGCGTGGCTTGCCATACCACAGTTGTAGCATGGAAGTGTGCCGTTACTTTATTTTGCTACGTGTCCAAAAGCACTACATTTATGACATCGCTTTGTGTGTCTACTGTTTCTCTAAAGAGTAGTATTGAGCCAACTCTTGGGCACAAAACTGTTACCCACTTGACTTGGCGATAGGACAGGCGAAACCCACTTTATATGAAGTCACCCCGCGGCTAATAGCTAGTTGGCTGCCGCACCTGCCAAAAGCCCTTCTGTGTGATTTCGGTTGTAAAAAAAACCACTACATCACGGGATCTGGTAAAGCGCTGCCTCAAGATCTCTGGTTTATGCACTCTCTGGAAGAGTTTCCCAATGGCAGCCTTCCTATGTCCCTCGGGGTCTATCGATGCTTCAACGTCTCCCACCCTCATTAGGGTCTCAGGTTATCCGGCGTCTGTCCTGCACTTGCTTCTTCTTCTACTGCCAGTTGCACATCACCGTTGCTTAGTTGTTGAACACGTCTAACTTGATCTTGTGTCTTGCCGGATCGATAGTGTCCTGTAGCTCTTATGTCAGCATAGCACGCTTTGCTCGTTTTTTGAAGAGGGTGACACTAGTTTTCGCCGTTGCATCTTCCGGCTTCTCTCGTCTTAATTACTTTTGCTAGTCGTAATAGCAAGTAAAAGGCTCAACGTGCAAGACAATCCAGTAATTTCTTGATTTCATTTTGTTCGCCTCGTCTGGCCATATAACACTTGATGCATGCAGGCCGTCAAACTTTCGCGCAGCTTTTCAAACGTTTTCCAATGCTCTACTGGGGTGGGGGTTGGCCATCTTGCTTGGTGCTCTCTTTATTGATCAAACATTGAAGCCATGTTTTTCCACGTTATTGTATACACAAGATTGTCATTCCGAATGACACGCACTCGTAGAGGGCTTTCTTTGAGAGATTGTTTGTTAGTATGAATTTCATCGTAAAGTTCTTTCGCGAGCAGGGTCTCTAGATACTTCTCTTCATTGTCACAGCTTCCGATTAACGATCGTATCGTCGGTTGCTCTACATTAGAGTGAAGGTGTTCTTACGTGGACTGGAAACCGTAGTCTCTGGTCCTTTTCACTGGATGATTGGTATCCCTTATGTCCGCTGAAGGCGCATCAGTTTGCCCATCAGCATTGGCGTACGTCAGGCTCACCGCTTGTTCCAAAAGAATCATTCCTTAGCCGCTGGTTTAATCTTGTTGATGGTGTCAGCTTTAACTCCTCTCTCAGTTCTAATCGCCACATGCGGATCACTAATGGCCGACGTGTACTTATATAGTTTGTCGATAAGCCGGGTCTACTTTAGCTATTTGTTAAATGATCACGTCATCCATTTCCCTCGCGCCGCAGCAAGGGATTCCCCTTTCTAGCTCGTGATAAGGGGTTTCCCCGCTCATCCAGGCTGAGGGGTTGCGCCTTGTACAGGCCCTTAGGGGTAGACTGTGGAATGTGCTTTCTGCTTTTGCGATTTGTAACCGTCGGTCTAGATTTTGCTGCAGTTCGCAGTGTACCCACATGCAGTAGCTTACGCACCTTGTTATATATCAACACAAACATGCATATGTGCGTATATATACATGTAGGTGTTTCTAAATTAGGTTCACTCACTCTAACGTATAATTTGGTCAAAATTTCCAATGAAATAGGGGAAGGGATATTGTGTTTATATGTGAGAGTAAAATTACGTTAATCTTTTATACTGATATAGATCAGACATCACTTTTGCTTGAAAAATGCTTTTATAGGTGAATGAGTTGTTCGGTGACAGACACATTGAGAACGGCGTTACGTCTGGGGTTCGCCCGCAATGACGTCTCTTTATAAATGCGCGCCTGCATATCAAGTATTGCCTCAGCATTTATGAACAAAAAAAATAAAAAGCAAAGTGACTACCGCAAAAACTACTGCATATGAAAAACAACTACATGCGTGTCAACTTCGGAAAGCAATTTGGAACTTTTTGGAGACAAAATGCCAAAATTGTTTGGGCTGCTTCGTAACCGCCGACAAAACCTGAATTTGTCACGTCATTCCAGAACGGGAAGGTGCCATCAGGGATTCTTCCCTGAATCCCGTTTTCTGGGATGCAAAAGGTACTCTATTTGATTATTTTTCCACAGGTAGAGCGATAATCGGCAAAACTACACAACACTCTTGGACCAGATAACACTCCGGCCTGCGATGCAGAAGGGAGAGAGAGGACTGTGCTGTTTCATCACGACGATGCGTCCACTCAAACGTCTCGTTTCGCCATGGCCAGATTACGCCAACTAAGTTCCAAATTGTCGAGCAATATTCGCCGCATTTGGCCTCGCGAGACTATTATCTGTTTGGAAACCTCAAGAAATATCTTTCCGGAAAAAAATGTCAGAGCAACAATGACAAGGTTTGAAGGCTATGAACGATTGGACTAAATGTTTTGGATTTCGAAAGCGGCTGTACTAAACAATGAAAGTCACGTGGTCTTTGTTTCTTATATTATGCTACGAATTTTTTGATCATCTTAGTATATATATATATATATATATATTTTTTTTTTTTACATAACATTTGTTCTGATATATATATAGATATATATATATATATATATATATATATATATATATATATATATATATATATATCAGAAAAAATGTTAAGTAAAAAATACGTAACGAAACAACAAACATACGTACTTTATTCAAGGCTTTCGTTATATCAAGGTTCAACACGCTCGGGTCGTTATTATTCGCTTGACTGCTATTACACTTCGAGCTTACCAAAGGTTGCGCAGCGGTTGTACAAGTGGTATGGTGGTAGATGAACTCTGTTCGATAGTGTTTTGAGAACTTAAATTAAGATTTCCCGGGCAAGTTCACTTTGTGCAAATAATGTAGAGGCCAGTGCTTATAAATATTATAATAAAATGCATGTATATATGTATATATACATATGTATGTATATATATATATATATATATATATATATATATATATATATATATATATATATATACGGGGTGGTATTCACATTGGCATTTCCAGCAGAATGTTGTCGCAGATAATTTATATAAGATATGCATATGTGTTACTTACACTACCTGAAAAGATGAGAGCCGACGTATAATTTGGTTAAGGCTTGACGTCTGTATCGACTCCAAACTGAATCCGGCGATTAGCGTCTGAAAAGAGGAAGTACGCATTGGCGTGCGAATGAAGAATAGCCAGTAGCCTCCGCTAGTAGATTGTCGGTTCACATTTAATAAGGCAAAAGCACACACGTGTTCAAATTTATGTTCAGGTAGGATTAATATAGCGCAAACAACATAGACGCACAATGAGTTAATAATGTTGCGTTTATATGAAGCGTATAATATATAATATATATTATATCTAAAACTCCTTCGACTTGTTTAAAATTGGCTTATGTCATCGTTGCAATTGTTTCATTCTCTGCGCTCGTGGTATTTTGTGGTAGAGGTTAGTAGCCCCCAAGAAAGTAGTAGTAGTAGTAATAGTGGTGAGTATAAATAATAGTAGGAAAGCCAACCCATTCACACTTTAGGGCAGCCGTCAACAAAGTGGCGTCTATTAGTTGGACCACCTGTTTGTGGGTACTTATTACTTTATTAACGACTATTTTGGTACCGCAGTAGTAGCTCTAATCACGGGCTAATAAATCATTGGCGGCGCCGCATTGATCTTTTCGAAGAATGGGCCGTAGCAACAGATTCTCGTTGACTCCTCTTTTCGATTCTTTTACATATATATATATATATATATATATATATATATATATATATATATATATATATATATATATATATATATATATATATATCAGTTTACTTCGTTCCGCTTCTATCTCCTGTTTGCTTGCCGCCACTACTCAGTTTCCTCTTTCAATAAGACTCATAATAGTAGCGGTTTCTATAAGAAGGAGAACGATTGACCGGGCATCGGAACCCCCTCATTAACAGGGGTCGTCGTCAACGAGAGAGACACGAGCATCAGCCTCAACCGGCGAAGGCGGGAGGACGGGGGTGCTCTTCTCTACCCGAGAGCCTCGCGCTTCTCGTTTCGAGGAGCCGCCTGGGTGCGTGTGCTGTTTTTCAGTCGAATTGGTGCCGACAATACTCATGGCTTGAGTCGAGATCGTACCTCGGGTTTCTTTGTTTACCTCAAAACAGCATCTGCTACATGCTGTGTCTGTGTGTCTCTGTATGTATGTAGGTATGCATGTTTCTGTGTATGTATGTATGCATGTATCTATGTATGTATGTATGGAGGTTTGACTGCGTCTATGAGGTGCGTCTTTGGGGGAGGGGGGGGCAACCAGCTCGCTGCGCGCGATCACTGCGATCTCCAGGATGTGGCTGGTGGATAGATGGCCTTTAAATTGGCCTTGTCTTAAGTGCGCTACAGTAGCCAGAGCAGCAGCAGCAGCAGCCGCCTCTGCCACCACCTACCGCCTGTAGTAACACCGACTCGCCACCCCGATTACGCGGGCGCGCGCTCGCTCGCTCGCTCGCACTATTAGCACTAATTAACAAGCGGCACCATGCGAGCCTATGTGCGAGCGAAACGCCCGCTTTTCACAGGCGATGACGAGAGTGCCAGCACAGACAGACGCAGCGTAACCCGAGCTGGTAGCTATTATGGTCTAGATACATGCATGCATGCATATGTATGTATATACATAGTGATCATGACATCGTAGTAATTGTAGTCATTATCGCATCAGTATAATGGGTTAAACATTGGCCATAGTGCTACACACACACAATTAAAGAGTGAAGACATTTGACCACTGAAACCAAATCAATCAAAGCATGTATATATATATATATATATATATATATATATATACACACAAGGATGGATTAAACAATTCAGATACACATTTGAAAACAATAATCTAGACTCGATCCGGTGTGTGCGCCGATGCGTTGTCGTGATGGTGGAACCAAGAGTTTTCTGCCCAGAGTTCAGGCCTCTTGTGTCGGACGTGCCCGCGCAATCTTCTTAAAATTTCGCGGTTGTATTCTTTATTGGCCGCAGATCCATGTGGCAAAAATACGAAGAGGATGATTCCCTTTTAGTAGAAAAAAACAGCCAAAACAACATTGGTGTTGGATCCGCTCTCCCTGAATTCCTTCGATTCTTCTTCTTAGTCGATTCTTTCCTTGGAAGCACTGGGGGATTGGGGTTACCCTTGACTCGTCTCTTGTTCTTACTCTTTGAAGCAATCCGGAGTTTTTTTACAATTACAATTATGTATATTTCACTCAAATTGAGTATAATATACATTTCAAAATGTTTCTTCATGAAGCTCTATCTTTTTCACGCTTCCGATGAAAGAAGTAGTGCAAGGATTTTCGATCCAGCGCTGTGCATTTCACTGAATAGTACTAGGCACACCTCTGCAGGCAGAACCGGCAGGTGCACAACTCGTACCCCTCGTGAAAGGTTGCGTTTGAACATACTAGGTAGTGATAACCATGCACTATGTACCTGGTGTATACGTGGCGATTGTCGTATGCAGGACCAGACCAAAAATGCAAGGCATTGAAAACGTCCAAACCACCGACCTCCCGTCTAGCCTGTTCGACTTTAGTTTCCCACTCCGAAATAAAACATTCGTAAGGTACTGTACGCGGCATCTTCAGCCTTAGTCTGATTGTTTCAGCAGCCGGTGGACAGCCTGACATGAGATACACAAAGCAGCTCCTTGCTCGGACAGGCAAGCTATATATATAATAAAAAACATCTTTCAAGCTGGTTAAAGCTCGCTAGCGTGAGGTGGTTCCACACCCTGTCAAGACCATACATAAGCCCCGGAACAACCTTAAGCATGAAGAGACTCACTGCTAAGAGAACGGACAGTCTTCGGGCATTGCCTACTTCCCCGTAAAGATAGACAAGTGCCTGACGTACTGTTTCGTTTATATGCGCTGTGAACGTCGTTGCTGTATAATTAACCCGAAGGCTAAGATACTATATAAGATATAACGCCTTATATCTTGGCTTATATAAAACTGTTTCAACGTTTTCTTGTGCCACGTATACACAGTGTTTCGGGACACTGCTTGATTACCATAAGCAGTTCGTAACATTTTCAACTGGAAAGAGTTAACAAACTCCAATGGTTCCCACATGTTGCTTAATCTCTATTGCACCCTGCTCACCGTCTACCAACAAGGTGTCCTTCACAAAGAAATTCGCTATAACACTCAGGAGAGAGCCACCCACTCTTGCTCGTTGGAATGCTTCAACCAGCAGATAGCGAGGGGCCCTGTCAAAGGCCTTGACGCAGTCAATAAAGACTGCATACAGAGTACCTTTGGATTGTGTCACAGCTCGCTCGATTTTTGACTGGAGAACGTGGATTGTATCACGGGTGCCTCGGCCTCTTCTAAAACCGAATTGCTCCGGTGGAAGTGCCTCTCCAGCCAAGTGCTCAATCTGTCGAATAACCAACTTATAGAAAATCTTCTTCAATGTGCGTTCTGACGCCACTCCACGATAGAGATCTGGATCCTGCTTGTCATCACCATGCCTACCCTTGAACAGAAGAGAAAGCCTGGCGACATGCCAGACTTTAGGCATCCGCCCCTTCTTTATAATTTAATGAAAGAAATCACAGAGAGTTTCTGCCAAGAGTGGAAGTGAGTGGATCCAATGTTCTTTCTCTTCGGAAGTGACCGTAGGACCTGACACACCTCCTCCACCCTGAAGGGCATCCCTTGTTCCTCTCTTTAATTGCGTATTCCTTTTAATGATGATAGCAGAGTTTTATATAAGCCTTTCTACGCTCAAAGTAGTCCCGCCTGGCATGCAGTGATGATGGTGCTCTGGCACTTGCTTGGCGCAGGAGTCCGAGCTCTTTACCGTGAGCGAGGTAACAGGCTCGAGAGTACCACGGACGTAATCTCTTTTTTATAACCTTTTCCACTTCACTGCACTTCCTATCGTTCTCTCCAACTGGTCCCAGGTGTAATCCATGTCAGGGCTTACCTCAAGACCGCCCACCGCTTTGTCCAAAAGAGATGGATTAATTTGTCTCATTGCAGACGAGCGCGGCGAGTTATGTCGGTCTCGCGAAATACCGGGAACATGGAATCCGGAGTGTTTTTGCTACCGCCTAAAGGTTCAACATTCGGACATTTCCCGAAGCGCTCATTTGCCTAAAATTCAACATTTTTAAAATACATTTCGCTGCCAGTCTTCTGAAGCGTAAAATATCGGTTAATATCGGCCGTAAGGTATCTCCAATTCTTAAGCAATCTCCTTCGTAGTAATTTGGCGATTGTTGGGTAAGATAGAACGCCTTATATCTTGGCTTATATAAAACTGTTTCAACGTTTTCTTGTGCCACGTATACACAGTGTTTCGGGACACTGCTTGATTTCCATAAGCAGTTCGTAACATTTTCACCAGAATAGAACATATGATGTGTTTTTTAACACAGAACTTGATGTCGGTTTGTTGCTCTTCCACTGTCGGCTTTATAAGAATCGCCGAACGTCGTTTTTGTTTACTTTCTTGAACCAAACTCAAACAATAAGTTTCGCCATCAATTGGCGCAAAATGTAGCCTGTATGTAGCTGATCAATGGCCCTTACGCTCTTGAATATTTATCGCGTATAGACAACAACGTAATGCCGAACAATTCAGATACGTGATGTTGTCCAGCATGCAAAAAAATTGCAAAATACGCAGACAATTTTTTGCATGCTTTTTTAGGAGATTCAAGAAATCTCCCGTTTTCTTAAACAAGTGGCATCGACATTTTGTTGGACTTTAATTACGCCATGAATGACAAGCGGTATCTTCGTTAGTCGGCAAGATGGAGTCGGAGAAGTGTCAGACTGACGAGTCGGACAGGATGAGTCCTGGTTTCGATGCTGCTTTGACACATATCATATCCAAGCAATTTTTCTTAAGCTTTGCAGATTTAGGCTAAAATTGATTTGGTCAATTTGTAGCAAAGACGAATAAGTGTAAAGGTGACAACGACAATGAGAACGACGACGACGGCAGCGAAGAGTACTGTTTTATTATTTATGTGTGCTGAACCTGAAAACCGCGCGCCGTCTGAGGCGCATTTTTCGGGTAGCTAAAAATGTGGAAGTCCACTGTTGGTTGACGGTAGGCGATATCCCCAATCCTGGATGTTGGAGTCGATAGTTCTCCTTGAGGCCTGTGTTCAAAGAGCTTGCACTAACACAACGCAGTATAGGATGCCGGTACGCATTAGTTTAGAAGCAGGCGTGCAAAGGGATATTACTATCTAATAATTTTCTTCCCGCCACAACATTAGTTCATATGAATGCGCATGAACGTGTGACCGGCCAGCGATCACACTACGGCGTATCGCAAGCACAATACGGCCACCCATGACAAGTTATGCTTAGCCATCTCGTCATCATAATAATTTAACAGCTAACAGTTAACAGCGGTCTTCCAAAGCTGCATTCACGGAACGATCGTTTAAGATTTTCACAAAGTTTGCCTACTAGTTAGCATAAGAAGCGTAAGAATAGCGGCCTGTATCGATCACAAAAGCGCGCATCCTTTTTATTCTCATCGATTGTTGTACATGAGTAGTATTAGTAGTAGTACTAATACAGTTCCTGCTATTACTTCTTATAGGTGCCGAATATAAGAATTTCCGCTTACAATTTGTAAACTCCTAAAAAGTGGAGAAAAAAGCGAAATCATTTCAGTTGCTCTCCTATTGGATATATTGAACGAGGCAAGTATGTTCTGTTCGAAATTTCCTCAAATTTCTCTTGACTTCTTGCCGCAGCGGCCCCGCAGTGGGGCTGTCGCGTTCGTCGGATTACGCAAGCGCCGGCAAGTTGCACGTTCTAACAGACGGACGGTCAGCGCTCAGAACGTCGACTCTTGGATCGCACAGAGATTTGCCGCATGACAAATTTCTGTGTCCCTCACCTTTGCCAGAACAACGCTGGCCTACCCTTTTGCAATAAAGTGAAATGCAGTGTCCATTATTTGTGTAATGTGTATTCGATGCTAAAATACCTTTGTCTGGCCTAGTTCTGTTGAGTTTCACCCTGCAGAGACAGACATGAAAGTTGAAGTAGTATTAAAGAATGGTTCCAGCTTCTCGCCTCTTCCTGAGGTCATTTAGGTGAGAGGTTTTTAGTGGGTATTATGCCAACAACATCGGCATCGAGTCCCACACTACCCGCTTTGGATGTGGGTAAAAGCATTTTTCCCTCTCACCTAAAAAAAGAAAAATAAACAAAAAAGAGACAGGCATGAACTTTGCTATTTCAAAAGCAGTACGTAAATACTGAGGAGCAAACCTAGTAGATGCCTAAGAGCAAAAATATGCTATCCGATTAAGCATTTATGATATTATCTCTACCGCACTCCTGAAGAGGCCCACACACACACGCCGGCCACAAATCGTTGAGCCACGCCTCAAATGTTCTCCTCGCAATCGCCCTTCCCTCCGTAATCAGTGCCACAAATCGGTTGTAGACAGCTGAGTCTACCAGAAAGACCTTTCTGTCCAGAATCATTACGGTTTAGCTCTCTCTCGTTCAACCATTCTGTTCCTTTCTGTTTCTGCTGCCTGTCTGTTTTCTGTCTGTACTGCCGAGAGCTAAAAATCGTAAAAATACGACATTCGGGCACTATGATAGGATATGGTTGGTCATGGTTTTGAGATCGCGAAGCCACAATGCACCGCTTATGACCAGCGAAAGCCGAAGTAGCACATGCATATTCCTGTGTGTGTGTGGCATCTCGTCACACGAGAGAGAGATACAAAGAAAATACAAAGAGAAGTATATGCATATACACGTGATACACGCACTTTCGGACTTTTTTCTCAAGTTTTTTTTTGTTTATAAACGCATCCATTTATCTGGATTACCTGGGTTACACAAAGGACAAGACTTTGGCACTTTCCCATTTATGCGTCATATTGGTATCAAACCCACGACGTATGACATTAGAATCGCAGTGCATGTTTACCGCAGCATCTCGTTGACTTAAAGCGACAAGTAAAACACAGTTTAGCCATTGAGGTGGTTGAGGGCTTTTTCTGTACGAAATTGTCGCTGCATTTCATAAACAGAACTACTAACATATTCCAGGGCAGCAGCTCATTTTGCTTTAAATGTTTTTGGATATCGAGAACTTTCAGAACAATGGTGGCCAAAAAGAGTGCGTAGATTCTGAGTGATAACGAGAAATTAGTTTATCTCAGTGTCTGCGGGAATGGCTTTCCTATATAATCTAACAACTTATTGTTATTTTCAAAGCAAAGTATATTTAAGTGAACAGCAGTTCACTCTTGGCAGAGCCTAATAACTGTAGACCGCATTTATTAGGTCACGCGTTCTGAACGCAAGATTGCTCTTGGACTTCTTGGAGCGTCGTTCACTTGCAGTATTACATACTATAGTATTATTTATTTTATCATTATTTACTATTCCTCTGCGCGAGTAATCTCGGAAACTGTCCGACTGATGATTGATTGGCCTTCGCCAGAGGGGACCGGCATCGACGGGAAAGGTGCAGGGGAAGTGAAGAAAAATACCGCACGTCATACTCTCTAGCCCTTACCCCGCCTTTCGGCTTGAGTCCGCCCGCTCTGTGGCTGGTGAGCACTTCAGGCCAGGGAAAACTGTGCCGACGCGTAAAAGTGCTCAGGTACGTAGTGGCTCGGTTTATTTAGGCTAGTGAGGCCCGAGCAGGAGGAAATCCCATCTTTGGATTAAATGCGTGCAGAGAACCCCAGTTGAGAGTGGGCACCAGGGCAGATGTCCTTGCGGGTAACAGAGCGTTATTCTATGACTTTCTCTCCCCCTTCACCCGAACCGTTTCCGCGGGTTTTTAGGCTAGTGCTCCTTCAGTTGCCCCACAATCGTGGACCCGGGCGAGGCTCTCCGATTCACCAGAGCCTTCAAGGCGCCATGGTGAGTTCCGTAGGGGACCAGAGGTCAACGCAAGATCTAACCGGCATAAGACGCCAGGGTAAATGATTAGATATGTGAGTACGGTCCTGGTGAAGGAAGTAAGCTGTCAAATAGAATCATTGCCAACAGCACAGACAATGCGGAAGGAAGAAATGAGTCCAACAGGTTATCAGTACTAACATTGAGGCTAACGCTAAGATGAAACTCGAGGATGCTATGAGACCAGGATCGTCATCAAGGATGAATCATTAACTGTTACATGAAACAATAGCTATTGAAGAGATTATTATTAAGCTCAGTGAGCAACAATGTCATGCTCGAGATTCATGGACGTGAAGCAGAAAGTAAACGGTTAATAAAAGTCGATTTGGTGGTTGTCACTCGGCGCTCGTCTGCTTTTTAAAGGCGGCGCATGAGGCTATAATCGTCAAAGACAAGCTAAGAGTAGGATGGACAATTTGCAGAGCAACGAAGTGGTTGAGCCATCCCTGCTGCTTCAATCAATAAAAGGTTGGATATATTGTCAAGGACAGTAAATGAGGAGAGTGGGCACATCGGAAAAAATGCAAAGAGAAGATTCTTACCTACAAACCTGAAGGTGCAAGGCCAAACGCCACCATAAAACATCGATGGCTTGCCTGTGTATAAGAGAGACATTGAATCGCTTAGAATAGCAGCTGCAAAGCCCAAGCAATCAAAACCGGTGCCCACAATAACAACGACGGAGGCACAAAAAAAGCGGAGGTCAAACCAAGGGGCAAACGTCAGACAACAGTCGAAAGTGGTAGCGGAAAATTAATCACAAGGTTGTAGCGGCGTCGACCGCAGAAAAACCGCATATCCGTAGAAAAACAGAGGCTACCTCTAGCACTGGCGTGAGTGCCTGAGTAGTGTGGAGCACAACGTAAAACTACTAAAACTGTTAGTGAAATAACAAGGCCCAAGGCAGACTTAGAGGGGCAGGAAAATTAGATTCCTTTTAATCAACATACGTGCAACCCCGATGTCTCGACATGAAAAGCTGTTGACGGATATGCTCAGGCATATCAAGAAGCAGAATGTGAACTTAGACGGCTATCACGCACAAGTAAAGAAAACTCATTGAAGGAAATTATGCGAAGTCGTATTAAACCCCTGGAAATAGGGTACCGCATCGCGATAAAAAAAAAACAGAAAGTGAAGCAGAATCACCTGGGACCGATGGGTTTAGTTCACATTGTGGGCTAGTGAGAGAATGCCCGAAATCGCAGGCAAAGAACGACGAAGCATACGGTGGAAGCGGGAGGCTACGTATCTTGCGTGATGTCAACAATGCACTTGACTTAATCCATAAGATGGGAAGTGCCGCGACAGGCACTGGCTGCCAAGGGTATTTCGGTATAGCCTAGACGGGTAGTGACTGACTATTTGGGCGGACAGGCACTAGAACGGGATAAAGGTGGAACTCTGAAGATAACTGCAGGAGTGCCACGCGGCTCCGTTTTAGAGCCAGTCCCTTCAGAAAGTGGCATATAACAAATTTAAAGAGCGCGTTATGTCGGCGACCAACCGGCGATTTGCTTATGTAAACGCACAAGTTAGTGCGGCTGATATTAACCTTTACCACCGAACAAAGTCTCTCGTTGAGTAGTGGCCTTAAGTGGTTCTAAAATTTAATTTTTTTTAATTCACCCTGTTTGGGTATGTAAATACGAACATAATATATATGACAAACATGGTAAAAATAATATATGAGTATTTTCGCTGAAGCTGAGAAAGCGGCACGGATTCCGTACAATCAGGTAGGTGATACAGGGGACATGGACCGCCACAACGACGGCATTTACTGTCCTCTTTGGGTTTATGAAACCCAGCTGACCGGCATAGTAGATGGTGGAATCCGTAAACACTGTAGCGAGTAGTGAGGTGCCGACATGGCCGGAGTGGTTCTTAAAGCAATATTAGATTAATTCGTCAGATGTTTTAGTAAGGGAGCTGTGCAATCTAGGTAATCAAATAGTCTTCGAGGGATCCATAGACCATGCTTGGGACGAGACCCTGCTACTAGTTTGCTATTTAGCGTGGATTTTCCAAATCTCTACGTGGGTATCGCACACTAGTAGTCGAAGGACACTCTTAAGAACATTCTCGCTAAATTGATTACCTTGAGGGTGTTTCCAACTTTTTAACCAGGAAGGCCCTACCTCCGGAGCAATTCGGTTTCAGGGGGGTCGACATACATTGGATGCGGTCCATGTACCTCAGTCGAAGCGGGTGTTGGCTGTACCCGGGGGTCATCTGTACGCCGTGTTTATTGGCCTTCGTTAAAGGCCCCTGTCACTAACTAGTTAAATCGGTTTCAACACGATGGAGTAGGTGATTTTCCTATTCGAGTACTTTCGAGCTTCTTTGTTGAAAGGCCGTCTTGAAGTACACTTTAGGGTATCCTGCAGTTGAGTCAAAACGTGGGAACTTCTCAGACCTAGCCCGCCATATGCGGGAGGAATGTGGTATCACGTGAGCTATCAAATGTTTTTCTATCCGTATTGAGTGTAGAGATGGACCACGATAACGTATCTCTCGCTATGATTAACATGGAAAAGTTTGAAAGGGGTGCACATTTTAGTGATTGGAGAGATCCGAACAGATCAGTGAGTGACTCCAGCACACAATCCTGCTTCTTGGCGTTTGATTATCGCTCAAATGTTCTCCCGATAACTGCGTCGTTCTATTGTGTTTTGTACGAGCCGGCATTTGCTGCAACATTGAAATGATTAGTAAACCCTAAAATGTACTAACTATGTTAGGTTAGTCACAAAACTGAAGCCCATTCGTAAACTGCCGATATTTAGCGATCGAATACGGAGGAGTTGAACGCAAACGCCCTTTCTGGTTGGTGCCAACTACAAAACGGTACGGCTACTTGATATAAATATTGATACTAGAAAGCGATGCCTTTTGATTAAGCTCATTCGGACAGTCACCATGCTCCATCCTGTTAGACAGAACATTGTTTGTCATCATCATCTTATTTATTTCACTCATATTGAGCATGCATATAACACAGATAATTATACAGATTATACAAGTATACAGTCAGCTGCTCGCGGCATGTTATTCGAGAGAGGCAGTGCAGCAATCTCTTCGCGAGGGCCAGACAGGCAGACGTTGTTTGTATGTCGACTCAGAAGTTACTCGCTACTCGCATTATAGGCATTCATCTAACAATTGTGTCCATAACAATAGCAACCACAACAACTTCGACGACAATATTGAAAACAATAACAACAATGAGAACATCGGCGACATCAACAACAGCAACATCAAAAACAACAACAACAACATCGACAGCAACATTGACAATATCGAACACCATTTACAGCAACAAAAACAAAAATAACATCGACAACATTAACAACATCAATAACAATAACATTGGTAACAACAACATTGACAAAAAAAAACAAAGAACAGATCGACAGTAACAACGACAATGACAGCAACACAACAATATCGACAACAACACCAATATCGACAACAACAGCAATATCAACAACAGCAACGGCAACATTGACAGCAACTACAACAACAACTACAACCTCATCGACAACAACAGCAATATTAGCGACAGGACAACAGCATTGGCGACAACATTAACAACATCAATAACAACAACATTGACAAAAACAACAAAAACAGATCGACAGTAACAACTACTACAATGACAGCAACAACAACAACAATATCGACAACAACAGCAACGACAACATTGACAGCATCAACAACAAATACAACTTTATCGACAACAACAGCATTGGCGACAAAAATATAAAAAAAATACATCGACAACAACATCGGCAACAAGACCATCGACAGCAACAACAATAAACAACAACGACAAACGGCAACGATATCATTGACGACAACATTAACAAAAACAACATCGACAACAACAACAACAACAACACTATCGACAACATCAACAACGTCGACAACAACACCATAAGCAACAACACAAACAACATCGACAACGACAACTGGCAACATTGGCAACAAGACCATCGACAAACAACGATAACAACAACATTGGCAAACAAGACTAACATCAACATCAACAAAAACAATATCGACAACAACTCGACATCAGCAAAAACAATATCGACATCAACAACATCGACATTAGAACAACAAAAACATCGATAGCAACATCGGCAACCACAACAACATCGACAACAAGAGCAACATTGTCAACAACTACAACAATAACATCGACAACAAAAATGACACTGACAACGCACCATCGACAAGAACAATAACACTATCGACAAACAACATCAACAAAAACAACAACAGCAACAGCACCATCGACAACAACATCGATAACAATACCATCAACAACAACACCATCGATAAAAACAACATCGACAACAAAAACACCTACAACAATAACATCGACGACAACAGCATTGACGACAAAACAACAACAACTTCATCGACAACAGCATTGACAACAAAACCATCGGCAAAAACAACATCATTAAAAACCGCAAGAATAACAACATCCGCAACGACAACATCGACAACAGCAACACCATCGATAGCAACAACACCATCGATAACAACAACACCATCGACAACAACAACACCATGGACAACATCGACAACAACGTCAACAACATCGACAACGACAGCAACAACAATAACTGCATCGACAAACAACGATAACAACAACCCCAACATAGGTAAACAACAACAATATCGACAACTACAGAAACATCGACAAGTACAACGACATTGACAGTAACAACAACATCGACAGTAACAACATCAACAAAAACAGCATCGATAAAAACAACATCAACAAAAACAACATCAGCAATAACAACAATATCGGCAACAATAAAAACATTGGCAACAACCAGCATTGACAACAACAACAAAAACCACATCATTAGCAACAACAACATCGACGACAGGTCCATAAACAACAATAGAGACAACAACGCCATCCACAACAACAAGATCATTGACAGCAACATTAACAACAACACTATTGACAAAAACAACACTATCGACAACAACACCATCGACGCCAGCAACATGGGGGCGGACTTATTTAGGCCTATTTATACATCATAAACAACAAGTACATCAACATCGTCAACAACATCGATATTAACAACCACACTAACAATAACAACATCGATAGCAAATAGAACATGGAGAACAAAAGCAACAACAAATAATATCGACAAACGACAACAACATTGACAAGGAACAACATCGACAAAGACAACAACACCAACGAAATCGACAAGAGCAACACAATCGACAACAACTATATATACATCGGCAATAACAACAACAAAACCACATCGACAGTAACAACAACCACACCAACAGTAATAACAACCACATTGACAGCAAAACAACAACAACAACATCATCGACAACAAATCCACCAACAACAACATAGACAACAACGCTATCGGCAACAACATCTACAACAAGAACAACAATATTGACATAAAAAATAGCAACAACATCCACAGCAACATCACTTACCACATCTTCAACAACGACAACAACATCGACCATCAAAAATAGCAACAACATACACAGCAACATCGACAACAGGATCGACATCGACAACAATAATATCGACATAACAACAACATCGACAACAACAATAGCAACCTCGTCGAAATTAACAACCGCATCGATAACAACAAAATCAACGACGACAACAACAACAACGTCGACAACAACAACTCCATTGACAACAACATCGACAAAAACAACACCATTGACAACAACATCGAGGGCAACGACAGCAACAACACCATCAACAACAACGTCGACAACAATAACAACCTTGACGACAGCAACGTTAACAAAAGCAGCAACGACAACAACAGCAACATACTACAAAACACACGTCAACAACAGCTAGAACAACAACATATATATATATATATATATATATATATATATATAAATATATATATCGGCAACAACAACAACAACAACATTGAGAATAACAACAACATCGACAGTAACAACAACAACATCGACAACAGCAACAACAACATCGACAATAACAACAACAAGAACGACAACAACAACAACATTCTAGAATAACAACATCGAAAAGAACAACGACAACAACAACAACAACAACATTGGCAGCAACAATGCCAACATCGACTAAAGCGATGGCGAGGACAGTGGCCATTTCGATCGGCTTAATCTACAGAATGCCAGCATGCAGCGAACATGCCTAACTTTGCTCTAGCGGTAGCTACAGCTGCGGCCGCTGCTGTACTGCCGCACGCAGATACAACATACGCAGATTTTTTTTTTCTGCTGGTGGTGCTGCTGCTGTTTCTTCTTCCTCCTCGTCTTCCTCATCCCCTGATCAACCCCTCCCCCCCGATCATGCACTTCCTCTCCCTGCCCCTCCTCTTCTTACTTCTCTTTCTGATTCTGGATGAATGGCTGGGTATATATATATATATATATAATATATACATATATATATATATATAATATATATATATATATATATATATATATATATATATATATATATATATATATATATATATATATATATATAATATATATATATATATATACACACCGTATGCAGGCATACATACACGGGTGAGTGTGTGTACGTCTTCCAATGTGTAGGGGTGTCGCTGTTTGACGCCCACCACCGCTAGCAGCAACAGCAGCAATAGTAACAGCATCAGCAAGAGTAAAACTGCCGCTTGTTTGCGCGAACGAGCAAAAAATGAGACAGCAACAACAAGAACAAGACGAACACCACAACAACAACAACAACAGTACCAACAACAAAAACAACAACAACAACACCACGGACAACAACAGCAACTATTACTACAACGACTACCTCCGAACAACATCGAGAAACTCTTGCACGATTATGTGCCGCCGCCGCTACGGCCGTCGTCGTCGTCGCAGCAGCATCAGTGAGCGCCCCCTTGTAGCCTGCGCCCCCTTCGACGTCGGCATTGTTGTTGTTGTTGTTGTTGTTGCTGCTGCCGTTGTTGTTGTTGTGTCGTCGCGATCTTCGTCATCACCGCCGCCGCTGCCGCAGCCGCCCTCCCTGAACGTACGTTGGAATGGGCGGAGGGGGCGGGGGCGAGGGGCAAGGGGCGGCTGGCTACGAAGTAGAAGAAACCAGCAACGCGTCAAGGAGGAGTACCACCACCACCACCAACACTACCACCAGCGGCACAGCGGCATCAAGCTCGCCACCATCCATCCATCCACCCATCTATCCCCTTCTCTCTATCTCTCTCCCTCTCTCTCTCCCGCTCTCCCCTCTCTCTCCCTCTACACCATATCGATTGCCAAATGCCCCTTCCCCTCTCGCAACATGGCTACACCTGCGGCATTCTGTCTCTTGCTTGTTCTGTCTGGTCACCTCTATATAGTAGCAGTATTACTGTTATTACTATTATTAATGCCGTGGACTATTATTAATATTATTATTATTTTTTTTTTTTAATTATTATTACTACTACTAAAACTACTACAACTATATCAACGACAACAACAACTGCACCCACAATAACAACAACCACAGCTACTACTATTACAACTACTCTACTCGACCATTACTGTCACTACAACCACATCTGCTACGACCACATCAACTACCACTGTTGCTACTAGCTCACGTACTACCAGCACTATTCATACTACTACTACTACTACTACCACCACCACTACTAGTCTTCTTCCCACTGCACGTACTATTAGTTCTGCTACTATTCGGTCATTGCAACAACACTAATAACAGGAACAGCTATTGCTACTATTGCTACTACTATTACTACAACTCTGACCACACCAACAACTGGTACCACCACTATATATATATATATATATATATATATATATATATATATATATATATATATATATATATATATATATATAAAACACACAAATTTGCAGACTCGTATACATTCACATACACATATCCACACACAAACATATATATATATATATTTTTTTTTTTTATATAGCGTGCATGACGTGTGTCTATGTGTGTGTGTGTGCATATGCGCAATCGTGCGCCAGTCGGCCTCTACCGTGGTAATGCTGGCAGCGATGGCTGCCTGGCTGGCTGGCTGGCTGTCTGTATGCGTAGCGTGTGCAACCGACGGCCGCCTCACTTCTTCTGACTGATGTTTCTGGTGCGATCCTTCCTTGCGAGCCGGTCGTTGTTAGTCGTTGTTACTGTCGCTGCTGCTGCTGCTGATGACGTTGTTGTGGTTGTTGTTGGTAATGGTGCTGGTATTGCTGTTGTTGTTGTTGCTGTTGATGTTGTTGTTGCTGTTGTTGTTGTCCTCGTCGTTGCTGTTGTTGTTGCTGTTGTTTTTGTTGTCGTCGTCGACTGCAGTTGTTGTCGCCGCTGCCGCCTGCCTTTTCTTCTGTTCTTAACGTCCGTCGGTCCGTCCGTCACTATTGCAGTCAGCGTCTTTGTTGTCGTTGTTGTTGTTGTTGTTGTCGTCGTTGTTGTTTGTTGTGTTGTTGTTGCTGTTGTTGTTGTTGTCGTCGTTGTTGTTGTTGCTGTTGTTGTCGTTGTTGTTGTTGTTGTTGTTGTTGTTGTTGTTGTTGCTGCTGCAACAGCCGGCGTCACCGTCGTTGTTGTGGCATTGCTGGTGTTGCTTATTGTAGCTGCTGCTGCTGCTACCCCGGCTGATGCTGCGGTGTGTTGCCGTGGACCAAGGACGAGGTGCTGTTGGTAAACCTCCATAGTTTGCTGTCGTCATTGCTGATGTTGTTGCTGTTATTGTTGCTGCTAGTGTTGCTGTTGTTGCTGCTGCTAGTAGGGTTGTTGTTGTTGCTGCTGCTACTGCTGTTGCTATTGCCATTGTTGTTAATGTTGTTACTGTTCTCGTCGTTATCAATCTACTACCTAATTCATGCACCTTATATGTTGGCGGCATTGTTTGCGATATCATTATTGTTGTTGTTGTTGTATTGCTGTTGTTGCGGTGTTTTTAATACTGTTGCGGTCACTGAAACTTTCGCTGCTACTGCTGCAGCTGCTGCTATTGCCAGGCTTTATTATCATCGTAGTCGTCATTGCCACGAATGACTGCAATTTCCTTAACACCAATAGCACCCAAGCACACATCTAGCCTGCAAGCACGAGATGAGGAGAACCTAGATAGAGTTACAGTCTAACCGGTTTATGTGTGAGCGATTCAACAACTGTAAACCTGACACAATGTAACCTCTGTTTTAACGTCTTCGTCGCCGTCCTCGTCCTCATCTATACTTTGGCCTTGCAGCCAGTCTCGGCCAACCTTGAGCCTTAATGCCGCTAGCAGATGCATAAGCTGGCCGGTTAGTTCAATTCAAAGCAACGAATACGAGTGCGGCAACTAACACATATGAGAGTAAGGGGCGGATATGACGGCGCACGCGCGCTCAAGGAGAAAGGTACATTTTTTCCTTCTTTGAAAGAGAGAAACGCATGTACTCATCAAACGCACATCACTTATCGGATCGTCATCGACTGCTAGCGTCGCTTCATCATGGCGAACGTCTGCACGGTCCGCAGTCCGTCAGCTAGGCAACGGCCAAACCACAAGACAGGGCACAGAGATGGCCACACAAACCGACCACAACGCGGTGCAAATCGCACCTCGTCAGACTTTCGTGTCTGCAAGCTAGTGCAATTGGCCTATTCTCTCCAATCAACAAACCAACAAACCTGATTAATGTGTCGGTTTAGGAAAAAAAATATATATATATATACATTGCCAAGGGGTTATGATTTAGAGCTATTGGACGTACAAGTTAAGAATAGAACTTCAGTTTTCGTGAATTCTCTTGTAAACGACCGTGTCGCATCTTCTGGCTGGAGTGGCTAAAAGTTCTTCGGAGCAACAAGCAGAATCTTCTCACAAACACGACGATGGACTTAGTTTCCGTATAGGAGGACTGGTTGTCTCGCAATGGCACATTTTGTGCTCCTGTGTCGGGCAACAACATCAGTGTCACGGATTTTAGTAATATCACTCTCACTCCGAAACAAGACTTTTCAGAGACTATGTTCCGTTAGAGTAAACAAAGTAGTTTAACGAGCCATACGATTCCCTAAGTTGCTTACTAAATATTCATGGGATATCCTGTATATTATGAGTTCGAGTCGAACATCTCGTCAAACGAATAAACCTTTCAGTTAAAACAGTATGGCTATATATTACGTAGCGATGCAAAGAACCTCAAACGAATTTTCCTCTGAGAAATCGTCTAGTCAGAATCCCCCTCATCGATAAGGGGGTGTCGGAACACGGGACGAGGTTAATTAAAACAAATATTTAAGTATTAAGCAAGTTTAATAGATTACATAAATATTTGATACACGTGAAACAATTGATTTCAGAGCATATTGAACATTTATCTCCCTTGCATCTTTGAAATTTATATTTGCACACGACCTCGGCATAAAATTTTCGGCACATGCCGTTTCGACCGCTATCAAACACTCTAACAATGAGGGAACCGCACACTTTAGGTGGTTTAGTAGCCAGTTTTTGAACCCTAGAGGAACATGGCTTGGATTTTTCAGGACGACAACGTACCAGCTATGCCACAGCACGATGAGCAATAATATTATCTATCATGGGCACATAGTTGGCGTCATGTTTGGCTTTTACAAATATGAGCTTTTGACGCAATACACGATAGACTAACTGCCCCGTTCTGGTAGAAACAACTAAGTAGGGTCCGGGTTTGATGGGCACAGTCGGCAAAGTTATTCCAGTAGACCTTGTAACTGCTGCATCGGTCGACCGCTAACCGTTACCCGATTGGCTTTCACTCCATTCAATTGTTTAAAGTATCACTTGCGCAGTTTCTAGTTGAGTATGGGGAATAGACATGAATGTGTTTTAGTGGGTTGAAAAGCCCTATTCGGATACTGATTGTCCGGGAAGGCGACCCTTTAGACAAGACCATCTGGCAGAACATGGCCTGCCCATTTTGAGAGCACTGCCGGCGAGGCCGGCCGCATGACCCAGCTCGACAACAACCTTGCTTCTAACAAAGAAGGAAAGCAAGACCTACGCAGACATGATCAAGGAGCTGGGCTCCAGCGTGGACCCCAACGCCCACAGTAGGAAAGTAAATCGCGTCCAGTAACTGCCCAGCGGTAACGTGGATTGGTGGCGGCAGAGGCGGTTGAGGGAAGGACCAGCTCATTTCTCCAGAAATGAAATGAAATCAGCCGGTGAGACGGACGCTACCGTGGACCATTTATCTTTAATGCAGCTCTTGATCAGGGACGTCATAGAGGGCACCACCTCACAAGACATTGAGATTGCCTCTCGCAGTGCGTTGCCTATCGAGAAACAGGTGGGCGTTGACCCTCCGTTGATCCTATGGGAAGCCGAAGAGGAGCCCCCGGAGATTACTCTGCAATAGGTGCATATTGCGCATCACGCCTCAAGCAGTGAAAGGCGCCGGGTTCGGACGGCATTCCAGTCTCCGCGGCAACAACGTTGATAAAAGAATTCCCGGACGTGTAGCGATAGCGGTGACGTGGTTGCTCCGTCCCTGTGGCGGGGGAGTTGCTCCTTGGCGCATCGAGGGCCGCAGGCCTGATCATCATACGTAAAGACCCTGGCTTCCACCGCCTTATCTGTCTACTTGGCCAAAGCATTCGAGTAAGTGTTTTTTGGTAAAATTAATCAATTATCCGCGCCACAGTGGCACCAGCATCACCTACAAAAATTATCCGCGCCATAAGCAAGATTCAATTGCAGGCCGAACTCTCCCATGAGTCTCCGCCAAGAAGGCGAAACCTTTACTTTGCTGTCCTACGCGTTTACCAGCCTATTGTGGAGAGTCACCCTATAGATCCTCCTCAGAAAGAAGGCTATCCTTTACTTACTCCGAGTCGCAAGACAGGAGTAAGTAAAGGACTGCCCTACAGAACCAGTTTTAACACGAAGGCCGGTATGCCACAGCTCCATGTTTGCCCCCCTGCTGTAAAACATAAGATATGACGATGTGCTGTGGCTGAGTGACCTCCCCCCGGAGGTCAACCTCCAAGACTATGCCGACATTTCGTCAGCACCGTTCAGGCCCGGACACAGGATTTGTTACAGAGCCGTGCGAGTAAAGCACTTGCCGATGTGGCCTACTGGGTGCAGGTGGCGGGCATCGCTCTCCCCCCTGATAAGAGCCAGGCCATATTCCAGGACGGGAGAACTGCCCGTCCTTCTCTCCGTCTAGAAGATCAAGAGATCGTAGTCGTCAACAAGGTGAGGTACTTGGGAGTCATTCTAGACAGGGCTCTTCGTGATGCCCTACACGTGCGGCGGGCGACGGAGAAGGCACTCAAGACAGCAAAATTGACGGACTTCAACAATCCTGACGTTAAATAATCATCACCGCAGCCGAGTCAGTTGCCTTGTACGGCCTGGCCTACGAACACCCTAAAGTTTGCCCCTAACAGAAAATGCCTGGCTTAGAAGGTCGGAGCTCACTCTCAGGGTCTTCGCAATGTGTAGGCCCCAGTCTCTGCACCTTAATTTCGACTACAAAAGACTGGCTGGCCAGGTCGAGGGGTGAACTCACCTTCTACTCAGCCCAGACCCTGACAGGCCATGGCGTCCTTTAGCCCTACCTGTTTAGGATCAAGAAAATTCTCATCCCCAAGTGCATCTAATGCGGCAATGGACCAGAAAAAAACCCAGGGCACACTGTTCTGAAGTGTCCAGCATGGGCGGAGCAGCCCGCACCTCTACCACTTTTAGTGAGGACAACGGCTTTTACCCTGCATCCTCTGCAAAAATAACAGAAACACTCTGGTACTGGAACATCACATCTAGCGTCCTTAAAGCCGTACTTCAAGAGAAAATGAAGGTCAACTACCTCAACCCTCATTGACCTGAGCCGCAAAAGAATCCAGCAGTGACAAAAGCCCGACTTGACCGCATTGGAGATCATTTGAGTGAGCTGCAGGCACCGCTGCAAAGAGTAGACTATATAGTGCAACACTAATTCAGGAAGCTTTCCCGAACATTCCGGGAGAACTGATGGGTGCCCCGTTAGCCACCTCACCTACGCTGCAACCCACGACCAAAGACGCTGATTGGACCAGATCTAAACTGGAGGACAGAAGCGCAGATCCTGCAACGTGAGCTTCATCATATTCGGCCCGACATCTGAAGACGAAAGTGAACAGGCTACTCGCGTGCGAGAACCAGCAGATCCAGCAACGTAATAATAGGTTAACTTATAGAGGTATGGGTAAAAACGGTTTAATCAATAATGATTTCCCTCTCAGGTAGGTAGCACAGTGCGTCATGCCTACAGTATATCAACGGCGAGAGGGCAATAAGTAATATATCGAGACAAACCACATCGAAATCTCCTGGTGAAATCATTCTAACACGCGGAGGTTGGTGGCTCTCTCTCTTATGAACGTAGTTTTAAGCTTCCTTGATGAGAACACCTTACTGGTATAGGGTGAGCAGAAAGTGTTGCGGGCTAGGCAAAATGTGGGAACCTCGCAAGGGGACCCACTAAGCTGCGTCTACATCACTATCTTGCTTGCCGACCTTGTCGGCTATATTCGGCAAGAGTTCCAGAAGGCCACAGTTGTGATGTAGTGGTCGCTCATCATGATCTGCCCATCAAGCGCATCACTTTTCTGGCGGAGGTGATCATTGTCTCAAGGGAGCTGGAAATAAACGTCATGATGACCAGGGCTGTAAAATTCAGAAGTGGAGGTCGATTGGCTGCCAAAGACGTTATACTTTGCGGCGTCAAGTCCTTACAATTCGTCAACTCCTTAGGGTATCTGGGGCTTCGGCTTTAATATACTGGGACGACCTTCACTGCTCATATTACCGAGACAGTGCGCACAGTCCTAATCCCTCTTTATAGAGAGGTAGGCAACGTCCGGCGGCTGTCCGTCCCGACGACGATGGCATTCTTCTACCTCAAGATTGTTCCAATGCTGATGTAGATAACAGAGTATGGGAACACCTCACTCGGGCGAACTTTGGTTTTGAAAGGTGTTTCACATGTACATGAAGCGAGTACTTTGCATACAGTGCCACTTGAGAGCTCGCTCTCGGAATGGGAAAATAAGCTTGAACAAGTCCGACGAGAGAGATGGAGATTGGAGAAATGGAGAGAAAATGGAGACCCAGATATTTTCAGTGGCCCTCACCTCTGGTCTGGTTTTGCATGTGACAATCGCCACGGTATAAATGCGACACATAGTTCATGGCTATCATCACCTGATTTGTTCAAATACGAGCTTCCACGAGGAGTACACGGAGTGCATCTATCGACTGTGCTCTCAGGCGTGTACGAAGTTTCATGCGTCTGCCTGCCTGGCCTTAGCAAAGAGATTACTGCACTGCCTCTCTCGAATAACATACCGCGAGTATCTGACAACTGTATAATTGTCTATGTTATATCCATACTTAACAAGAGTGAAATAAATCACCACGGATCTGCTCTTCGACAACACGTGAAAGCCTCGTAGGCATGGTGGCAAAACACGAAGTGGACTACGCAAGCGTACGAACGCACATAGACGAACTAGCAAATGAAATAGAGGACACGCTACAGAAAAAAGGATTGCCTTTTTTACCACCTTTCCCATTCAAGTGTTAAGTTTGAGTTTAGGCTGTGTCAAGTATTAATATGAATACTAATTTTTATTTATCAGTTCAGTTATTACAGTTGTGAGCTTTACTGAGGGTTACGTTTCGGTATTTCCATACAATCGTGGGTATCGAACGCGTATCCGCCTAGACTCACTCCGAACGCCACTCCTCAATCTATAGAGCCGACGATAGCGGCGCCGTTTCCTCTACACACGCAGACATTCACCGTCGCGCTGGTCACCCATTACTGTTAGTAGTATTATTGTTATTATTACCATTATTCACCAATGGGAGATGCACAAATGACGCCTATACGCGCATCTTTTTGAGGACCACTTTGTAATTCGCTTGCGTTCGGTCTAGAGTCACCTGGCGTTAGGGGCAAGGATGCGCTCAAACTGACAAAAGAGTTTGGGAAAAAGCTCTTTGAAGCCACAGCGGAGTCAAGATCGACATCCGAGCAACAATAATAATATACGCAATTTTGCAGGCGTTATAAAATTAATGGATTAGTAATTGTGAAACATGTCAGCTACAGGTAGATTTATTTAACACATAATATAATACATTATGTATATGTTACACGTATCACGATGGATTGGCTAAACCAATGTGCCTAATGGGCGTGTATTGTGACTATCACGTGTCCGTTTCGATGAGGCCGGACCTAGACCACTTCAGACGTGTGCCTCGAACGGAGGCAGCATTTCCATGGTGTATGTCAAGATCCAGATGTTGTTTGAAAAAGGACGACGACCTGCTATCACCGGATGACCGGTTTAACAAAGCGCCAAAATTGCGGATCAGCTGCTTGGTCCGAACGCCAGGAGTACCCAGGGTTTCAAACGCGCAGACGGCAGAATTCGTGGAAATACCCGATTGATGAGTATTTGCTCAACTTGCTAGTATCCACAAGGTAGGCTGCATAACTAGCTTCGGATGCTCCGCTACCGAGCATAGAAGGGGCTAAGGAGTCGGTAACGGTTGCATCCCAAACCAGCATTTTGCCTCGCTTGAAGGGTGTAAGTGTCATCCCGTCTGGACATCTGCCGCAGGAGTTGGGATACATGTACATAATGATAATAAACCGTTGTTAAAAAATATTATTATTATTATTATTATTATTATTATTATTATTATTATTATTATTATTATTATTATTATTATTATTATTATTATTTTTGTTTTTTTTTATGATTAACATATACAGATCGATATTTATTATAATTTAGAAGAATATATAAAATGCTTCACGGCGTTGCTGCTCGTCGACCTAGTTGCTCCTTCTGCGCGCCGTAGTCGCTCTATCGCTCATGCCCGTGAGAAAGTCCTGCCCGCCCCCTGGCACGAAGGTCCGGGTCCATCCAGTCTCTCATAGTTCCGAGCACTGAGGTCGCGTTACCTCTTTGGATCTCCAGGGACAGTCGCTGCGAGAAGAAGGCGTGCGCCCTCTTGTCCATTGTCGCCTGCCGTAATGCGTCGCCAACCCGAGAGATCAATGTTACCGTGAGGGACCCAGGGCCACCCATCGTCTCGAACGCGAATGGCGAAAAGTGGTGCGCCCGACTTAGGTCCGCATACTTTCTCATCTTTGAGGTCTCAGCTCGCGTAACGGCAGTCCCCGGGCGGGACGCGCCGGGACCGACAAGGGAAGGGGTCAGAGAGTCGGTCACCGTCGCATCCCACACCAGGGAACGACCCTTATAGAAGGGTATCAAAGTCATACCGTCGGGGCGCTTACCGTCGTCTCTTAAAAGCCCAGGTGGTTCCAGGACGCGCGGAATCCCCGCCCTCCGCAGCGATCTTGCAAGCATTTCATTGAGGGCAGTGTGTCTTGGGCGCCGGCCCGCTGCGTGAGCGCAAGACAGGCCGTGTCTGGCGAGTTGCCCAACGGGCTGGCCACAAGAGCATCTGTGTGGCTCAACCAAATCAGCCCCCACTCTAAGGCCAACGCATATCCGGGTGGATTGGTCATCAAGGCGGGTACCCAGTGAGTCAGCGGGTAGTGCATGCAACCAGTCGCTTGCTCCTGGGCGAGCGACAGCTAAAAGGCGTGCCTTGTTCTGGTCATCCATGCATTCTTCAAGCAGCGAACTAAGCGAAGCTTCGTGAGCCTTCTCGGCCCAGGCCCTCTGGCAGGCTAGTCTATCGAGACCAGGCGATGAAGCTTGAAGTCCAGTCGCTATATCGTCACGAGCCGCCTCGAACATTGCCTGAGCCGCCGGCGGAAGCAGGCGCTGGACATTATCCGACGTAGCATGCATCGAGGCAGCCACGGCCGAGCCCGCTAAGGATCGAGCTGAGGGGAGACCAAGGCCGCCCATGGACGTGGGGAGGGCCGCCTGGCGCACCTCTCGTGGTCGTAAGTTTAGACTCAGCACCGTCTGTAGGGCCTTCACCACCTGGTCGTCGAATGGTTGGAGAAGATGGTTCAAATCGCCTGAGCAGTCTATGGACCGTAAAATATGTACGATGCGCCACGCGGAGAACGACGAGCGAAGCAGGTAGAGTCCCTGGTGGGCTCCAACAAGCGGTAGACTTTCCTGCATCGCCCACAATCTGTCCATCAAGGGGTCGAGTTGTCCCGGCAGCGCAGAGGGCAGAACCGGTGCGCCAAGAAGGTTTATTTCGTGGTCAGCCACGACTCTATACCCCGGTAGCAGCTCGAGCAAGGCCCTCAATGAGGGGTCGTCTGGGTCTGTCCCCAGAGCGAACACCTCGCATTTGGCCGTGTTCAGCACCAGACCACTGACTGCCTCGAAAGCAAGGACTCTGCGCACCTCATCGAGCAAGTCCACCATCGGTCCACCAAGTGTGCCATCGTCTAGGTACCAAGCGTTGAATGGCACTTGAACGGAGTTAACCAGCTCACGTATCCCCAGGCTGAATAGGGCCGGTCCCAAGGGGTCCCCCTGCTGTATGCCCGATGCCGAAAATAACGTCTCGGCGCCAAACAACAGGACGGATGGCTCTTTGTACACGTGTTCTACTAAGGTGAAGAGTTCCGGGACTGTATCCCGAACCGCACGAAGGAGGTGATCCCTACGGATGGTGTTAAACGCATTGCGAAAATCCAACTTCAGGAGTGCCGTACCGGGGGGACTTGATTGCATAAAGGCTCTTGCTGCATGTACGGCAGTCTCCGTTCCGCCCGCCATGCCAAATCCCAGCTGGTGCGGGCCAAGTTGTTCCATAATAAGTTATTTGGCCTCGCGGCAAGCTATCTTTGCTGCGATCCTCCGTAACGTAAGAGAGCAGGCAATGGGGCGAATTGATGCGTCTTTTTTGCGCAGTGCGAATAGATTGGCGCCGAACACGATCGCCACGAATTATTATTATTATTATTATTATCATCATCATCATCATTATTACTATTGTACCATCGCGGCAAACTCCCCTTACCTGAACACTATTGCATACCGATTTTTTCACTTAAAATACCGCTACCGTCCAAAAATTTGCCACAAGATCAACAATTATATATTAACCTATTCCACCGATAGCATACATCGCAGATTTAGTTGGCCATTCATTTACAGCACGCACAAAAAGCTAGAAAAGTATGATTGAATCGGTTTGGGAGTGAATCCTTAGATAGACGGAAGACGCACGCCCGGCGTGGCCACTAGATTTGTTCATATGGTGACTTTGTACATCCTCTAAACGCTGGGACAAGCTCAAGAAAGAATTCCGCTCGAGATTCCAACTGGTGTAGCAGCGTGCATTATGTCCACAATCATGAGTCAACAGGGAGAAGGTAATAAGTATTATACAAATCACTAAGTATCACGTCGTATCCAGCTCTTTCAAATTAAAATGCAATATCAAAGTACTAACCGAACAACGTCTTGTAAACTAAGAGCAATCTCGCAATGGGTTGCCGATCATCCTAATTTCGACGCAACGCAGTAGAATTGGTGCATAGCATTCTGATGCGATATCGTTATCGAGGAAGGCTGCAATTTCATATCCTCACATAGCACAGGACCCGAGACACTTAATGGTCTGAGAACAAAACAAAAACTCACTGTCCTTGAAGCCGATAGTCCTCCTGAAAACGAAGTACATCTGTGGTGGTCGAAACAGTACAAAATAGTATTTTTGGCGTTACCAACTAAATCAGAGCTGTTATTTAAAAAGTAATAATAGATGTTTCGATTAGCGCTAATGATTTGCGTAGACTTAAATCAACGTTCAAGTAATTGGCGCTGTGAATAATAATGATAATAACGTGGAATCATCAACCAACGCAGTGCCCAGCCTTCCCATTGGAAGAACACAATTCGAAAGGACCAG
Organism: Dermanyssus gallinae; assembly: GCA_003439945.1. Classification (NCBI taxonomy): domain Eukaryota; kingdom Metazoa; phylum Arthropoda; class Arachnida; order Mesostigmata; family Dermanyssidae; genus Dermanyssus; species Dermanyssus gallinae. The sequence goes on along the minus strand of QVRM01005425.1, from coordinate 11,527 downwards.
AAACATGGAGAGCCCCCGAGTGCCAAGCTCTGAGGAAGGAGCTCCGATGTAAACCTGACTCCAAGTTAAGATGTAGACCCGATTTCACCAATCTTGACGACCGGTAAGGTCGAGTCCGGTGGCGTGGTGGCATGCGTGTGCGCCTCGCGACCGGAGGAGACACATAGGTGCGCGGGTTCGAACCCCACCGTTGCACATTTGTATTTATGGGGGTCCGTCTATGAAGCAATGCGAAAAGCAGTCCCATGGGCGTTAAAACTTGGCTAAGAGTCAGCCCCGAAAGAATTTTCTTTACCACCGGTAAGAGAGATATGATCAACACCAATTAACCGCCCTAAGTAAAGAATAGCCCAAGTGTTCAGGCATTTGATGGAGGAAGAGGTGGTTGAGACAGTGAAATGCTGCGGCTAGATCTAGACTTACACTTAGACATTTTTGTTTTTCTCAACTGAATCAGACACAACCTACTACAAATGCAGTAGTCGTAGCCGAGCTGATTTGCGGCTTTTTCGGCGGATAACAAGCTGGTAACTCATTGGTTGCTGTGACTGCACCGAAGGATTTATTCTGACTATTTTCTAGGTCTGAGTTCCAATAATACACATAAAGGCGAGCGACGGGACAGTCCAAATAGGGGGGAAGTCTGTTTTTACGAGAGCAGAAATTGGAAAAATAAAAATAGGAATAATAGCAAAAACCTAGTCGCAATAGCGTCAAGGGGGGCTGAAACTGTGGCAGCTTATGTATAACCGGCATGTGAAGAGTCCACTGAGAGCATGACAGAACGTACCATTCTTGGAGTCGAAGCGGTGCCGAAAAAGACATCAATGATTCTAGTGGGGGATTTCAATGCGAGGTTAGACAATGGAAATTGAGAACAAACTAAAGCATTTTTTGGGCATTATAACGGAGATAGGGGGTTAGTTAGCCAGCAAGCCCAAGCCAAGATATAGCACTGGAGCATCAATCATTGACGTTTTCGCCACAGACGGTTGATATAGGATTTTTAGGAGAAAATACATCATTTCGAGAAGGAGCGGGTCTTAGAAAGCATATAGCCATAAGGATGGCATTCAAGGTTAGCAGCAGAGGGGAAGAGTGTAGTCGAGGCTAAGAACCGGGAAAAAAGCTGGAAAGTAGGATTTTCTTTAAGGGAGTTGGGGAGGTGTGTCAACCAGGGAAGATTTACTGACGCCATACTGGAAAGCTCTATTCGACGAATGCCTTAAATCCGAAAAAATTCTAAAGAAAGGAAAGAGGATACCCTAATTGTTATGCCTAAAGGAAAAGGCATAGAAACAGAGCCGGAAGCTTGGAGGAGAATAACACTTAAGAGTTGCCCCTATAAAATAATTTCGGGGATAATATCAGATAGACTTGAGTGCTTCCTTGAAACCAGAAATGCAGTACCAGAAGAACAATATGGGTTTAGAAGATCAAAGTTGACACATATGGCCCTGCGCCAATTGCTTAAGGCCGCCTTTGACCTAGCGCAGAGAAGCAGAATTGTCGATAAGTTAGCCTTAGAAAAAGTTCCGAATTAGTTGTTCAAATTTTTTTGGGTCATTTTTAGGAAGGGCACAGTATGCATCGACAACGGTATAGGGGATGTGGGAAGAGTAACGCAGACTACAGGCGTGGCCCAAGTTGACGGACTCAGCCCGTTGCTTTGTTTGGTACTATTGGGAAGGCTACTTAATTGGGTATAACAGGAGTGGACTAGAGAGTAAGCAAGTATTTTACTTGAATGTACGCATATGACATTGCAAATTATGGTAGGAGTCACAGGAACTGGAAAGAATAATTTCTTATATAAACAAGATGGGGCTTAGCATTAACTGGCAAAAGACAGTAGCTATTAAGTTAACGTTCTTCGAGCCAGGGGTAACGTAGTACATTTTAAAATTAAATCTTCTTATCTGGGACTGACTATAACATCGAATGGTACCAGTTTGCGAAAGCATATAGAAAGCACAGTGGGAAAAGCAATTCGAGCGGCAACAGCTATTAAGAACCCATAAATGTTGTCAATACATACACATATGAAGTGGACGGCAAAATTAAAGGAAATCCACATCGGAATATATACTACAGTAGCGATGACAAGCACGGCCTGGCGAGCAGCCGGATATAAGCGTAGACATTTAACTACGGCGTTTGCAGCCCACGGATTTTGTCACGTGTTATGCAGCACGCAAGAATTCCACGATCCTCAGGAGTGTTGTAGGTGCACGAGGTGCTCTGGCCATTGCGACGGATTCCACGCCGCTGCATGTCCAGCAGTCAATAGCTGAACTAGCAAGATGAGAGGAGATCCAGTGACGTGAAGGAAGCACTAGTTGTGTCTGTTGTATATGTTTATAATTTACTCTATCTGGGCGTTAGTAATAATAATAACCTATTAGAGGAAGGTGACACTGCCCGACATGGACTACCCACTAGAGTTTCCATCTTCTACCGAAGCGGAAGTTATGCAAGCAATCAAGGCAAAGAAAAACAATACATTTGCAGAACCGGACCAGATATTCCATAACATAGTTAGCAACAATAATAGTTAAGAACGGAGATCATTACGTCAACGACACCTGAACGAAAACGGTAGAATTGGCCCAAGGAGATTCTGCTAGCCCGTTCCTCTTTATAATGTATATAGCAACTTTATCAGATCTTCTACGCGAAGCAAAAGCTCCGCACGCCTTCTACGCAGATGACCTAGTTATCCTCGGAATGTCGCCTGAACAGCTGCAGTATTTGCTGAACAAAACAACACAAATGGGTGCAACAAAAATATTCTAAGAATCAACATAGCTAAAACAAAAGTTCTTCTTAATCGGCAGCAAAATTAATGGCACTGTATTGGAGATCGTCAGTCGTTTCATTATCTAGGCGTTACATCAACACCAAGACTCTCTTTCAGCAGACATGTCGAGATAATACTAGCCAGGGCAACAGCAACTGTCATGCTTCTCGGTGAACTTCGAGATATTGATCTGAAGACAGCGCTAAACGTAATCAGGCTAAAAATTGTCCCTATTTGTACGATACGGCCTGCCTGCAATATCACCTTTTCTCACTATTAGGGATTTGAAAAGGCTAGACCGTTTAAACGCATTTTATATTAAGCGCGTGCTAGGTCTATCTAAAAACGCATCTGCTACCTTTGCTCTTGACTTACGTCGCGAACGAGTCCTTACAGAGCATTTTGCCCTAGACGGACTACCACTTAGTGGAGCCGTACTCACAGGATATAGAGAGTTTCGGGAGATACGCAATGCAATGTTTGCGTCCAATAACTATACGAACGGACTAGAATTTTGTTCGGACAAATGGAAGAGAGGAGCCTAGAAAAACCGAGCACTAGTTTGTCGAGTGGCATGGCACGGATACCATCACCAAATGTGTTGAAGTAGACAGTTTTTTGAGGTCGATGGTTGTGTGTGTAGATTTTGTGGAGAATGTGACATTGATAGATATCATATACTTGAGTAGACACAGCGTCACTACAATTACGTACCACAACATTGGATCGGTGTAGATTTCGCACAACATCCGATACTGCTACCAATATAATAATAATAATAATAATAATAATAATAATAATAATAATAATAATAATAATAATAATAATAATAATAATAATAATAATAATAATAATATTAATAAAAAAAAAATAATAATAATAATAATAATAATAATAATAATAATAACGGCTACGACAAATCTATGGCGACCAAGCACGCTCATCATAGCGGCCGGATTCCAAAGGGGTCTCCAGGATACCTGCAACAAGCAAACAAATATACCCTTAACGGAAGAAAACTTCCGACAATAACCTTTGGAATCGCAAACCCAAGGAACGTGCATTTCCGTGATAGGAATCTTACGAAACACCTAAACAGAACAGTAGTAGAAAGTGACGTGGACATCGCTGACAAAGTGCCTGAATAGGACATCTTTGAGCACAAACTGAAAGCAGTGTGTTTTATTTTCTTCCAAGAGCAAATAAGGCCAACGGGGATAAACCACCCCACCGAGGCAAACAAGCTAATGAAGGAAGTCCCTCCGAAAAAGTCAAGACAGATCGACTTTGATTACGGTCGAAAACGTTCTGAGTAGGGCTTTTCAAATGATGCAACTATGTATGCTACTACCTGCAGATGTGCGCAAGGTATTCCCGCGTGTTAGAAAAGGAGTACAAAGATCTGTTTAGTTGAGTCATGAGGGTAACCACAACGTTCATAGCGACGTCAACGGTATACACCCATAGTACTTGTGCCGCCCAGGGGGCATCTGCTCTTGAGAATATACGTCCTTGATCTCCCAACAGTGGTTCCAGAAGGTGTCACTCATCTCTTATTTGCGGACGATTGAAAAATATACTCAGCAGTCGACAACCCTACAAGTATTATTCAACTAGCAATTCAAATCATTGAAGACTGGTGTTATGACAATAGAATGCAAATATCTGCGCCTAAATGTGCCGCGGTTTCGCCAGACGTCAGCTTGCCACTGTATACACGCGGTAACGACGTAATATACCAATAGTTATATCTTTTTGTAATCTTGGTTTGATTGTGACCCCTGAATTAGACTTCTCTGAACTCATCGCTGCCACTGTCACTTCTGCTTCACAGTTATGTAATACTATAGTAAGATGTTTAATTTTAAGAGCGCCCGATTTCTATGTGAGTTTGTACAAAAGTCTAGTCTCACCTAAAGTCCTTTACTGCAGCCAGGTAAGGTTTGGGCTCCTTATATGATAAACTAAATAAATGCCATTGAGAGGGTACAGGCCAAATTGATCAGTGTCGAAAATATGTAATATTCCACGTGAAAGCGTATCTCGTGTGCCAATACAAATGTTACACGAACAAGGTGAACAATCGCTGTATAAATAGTTGCGCTGTTTCGGGACAGACCAGACCATGTTTATAGAATATGTAGATAATGGACTACGAAGTGGAGTGAATGTTAGATCACTGGAGTTTGCGCATTCACTGAAGATAACTTAGATAGACTTGACTTAAAATGTATGTATATATCTATCATATATTATATCCCAACTATGGGAAATCAAAGAGCAAGGCAGAGCTATGCGTAGAGCTATGAACGATGTGCTTAAAGAGTTTACTATTTGCACAGAGAGGGTCAACCTGAATTGCCTGACTAGGGGACAGAGTCTCAAATTGTCCAAGCCAGCAAATGCTAAATCTCGCATATAAACTAGCAGCATTAGGTTGCGCCGGGTCAAAGGTGTCTAAGACATTGCCGCCAGGCACCTGGTAATTCAACAACAGTACGCCATTACTAATTAAGCAGCCGGCTTAAAAATATCTGTCTCGCCACATAGTGATATAGCTAAATTGTGAAAAATAGCTAGATGCCGGCATAAAACTTGCAGTTCTACACGTATTGTCAAAGAAATTGCAACGGCATCCCGTCAGTGGCTTTCGTCATTCTACAGACTGATTTTACAGGGCGCGCCGTAGTGCTTTCGTAAAGACTCTCGTTAACGTAGCTTCGGCCTGATTGCCCACATTTCGAATCTTAGCGCTGTTCCTTCGCCTTCATAAGCCACAGAATAATTGTGATATCAGCTGCACTAGAGACCACCTTTTAGAAAAGTTGGTTGTGATTTGCGTAGGTCGGTAACCATGCAATCTACCTTTGTTGCTGCTTCATTTCAAGAACCTTTTGTCTTGCGTAGCAGCCTGCTCACGATTCTTAAACAGTGGGGTTTTTAGATACGCCGCCCTACACATCTTCAATTTTCTACGGGTATTACTTTAACATCTCTAACACTAAACAAGGTTTCAACGATATTATGGTTGCTGATCATCCTAGTATATGCTGTTAAGGGGCACAACGTTGAGGTACTAAGGGATTCCACATTGACTGTGCCGATGGAGCCTTAGAATTTAGGAATTAAAACCTCATCAAAAGAAACCAGCATGAAAGCGCAGAGTCCCACGAAAAATGAACTTTCCCTTGTTTTAATGGTTCCAGCGTCTATTAACGCTGCCGGCTCCTAGGCGTCATTCCACTCAGTATTTCGAAGGTTTTCTGTCGCCACTAATTGTATAGTTCACTAAATACCATATATATGTGTCGAAAATGCCCGAAAGTGAATCTAACGCGTGGTAGCTTCTTAACATCTTGACTGTATATTTACGCTGTTCAAATAATGAAGTACTCCATAACAGTTACGGGAAAAGTTTAAGGAAGTTGTTCATCCGAGGTTATGAGGAAGGTCATCAACCCAGCATTATAGGCAAGCGTCGCTACGAGAGGCACACACAAGGAAAGCTTTGTCTTCCACCAGACACGCTAATCTTTCTCTCGAAAATAAAGAAAACGCAGAATTATTCCGGCAAATAAAAATCACGGCAAAGAGCAGATGACTGTTAAATGTTTGCAGCAAATGCACGTTATCAGCTGTTTTAGCAACAGCTTCCAAGCATTTAACCCGGACCTGGAGAACGTTGTGCTGAAATTATAGGTTTACCAACACACCCTTAGTTCGAGGGATGATTAAGCAGAGTTGCGTGTGCCAGTCACCACCTACCACGTCTCTCAGCTACACATAAAATCTCAGGCAGGTACACAAAGATAAGTCAGCTTCCTGTAAAGCAGTTACGACAATATACGATTTAAGGTTACGACAATATACGATTCTTGAGGGCATTTGTACGCCCTAGTTAGGTATCTACGTGCAATGTCGGCTCAAGTCCACCTTCTGATCCCCCACACCAGAAATATCGAAATCCAATGACGCTAGTCAAATCGCAGTTCTATATTCAGAAATACGACATAAGCATGTGCCTTGGCACTTAATGTTAAAATTATTGTAAATAACTAGCCCACGTTTACCTATAACACGGTAACAACGGCACTGCAGTAGCGTTATATTCGTGTGTTATCATATACATATATATATATATATATATATATATATATATATATATATATACATATATATATATATATATATCTATATATAGATATCATCTAATATATATTATATTAGTACTATATATCTATAAAATATCTCTATATCTATATATATATATATATATATATATATATATATATATGCATTGTATTGCGAGTTTAGCTTTGCTGAACCTACAGTACATTCCTAAAAGCACGCATGCTGATCCTTCTTATCCCTTAAGCACTGTGGCCTTCTCGGTTCGCCGGCAATGTCGAAAAGCCGATGCCTCGTTCATCCGACTCTACAGGACATTTTCTCAGGCTGCTTTCGGTCAGGTTTCGCTTTTCTAGGCCATTAGAACACTCTCCCTCGTTTCTCGAACCGCAGCGTGATAGACGTTTTCTGTAGGACCAAATTGTCCTATAGTAAAGTGGCGCTTTCCTGGCAAAGGTATGTTGCATTCTAAACTTACAGAGCAGACCGCTTTGGGCTTCATGCTGCCCGTCGCACCGTACGTATGGGTGCCCGGATCGACATCGGTCGTTCTCTATAGAGCTCGTATCTCTTTGCCATACGATCTTGACGACGTTGAGCCGGATATCTGTAATTTTCTTGTGCGCATTTGCTCTACTTGTCTACTCAGCGAGTTTCGTCGTAGATGACTATCCTCCGTGTACTCTAGGGTTGTACGTAGGGCAGTCTATTATCTACATTATTTTCCCACACCCATACTAGTTTCGGAGGTCTTCTACAAGCTTATGTTGGTGAGATTCTGAGCGTGATTACTCCATCCTAGTCAGCATTGCAGTATTGCACGCAAACCACCTTTCCGTGACACCATGCTTGCTGTACAATCTATATTACTCTGTTCCAACCGTTTTTTGAACGTAGTCTATAGCAATTCTCTGCCAGAAAATCCGGCGCCACCAGATATCTGCATCTGTATTTGCATAGCCGACCTGACGCATTCTGGGGTCTAGAGTGTTTGAGCCTTTCAAACCGTAGTCAACTTTATCGCGTTGACGTATATCACCAGACACTGCAGTGGCCTTCGACCTGTTAACATCTAGAAAAACGGCGCTCATAATTTATTATAAGATAAGTTTTGTCAACCCTTGTCTTGCATTGAAAAAGTTTGGGGCATCACTGAGAACAATACGGAGACGCTGTCATGTCTCCACCCGTCGTATTTGATCCCATTTTACATTCCCCTCAAAATGTTGTTATGTTCATCTTTACTCTCACTCTTCTGCATAGCCTAGTGCATTTACTACTATGTATTGCCTGTTAGTGATTCATAACCCTCTTCTGTTTATTATTTTGGTCTTTGGAGATTTATTAATTGCCTTCTTAGATTGTACTGAACAGCTGTTTAAGGCAGGCGCTTTTTATGGTCGATAAGTGGTCTTGAAGTAGATATCGGCACCACCAGCGGCATTTTTACCTCTGTACTCGGCAACATTTCACTAATTCCGGAGATCCACAGAATTCAAACACTGACTAGATTACGTCTAGTCTTTTTATTAAGTCGATCTAGAAGTTTTTACCCCACTTACAGAGCTTAGAGGCTATTTCAAGTTTTTTTAGGGTCCTGACAATGCTTGCTTGGTCACTTCGGAAGTTCACTCTCTTCCGCGAGTTTTCGAGCTGTAACCGTTGAATTTTATTATATTTTTAAACGCAGAACGTCCTCTTCGAGCAAAGAGGATCGACCAGAGATTTATTCATCATCCAAAGTGAAGTTTCTGCAACGGAAGTTGACAAACCACATTCGGCAGAAACGTTTGTTGACTGAGTCATCCCTAAAGATGGTGGGGTATATTTCGACAAGCTACAGCAACACTTGAGTCCTTTCGGAACTTGTACGGCAAACACTCCAAATTGGCACTTTTACATTCCAAATTTGTCCGCCTTCTCAGAAAGCAACGAAGCTTTTGGCGCCAAGGCCGAGTCTATCGGCTGACGCAGTAATATCCCTTTTATAAAAAAACGTATTACCCTACCCCAAACTGAAAATGTCTAGAGTCTTGATCTGAATAATCGTAACAAGGAACGCATTGTACAAACTTCTGCTGGCCTTCCTAGCCTTTAATTTAAACATTGTTTCGGATCATCAGGAAGCTACCTGAGCAATGAAGCTTTGTAATTAGCAATTATTTCTACATATAAGAAAATACCAAAAATGTAATTGGCAAGTTAACAACACTGACATGCGCAGCACTTCTTAATCCCCAATCTTAACAACGAACACTCCGAGCCAAAGGAGACAAATTTATTTGCTTTGTTCGTAGATATGAGAGCGGACTTCGGTTAAAGACTTGAAATGTTGATCACACACACGCCATCTCTCTTGCCCCTTTGTTGATTGCTGCTCTGGGTGGTAGTAAGCGGCCTTCCGGTGGAGAAACGAGGCCGACACTCGCAGGTGAATACCGTTACGTACGCTAATGATCTGGTGCTATATTTCCGCACACAGTAGTAACGGTTGCTCGCAGCGTTGCTGCAGAATGTCGACCAGAACAAGTTGGGGACAAACGTAAGTAAAGCAACGGCAATTAGAGTCTGAAGTGGAGGAACACTGACTCGCAGCGACGAGATCCATTTCAGTTCGAGAACTGTAGCATTGATTCTTTTACAGTACACCCATAAACTATAATTGAGGGTTGCCGTCCGTTTTAAATCTGACTACGCGCACACTGATCGCCACCTGCGGCATCCAGGCGATGTGAATATGGATACCTCACCTCTCTCCAAAATTGAACACAAAGGCGCTCGACCAAATGAGCCTACAGACAGTTTCTTTAAATGTTCATCACATTTTTGTCAACAAATTAGCTTATTTACTGGTGCCGTCCCTGGTATTTATTGACGACCTACAAAGAATTTAAATCGTTTGGTTTATATGACCTCCAACGATGTGATACGACAGTCCCATTGTCAGAGTTGCTTTCCCTATTCTAACCAGGCAGGCTCTAAGGCACCCATGACCTAATTAGAGGAGATTCGTCCTATTTTCCTTCACACCGGACCTAAGAATCAGGATTTAATCGGTCGTGCAACATTCAAGTGCAACAAATGTTCATGTGCAGCTGCGTATTTAACATATTGATTCTCGTCTAGTTGAAAGGTCTGTGGAAAGCATGTTAAATTCTATTCACCCTTGTGTACGGGATCTTCCTCGCCTACTGAATCTGAATATTTAGGAATCATGTCAATCAGATCGCCTTAACGACATTTAAGGATGTTGACATAAAGTAAGCTGTAGTTAGTTCATATCTTGGTTTGATCAACTTAGTTGGGCGACCCGCTGTTGGGGGGTTATGAATGTACGGTTGGCGTACTCTTAGACCCTGGTCTGCTGTCATGTTAGCTAATCCTGACGTTCAAATCTGCAACCGATAAAGAAGGCAAATCCAAACGCAGACATTTGCTACCGAAATTTAACGTTCGGTACAAACGGATACGTGATTTCATCAACAAATCCGTAAGCGACGAGTACAGAGGGAACAGCTAACCTCATTCAAAAAATGGCATCAGTAACAGCAACCTCATTCAAAAAAATGACGACAGTGACACCTGTATTAGCAATAGGAACCCCCTTTGATGGTTAGGTAGTGGCGAATCTACAAGTGACTGATGAATAATTAGCTAGTAGCTAATCTACAAACAGACACCCAAGTTACAATAATCAAACTATTACCGCTATCTACGAAACAACAACGGCAGTTCTACTAGTTCTACTACTACGTCTGTGATTGTTTGTACCACAATGACAATTCTAACAGTCATAGCAAAACGACGGCGAGCAAAATTGTAGGAGAAACAGCAATTTCAACAAAGATACAATATGACAATAAAACAATAAATCGAATAAAAAAATAGCAACAACAACAATAATCGACAATACTAATAGTAATATTATATAGTATTAATAGTAATATTGACAGCCACAATACTAAATGATTGATGACTGCACTAACTAGTAGTTCCTTTACTTACTTCTTCCCTTTGTCGGTAACTTCAAAATATATATTAAAAAAAAGATAAAAACATCTCAATTAAATCACAAAAACAACAAGAAGACACCTATCAACAACAACGACAACAACAACAACAACAACAACAACAACAACAAAGATGAACAGTACTACCGCTGACAGTAATAAAAACGCTAAAGTAACGGCAACCGTACACCCGACCAACGACATTAGCGACAACAACAACAATAAAAGCGACTTTTACAGTAAAAATGACCACAGCTGTGCCGGAAGCCAGAGTACGTAGCAGCACAACAACAGCAAGAACAACAATATGGGGATGAACCCCACAGCGTGAGTAACAACAAAAACGCAGACAAAGACGACAACGCTAACAACTATAATACAGACGTACGCAGCAAGTAGAAAACCGACGGCCGTAACCAAAACCAATATCAGCACCAATAACAACAAGAGCAACCAGAACAGCTACGAGAGCCACAAAAAGAAGAAGAGCAACAACAACCGCAGCAACAGCATCGACGACAACAACACCAACAACATAGTAACAGCATTATCAGTGACAACAAGAGAAACAACGACAACAACAACAACA